>OY101124.1:145276-183067 GCA_956465555.1 Nitzschia sp. pyKryTriq1
AAACGTCCCAATGCACGTGTTCCAATGACGACCTTTCTCTTGTTGACGTCGTTTGGTTTGGGATTGCCCAGTACCGTGGCTATCTTTCCTCAAATCACCACCATTGATGCGGATCAAGTCGAACCGGCATATCAACATTTGCAAAATCCCAAGACACAAACTCCCTACACTGTCTATTATTACAACAAGGGACTATGATTGTTAAATATATAAAAAAAATGATAATGGCAATGATAATGATAGTTACAAGAATTCAAATCCCACGTTGTGCATGTAAACAAAATACTACAAGTTTTGATTATTATTTATTCTTCAGTCATTGTACTCGACCTTGGTACTCCATTTTCCTCCTTCTTTATGTTCTTCCCAATACGCATCATACAAACGTTTCGTGATTGGCCCCATGGTTCCATCTCCCACCATTTGATCGTCCAATTGAGTGACCGGCATGACACCTCCCGCCGTACTCGTCAAAAACACTTCTTGGGCCTCTTTCAAAAAATCAGCCTTGAACAAGATTTTGTGGGTCTCCAATCCAAGAAGTGCTGTATCTTGTTGCGCCAAATCCAAAATGGTCTGACGAGTAATACCCTCCAAGGCACCCTTGGCAGGAGTATAGACTGCTCCATCCTTGACACAAAACAAGTTGAATCCCGGTCCTTCCGTCAGGTTTCCTTCGGCGTCGCACAAGACAATCGATTGACCACCCCGATCGTACGCTTCATACAAACCTCGAATGAAATCGCCCCAATGAAAGTTCTTGACGGTAGGATCGACGGCATCGATGGGGATACGAATCGTATCTTTGGCAATCATCAGATGCAATCCCTTGACCATGTCTTCACAGATAAAGACGTACGGGACACAAAAGGCATAAAATTGATTGACATATTGGCGCGGATCGCGTGTGGCGACTTTGGGGGCGACGCCACGAGTACAAATGAAGGACACGTACGCATTGCGAATCCCGGAAGCTTTGACAATGTCCATGAGCACGTTGCGGATCTCGTCCATGGACAATGGCGGCTTCATATGAAGGGCCTCGTAGCTCTTTTGGAAACGATCCAAATGCTCTTGCAATCGGAAAAAGCAACCTTCCCAGACCGACACCACGTCGTACGTGCAGTCGGAATGGAGAAATCCGACATCCGTGATGGGAATGCAGGCTTCCGCGATGGGGACGATTTCACCTTTGATGTAGGCGCAGCCAGCGCCCAAGGGATTGCCTGTAGCTTTATCCATGCTGCTACTATGGTATCGTTGTCTCTGGACGACTACGACTGAATACAATAATAGGATGGATGATGTGATTTAGTTGAGTACAGTAATGATGAGAGAAGTACCAACATCAATGCGGGAGATTGAAAATGAATGCTGCATGCATGCGCGTGCGGAAATAGGGATCTTTGCCTTCCCGTTCTTCTCATTACGTCTCCGTGTTCCGTCGTGTTGCGCGGAAGAAGAACAACGTGCGAATACATGCATGCTACGTGACGTCATCATATGTCGGAGTGAAGCGAGAAAACGGGCTGGCTGGCGCGCTGGGTAGACAACGACGTCATCATCAACCACTGGATACTGCGTACAACTTCGACCGGATGCGACGGCCAGGCGAAAAGAGAGGAAGGGGATCTTTTTTGGATTTGGCTTGTCGACGATGACGCGTTCTCGTCGCCTTTACATAAAACTAGCACACAGCTCACAACACAACACCCACTATTCTCTACTAGAGCTAGGTCTACAGTAGCAACACCTCTATCCGCCCATCCATATACCAATCGACAAAAGCCATGACGGCCATACAGCAGCATCCCATCACGCGACAAGTCCTTGAGAGCTTCCAAGCAGCAGCACCGGGCAACAACAACAACGACGACGAGCAACAACAAGAAACTGCTGCTAGTACGAACAGCAGTCCCCCCCGCACCCAAGAGATTCTCCAAAAGTTGGTCCGCCATTTGCATGCGTTTGTGCAAGATGTGCAACCCACTCCCGAGGAGTGGATGACGGCCATTGACTTTTTGACTCGAACAGGACAGAAATGTGACGATACACGTCAAGAATATATTTTGTTATCCGATGTTTTGGGCGTCAGCATGTTGGTCGATTCCATCGAACAAACCAAACGAAGCAGAATAAGTGCTCCCGAAAAATTCCCTCACGCCACGCAAAGTACAGTCCAAGGCCCCTTCCATGTGCCTTCCGATCCGGCGGTAATGGGCGATCAGTTGGCCAAGGGCCCTGAACAAACAAGGGGGGAGCTGACACGGGTGAGTGGAGTCGTCCGAGACGCAGTGACGGGAGAACCCATTGCCAATGCCTCGATTGACGTCTGGCAAAGCGATGATTTGGGGCAGTACGATATTCAACAACAACAGCAACAGCAACAGCAACAGGAATCACAATCACAATCACAATCACAATCACAACCAGCACCACAAGAATCATCGTTACTGAAGAAAAATCTACGCGCTACCTTTACGACAGGCCTCGATGGACGGTATTGGTTTCAAACGATTCGACCTGCCAGTTATCCGGTACCGACCGATGGACCTGTCGGTGAATTACTGCGGGCCATGGGACGGCATCCCATGCGTCCAGCACACATTCACTTTTTAGTCCAAGCTCCTCCTCGATATCACCGACTTGTCACTCATCTCTTTGTCCAAGGAGATCCGTATTTGGATTCGGATGCCGTGTTTGGAGTGAAGGAGTCATTGATTGTGGAGTTTGTTCTTCGAAAATCGAATAGCAACAGTCATACTGGTGCTGAGGACGATAACGTCCACGATAACGATAACGACGGCGACGACGACGACTCGGAGGAAGAGAAAGTATATTATCAAGTTGAGTTTGATGTCGGACTAGTGCCGATCGAAACGAATGAAAACGCCTGAACAGCAAAAACCATTGGGGGTTGTGGTAACAGAAATTCGTATGATGATTTGATAAATCGTAATCTATTACTCGTCTTTTCTTTGCAAAGCAGCGATGCGGTCCAAGGAGATGCAACCATAACTAACCGAATCATTGGTGGTGTGACGATAATAAAATATGGTGGTGGTGGTGGTGGTGGTGGGTCGGGACAGTTTGATGACTGGACGAGATGAATGATCCAAGAAAAAGGTAAGTCAACACCACAAAGGGAGCGTAAACGCAAATCCGGGACATGTGCGCGTGCATGTTGAAATTCACGATGAGGAGATGGTAATCTTATCTGTCGTTACTATGTATTTTTTTCTTTGTTTTCGTACAGGAGTATCATAATCATGATATTTTGCAGAGGGAGTGGATGGCACTACTCATGCTCGTACTACCAACTTTCTCGAAATCGGACATTTTTAAACACGAAGGAAGCGGTTGTTGTGGTTGTTGGCAGCCAATTCGTCCGAAACGGTCTCGCGAGCACCGTGGGGGTAAAGATCGCCAGACATGTCGTCTCGTTGTTGCAACATATCGTAACACAACTTGTCGAACGACGAGGCAGAGATCATGTGGCACTTGCGATCCACCTGCCAGGTGATGGGAGAATATTGGGAGCAGACTTCGTTGTTGCGAGAGTCGCCAGTGGTGGACCCAGTGTACATGGCAATGTCACTGCCCATCTCACCGTCAACAATCATACCGCGCATCAAATCGCCGTAGAAGTAGCTTTCGTCGTTGACGATGGTGAAGACTTGAGCTTGGACTCCGATCTGCGAGGCAGTGTCGGTCAGAACACCATCGGTACAGAACACACCGTCATAGAAAGGGGTCTGGTATTGGTTGGGAGTACCGCATGCTCCAGCAGCCGAGTGAGGCCAATGGACCTCGTAGGTTTGTCCGACCTCCATGAGCTTGCAGTACTTCCATTGGTATTCCTTGGTGAACTTGGGATCAGTTTCGTTGTAGAGGTTGCAAAGGTGTCCTTCACGCATGCCTCCATCAGTCTCGTCGTAGTTCGGACCAGTACCTTTCTCGTCATATTCTCCGACGGAGAGGTGCTCGGCTCCCAAATGCCAATGGACATTAACAGGGCACATTCCGTTCATCCAGTACGGCGTGCTAATAGGGAGGTGATCGACCTGCATTGTTCCATTGTATCCCTTGGTGACGTTCGCGCCGGCTTGAGGTCCGACGTTGGTCATGGCATCGACAATACAATCAGTGTTGGGCAAGTCGGGCTTCTTCCCGGCGCACACATTGGTACCCCTCTCGATGAAGGGAGGGAGCTCATCAGGGACATTGTTGGAGACGGTTCCATCTGTGTTCACATAACCACCGCTGCTGGTGCCGCCGGAACCAGTTTCGATGACAATGGTCGCTGCGTAACATTGAACGAGATGGCAGAAAAGAGAAAGAGAGGGCATGGGCGTGTGAGATGACTAAACTTCTTTTCATAAATACACCACGGCAGATGCAATGTTTATTTTTTCCAAAGCATTCATCATGGACTTACAAGCAGCAGCAGGAGCAGGAACACTTCCGGTGTTGGAGACCATGGTGGCGAGTTCCCCGACCATGATGACGGCGCACACGGCGATGGTCGCCAGGAGAGTCAGCATAGCGGTGTTAGTGAAGCCGGGGCTTCCGCACCCTCCTGTAGTAGTAGGGGCTTGAGCAGCAGATTCAAGATCCTTGGGTGGCATAGACCCAGCAGGCGCCTCGGGTACTTCGGTGCTGTAGGACGAGGAAACAGAGGAGAGAGCAGGGCAGCAAAGAAGAACAAAATGTGAGGATGATAGGCGACGGAACAAATCTTCGAGAAGTCTCTGATTCTCCTCTGATGATATGAAATCGACGAGACGACATGCGCAGCAGGCAGGCGTCGATTTTCTTACTTTTTTGTGGAGGACATCTTGTTGTTGTTTGCTGCCTTTTGTTTTTGCTTTCGCTTTTGACTTTGGTCAAATGAATTTTATGAGACACAGCAAATGATTTTTTTGTTGGATGGTCGTCGTAACTTGTTGGACCGTATCCAAAATTGGCGCCACGTTTTGATTTTTTGACCCGGGTGCGTATGCATGGCACTTTTAGTTCGGTATCCTCGAAGCATGTGCACTGAAGAATCTACCGGTACTTACACTGGGTGTGCGCGAATACTACTTCGAGAAACGAGGTTCGTTCTTCGTGGTGGCATATACCATGAATTCTTTATAAGGAGACCCGGCACTCAAAAAGTTAAAGCCAGGTCATACGTCAGACAGATTACCCGGTCAATACCGGTACACTTGCAACACGTCATACGTCATTGTATCCTGAATGCGCCAATGATATATACCCTGAGACGTCATCGTATCCTCATTGGGTGAATGCAGAGAATTTGTACATCTTTATGCATGCTGGTTTCCCCGAGAAGCTCGGTTCGGTCGCAACCATAGTTGCAGAACCATATATGCATGTGTAAACTGGTTCGCCTTGCGTCTGACGTGGTTTGAAAAATGCGGTTCTCCGGCGGGTCGTAATTGGAAATTGTCGCTTTCTACCAGTACTCCTACCGGTATCATTCTCCATGCCAGCCCAGTTTTGTGATAAAAAGTTTATCCTAGCTAGAGGAGGCGAAAGTGAAGCTGCTACAGTAGTAAAAACATGGCATGCAGCAAAGAAAAAGGGGATCATGCCGTGTGTGGCATGTCGACGTGGAGAACTTGGAAGTGGCGGAGCCGGACTTGAAATTTGGCGACCTGCCATGAATTTCCAAGAATGATGAGCTACTTGCGGAAAGGCCCCGGGTGAGAAGGCGGCAACGGAAAGAATTGTAGTGAAGCAAGGATCCATTCTCTTCTTTGATCCGGTTCACTTCTTTTATCATCCAACCAACTTGTTCGATGAGAAGGCACCGTTGAGGGCCAACGTGATGATACATGGTTTGAAAAGTCTTTTGGGCTTGACGAGAGAGAAGCGTTTGACGAGAGAGAAGAATACACCAAGGAAGGGGAAGAAGAGAAAGCTAGTGAGCCATGAAAATGTAGGCATAGAATGCAAAGAGTGAATGCGCGCACAGCAAAGAGATCGTCAAGAAGGATGAGTAGAATCGAATCGTTCGACTGCACGTCAAGGGAGGGTGTTGAGAAACGTTCTCATGATGACGTACAACGAACGATTCGATTCTACTCATCCTTCTTGACAGTGCGTTACAGTTTAACTTGGACGACTCACTCGAATCGCTTTTTGCGCGAGCCATCGCCAATTATCGCCACCACGCGCCGGCACGTCTTTCGCGGTTCCTTCTCGAAATCACAAAAAAAGTGATGACCGAGACGACAGAAGTCCACATCATAGAGTACGGTGTTTTTACCGACCATGATGCCTACAGTACCGGTACATCCCCTCCTCTGACTGATGTTGTTAGCCGGTAATCTTTTTCTGATCGACAATCTGAAACAAATCAATCATGAGCCATCGATATCGAGCCTTCTTTTTCATATTGATGGTGGTGTCGACAACTCTCAACTGGCCAATGGTGACCACCGTGACACTAGTACTACCATTTGATGCTGCTGCTGATGTCGGTGGCGCAACAAAAGAGGAACAAGATGCACCACTACTACCAATGACGTTCGTACAACAAGCAGTATCCAACAATTCTGCCGCTGCAGGATCTTGGAATAGTACTGGTAGTACGACGAGGCGTCGTAAGCCAGCAGCAATCACCGGCGATAATTCGGTCGTTGTTGACTTGGGAACTAGAAGTATGCCTCCTCACGCCGCCGCCACCACCGCCGCCACCACCCCCACCAAGCATTTGATGATTCCTACAAATCACCACAACGAAACAACAACTCATCAAAAAGAACAACAACAACAACAACCACAACCACACTGGCTCGAGACGATACACTTGGGAAACTATCTTGGAAGTGGCGTTGCATCCGTCGCCTTTGAAGTTCGGCAGCTGCCTCCTCTGATGACGAGGATCATGGATCATCACGATAGTGCAAATACTACTGCTACTTTCACTAATGATACTTCTACCAAGAAGAAAGAAAAGGAGTATATTATCAAATTCACTGGCGATCGTAATCGAAATGGAAAGGCAGAGCCGAAATTTGCCGACTTTGGTGCCATTGCCGTGGAATTGACGGAACGTTTGTCGCCCCATCCAAGTATTCCTCGGACTATTCTCTTTGAAAAGAATATCGCTAATCCCTTTCGGACTGGAATGTTACCACTTCCCACCGTGGAGTTGTCTTCAAAATCAATTCAGAAACGTCTCTTACAACCCAACAACATGTCGATTGCTATTACCGAGAGAGCTACGCAAACACATGCCCATGTCGATGAAGATGGTATATTGAATATTCCTCCATCCAAAGTCCAATGTTTTTGGCGTCGATTGTTTGAGATTCTCGATTATATTCACTCACGCAACGTACTATGGATCGATACCAAACTTTGGAATATATTGTTACATGATGGAGAAATTATTTTGTTTGATTGGCACACGGGACAGATTGTCGAAGAAGAAGAACCGAATACTACTACTACTACTAGTACGACTTCTGGAAAGTTACCCCCGGGTCATGTTCGTCTCGCAGACCTTGACGAGGATGAGGTTTGGAGTTACGATGTTTATAAAGTTGGAAAACGGATACGAGAATATCTAGATAGCGTCGTCACCAAGAACAAGAAGAAGAACGACAAAGACGAACAACAACAACAGCAACAAGACTGGAAGAACAACAATGACTTGTTGCGGCTTGACGATCTACGCAAAATGATGCAACGAGACGACCCGCCAGCACCGAGCATGGGATGGTTCCTCAAGAACCATGCTTACTTTGTGCATCATCAAAATGAAACCTGTTCGCTCATTTGGTAATGACAAAAGTGAACAAAATAGACAATGCTTTCTTGTCTTGTCTTGTCTTCTCTTTTCTATACCCTACTAGAGTAAAGTACTAGTAGTTTCCGCCGTTTGATGCGAGATTACATAACAGAACAGAATGATTACTATTAGCTATTAGGTGATGTTGGTGATGTTGGTGATGGTGGTTGATGCTGTTGTGGCCGCACCCATGTCGACAGTATTGGTACTGCTACCACTGACTTGCTGCTGCTGCTGATACTGCTGCTGCTGATACTGCTTATACTGTTGTTCTACATCATCAAATAACTCTCCTCCTGTTGCTGTTGCTGCGGCGCTGCACTATCGCTCTCATTGTTGCCGCCATGGCTGGCATCACCATGAGCCACAGGAGGAACAATACTCGTAGTGGACAAGGATATTTCTTCTTCTTCTCCTTCTTCTTGAAGTTCTTGTTGTTGTTCTTGGTGTTGCTGTTGCTGCTGTTGTGGTTGTTGTTGCTGTTGTGGTTGTCGTTGTTGTTGTTGCATTAATAGTAACTGTCCCACCAATTCTTGATGGCGTTGCTGTCGTTGGGCAAGTTCTTCATCCAAAATTTGCAATCGTAGTTGCGATACTTGTTGTTCGAGTTGATGCTGCAACTGCAATCGTTCTTCAGAAGAAAGGACGGCGGAGGCAGCGGAGGCGGAGGCAGCAGCAGCAGAGGATGATGATGAGGATGATGATGGATCCACGACCGAATTATTGGCAAAAGTAACGCTGTCTTGTGATAGTGGCGGTTGTTGTTGTTGTTGTTGTTGCTGTTGTGGCTCCTGAGTAAAAGTCGCAGTGGTAGTAGTGGTATTACTACCGGTAGTAGCAAGTCTTTGTTCTTGTTCTTGTTGGTTTTGTTGTTCTTGTTCTTGTTGTTGTTGTTGTCGGGAGGATGATATTGACGAGGATAGTTCTTGAAGACGTTCTTGTAAATTTTGAATTCGTTGCTGTGTATCGGCCAGTCGTTGACGTTCGGCTTGTTCTTCTTGCGCATGTTCCAATTGCAAGTATCGGAGTCGTCGTAGGGCATCACGGACACAACATGCGACCCAAATACTGACAAAGATACAATATCCTCCATACAAAATGGCGGCAATGAGGGCCAGAATAAAACATACCATTCCCAATACCGTACAAGCAAATGCCTTTTGACGTTGACGTAACAAACGTTGATGATACTCATCCAATTCTTCAAAAGAAGTGGGATAATATTGTTGTTCTTGCTCTTCGTCTCCAGCAGCAGCAGCACCGAATGGAATGGTAGTTGTATGGGTGTTGTTGTTGTTATTGGGCGCTTCGGGAAGGATGGGAGGTGATTCCGTCTTCCATTTGAGTAATGCGGGAGGAACAGGACGACCATCACAATTATCACTATTGGCTTGATACTCCAACATTTGTCGAATGGCATGATTGGGATACAAATCATGTACGGTCAGTGGTGTTCGAGAGAGGGGGGAATTGCCATTGACCCGAATCCAACTGACAATCGCGGCTCGTTCATATGTATTTCCTTCTAGATCAATGACGGGAACATGCATCAAATCAAACGTAATGGGACAATAATACGCATCCGGCAAGGGACGATCGAGTGGTTGGCCGCCGGCGGCCGCTGGCCAAACCGAATGTTCCCATAATTGTTGAATGCCATGTTCAATGGATTTTTGAAATCTTCGAATTCCAGCCTCCCACGTATCTTCGGTCAAGTCTAAATATTCTTCCATGACTTGTTGCAAGGCTCGATTGGGGTATAGTTGATCTTTGGACAGTGACAACGAAGTGCTGTTGTTGGCGTTGTTGTTGGCGTTGTTACTGTGAGTGGGTTGTAAGAGGACATCACGCTCATAGGAAAGTCCATCGGGAGCGACTACGGGATCCAGAAAGAGTTCCTTCGTGATGGGACAATAAAATGGCGGAGGGAGTCGCCTTTGCTGCATTTGCTGCGGCGGCTGCTGCGGCTGATTTTGTGGTTGTTGTGGTTGCTGCTGCTCTGCTGCTGTTGCAGCCGCAGCTTGAATTTCAATATCGGGTTCATCATCATCATCATCAGCAGCAGCAGAAACCGCAGCAACTGCAGCAAGTGTATCGATATCGGTCGTCTTCGTTTCAATTCCAACAGTATTATTGCCAGGTTCCTCAATAATAGCATCAAGAAAGCTGCTGCTACTAGTAGTAGCAGTAGCAGTAGCTCTACTAGTAGTAGTGGCAGTGGCAGTGGCAGTCCCATCCTCTTGGGCAGCAGCAGCAGCAGCAGCATCCTCCTCCTCTTCGTCAATCGGCAGCATTGACCCTTCCGTGTTGTGATCGTTGGTGGTATTCATCATCGTTATCGGCGGCGGCGGCGGCGGCGGCGCCCCTTTGTCTTGAGAATTCGCATCATCATTCGCATCATTCTCAATATCAATATCACTATCAATATTAGGATGATGATTCGTATTATTTCCAGCACTCTTGCTGCTGCTGCTGCCGCTGCTTATTCTTTTTCGATTACTTTTTTGATCGTCCTCATCGTCGGATGATGCCATCATATTGAATGTATATGTTGATTTTGGTGTCTCTTTCTCTTATTCTCTTTATTTGTTGTGAACTTTGGGAGCGAGCGAACTTACCTAATATTACTGTGTTACTGTTGTGCTTTGTGCTTGCTTTTTCCCGCCTGTCGATCGCGTCATATTCCGCATCATGCATTTCGCGGTCTGACTGACTCATTCACTCACGACTCACGAACGCCCCCGCTAGTACCGCGGTGTTGGTACATACCGGTACCAACACCCGGCTCGACAGCCAGCCAGACGGAGGCAGAAGGAGCTTCTGATGGAATAAGGCAGGCGCACGTGCACGCCTGACCGACAGACGGAGTACTGATTGGTAGATGATGTGCGGAAGAAGAAATGGCGCACCCAAAAAAATCCAAAATCGATGTGATGATCGCCATCACCGACCGCGCCGCGTGGTGCGACGCCTGGATGTTGAATGTTGAATGTTGACGCAAATAATCGCGACGCACAAGCATCAGCACAAACAAACCAACTTCTTCACCATGGCGGCATCATCATCATCATCATCATCATCATCCAGCAATGATGCCCCGGCGCCTTCACCCTTTGTGATTGTATTTCTGTATATTTTGTTAGGGGCTTCGATTTCCTTCCTGTCGGGACCACCGCCGCCGGTGGTTGTGGTTGGTGGTGGAACCCGTCCAGAAATTGCCCCTTTGGAACAAATTGCACCTACGTTGATTGTGGTTTGCGCCTTTTTGGTCAGCTACAGTGTGTGGGATGTCATGGCGGTGGGTCTTGCCAAACAAAAATACAAGTACTACGAGGGAAAGAGCTACAAGGATTTACCTCTCAAAGTACCCGAAGAAGTGTATTTGGCGCAGCGCGTCCAAACCAATCAGTTGGAGCAAATGCCAGTATTTCTGGTTGGATCCTTGAGTTGCGCCCTCTTTGTCAATGGTACTCTGGCAGCCATCATGTCATTGATCTGGGTGATATTGCGCCGGCGCTATGCGTCCGTGTACCGCGGTGCAGTGGGCGTGGCATCCTTGAGTGATATTGGATTGAGCAAATTGACAATCCCGGCGTATTTCATGGTGAATGGCATGGTCATGGCGACGGCTGTGCATGCCGTGCGAAGTCTTCTTGCGTAGGCAACACACCACGGAGTACTACCGGTAAATGATGATATGGCTCTTTGGCTGGTGTCAGGGGGCCAGGAAACAGAGAGAGAATAAACCGATCTCGGTTGGGTTGGAACAATTGCACTCTTCACGCGGCCATAATATACTCCTAAACACTCCCCCACAACAAAACTTCTCGCTGCAAAAAGTCCCATGCCAGCATCTTTTATCGTAGGCGGTCTAACTTCAAAAATATCCGACCATCGAGTCTCACGACTCGAGACATCCTTTTCCGAAATCTGTTTTTTTCCAATAGCGTATAATCTCATCGGAAGGTTCGAGAGTAAAGGAGGCAATCATTTTTGTGGAATGTTCTGACAGAAATTGAACACAAGTGACGACTCGCAAGCTTTCGTTCAAAATGGACTTCCATTCTGATAAACTCGTTCTTAGCAAAGTTGACACTAACTTGGAAATAGAAGTAACAAAAGGTTTTTCGGGATCATCATCTCGCAACGTGATCCGAGGGTGCATTACAGTAACACCCCATGTGGTTCGATCTCTAGAATTCGCATCATCATTCGCATCATTCTCAATATCAATATTATGATGATGATTTGTATTATTTCCAGCACTCTTGGTGCTGCGGCTTATTCTTTTTCTATTACTTTTTTGCTCGTCCATGGGTCATTGTCGCTGTGCCTTTGTGATGTGTCGGGATAAACCGCTACATCTGGGTGCCCGAATATCAACACACCCTCTATCAACGATAGGCGTCTGTGCTCCTTTTGCGTCGGCTCCTCCTGGTCGACTTCGGTCGACTCATTGTTGATTGGCTGTTCGATTGTTCGGCGGCACGATCCAGTTCTTGGATCTTGTTTCCCGTTCTCTTGATAGATTGACAGCGGGACGCCGACAGTTTGTCGACACTCTCACTCTTTTCTTCATCCTTGACTTTGATCCGCTTGCAGTCTACCTTCATAGACCTTGTCGGATTGTCGAGACTAGTAGATTGGAAGGAAGCCGGTGACATCGTCATGCGTTCCATTCCTGGCGTCATCAATCCCTCCGATGACCTCACCAAGCCACTCGGTTGGGTTTTGCACTCTCGTCACGCCCGCCGCATGATGGGACATTTTCGTCCCTTTTGGTCAACTCCTTGATTTCTCTTTTCGCTCGATTCAGTTTCTTGCTCCACGGATTGCATTTGATTCTCGCATCCATGGACCAGGGGAAGGTATCAACGATAGGCGCCTGTGCTCCTTTTGCGTCGGCTCCTCCTGGTCGACTTCGGTCGACTCATTGTTGATTGGCTGTTCGATTGTTCGGCGGCACGATCCAGTTCTTGGATCTTGTTTCCCGTTCTCTTGATAGATTGACAGCGGGACGCCGACAGTTTGTCGACACTCTCACTCTTTTCTTCATCCTTGACTTTGATCCGCTTGCAGTCTACCTTCATAGACCTTGTCGGATTGTCGAGACTAGTAGAGACACAGCTTTCACATTCTTTTCGTTCTTCCCTAGTAGGTTTAGATACCACTAGATCGATTCTGTTCCAGCGATCTCTCCAACTCGAGATCGCCTTTTGTCGAGACTCTTCGTCCTCGACTCTCCCCGTCATTGTTTTCTTCCCCGGTTCCCGGGCCTTCTCAGTTTGAGTACCAGACTTCGTCTGATACCCTCACCGCAGCGAGAATGCTATAACGCGTGGAGCTTGACGTTGGCAGATTGTGGGTGTGCAGGATCTTCAGTGGCGCGGTACGTGTACTTGTACGCAGGGTAGGATGCGACGTCGTATGTCCAGGTGTTCCTGGTAGTCGTACCTTGAATGCGCGGCTCGGACAGGCTAGTACCGGTATTGAACAGTGCTGCTGGCTAGCTCCACTAATTCTGACATCATCACCAAAATCACAACTTTCCGGATCCAACATTCCCACTTGGACCCGGAATGTTGTGATTGTGACCCCAACAAGTCGTAGTAATGAACGAAAATAATATATACGTGTAACGGTATTGACCGGTTAATCTGTCTGACGTATGAACTGGCTTTAACTTTTTGAGTGCCGGGTCTCCTTATAAAGAATTTCTTTGTATATGCCACCACGAAGAACGAACCTCGTTTCTCGAAGTATTATTCGCGCACACCCAACTAAAAGTGCCATGCATACGCACGCGGGTCAAAAAATCAAAACGTGGCGCCAATTTTGGATACGGTCCAACAAGTTACGACGACTATCCAAGAAAAGATTATTTGCTGTGTCTCATAAAATTCATTTGACCAAAGTCAAAAGCGAAAGCAAAAACAAAAGGCAGCAAACAACAACAAGATGTCTTCCACAAAAAAGTAAGAAACTCGACGCCTGCCAGCCTGCTGCGCATTTCGTCTCGTCGATTTCATATCATCAGAGAATCAGAGACGTCTCGAAGATTTGTTCTGTCAACAACGACTTGTTGTTCTGAATGCCTATCATCCTCACATTTTGATCTTCTTTGCTGCCCTCTCCTCTCCTCTGTTTCCTCGTACTACAGCACCGAAGTACCCGAGACGCCTGCTGGGTTTATGCCATCCAAGGATCTTGAATCTGCTGCTCATGCGCCCACTACGACAGGAGGGTGCGGAAGCCCCGGCTTCACTAACACCGCTATGCTGACTCTCCTGGCGACCATCGCTGTGTGCGCCGTCATCATGGTCGGGGAACTCGCCACCATGGTCTCCAACACCGGAACTGTTCCTGCTCCTGCTGCTTGTAAGTCCATGATGAATGCTTTGAAAAAATAAACATTGCATCTGCAGTTGTGTATTTATGAGAAGAAGTTTAGTCATCTCACACGCCCATGCCCTCTCTTTCTCTATTCTGCCATCTCGTTCAATGTTACGCAGCGACCATTGTCATCGAAACTGGTTCCGGCGGCACCAGCAGCGGTGGTTATGTGAACACAGATGGAACCGTCTCCAACAATGTCCCTGATGAGCTCCCTCCCTTCATCGAGAGGGGTACCAATGTGTGCGCCGGGAAGAAGCCCGACTTGCCCAACACTGATTGTATTGTCGATGCCATGACCAATGTCGGACCTCAAGCCGGCGCGAACGTCACCAAGGGATACAATGGAACAATGCAGGTCGATCACCTCCCTATTAGCACGCCGTACTGGATGAACGGAATGTGCCCTGTTAATGTCCATTGGCATTTGGGAGCCGAGCACCTCTCCGTCGGAGAATATGACGAGAAAGGTAATGGTCCGAACTACGACGAGACTGATGGAGGCATGCGTGAAGGACACCTTTGCAACCTCTACAACGAAACTGATCCCAAGTTCACCAAGGAATACCAATGGAAGTACTGCAAGCTCATGGAGGTCGGACAAACCTACGAGGTCCATTGGCCCCACTCGGCTGCTGGAGCATGCGGTACTCCCAACCAATACCAGACCCCTTTCTATGACGGTGTGTTCTGTACCGATGGTGTCCTGACCGACACTGCCTCGCAGATCGGAGTCCAAGCTCAAGTCTTCACCATCGTCAACGACGAAAGCTACTTCTACGGCGATTTGATGCGCGGTATGATTGTTGACGGTGAGATGGGCAGTGATATCGCCATGTACACTGGATCCACCACTGGTGACTCTCGCAACAACGAAGTCTGCTCCCAATATTCTCCCATCACTTGGCAGGTGGATCGCAAGTGCCATATGATCTCTGCCTCGTCGTTCGACAAGTTGTGTTACGATATGTTGCAACAACGAGACGACATGTCTGGCGATCTTTACCCCCACGGTGCTCGCGAGACCGTTTCGGACGAATTGGCTGCCAACAACCACAACAACCGCTTCCTTCGTGTTTAAAAATGACCGATTTCGAGAAAGTTGGAACTAGTACGAGCATGAGTAGTGACATCCACTCCCTCTGCAAAATATCATGATTATGATACTCCTGTACGAAAACAAAGAAAAAAAATACATAGTAACGAGAAATAAGATTACCATCCCAAACAATTTTCCGGGTTCACGCCCAACTGCTCTCAGCCCGCGGGGTGTCCTAGACCGCCAGGGTGAGTACGCGAATATTTAGAGCGCAGTCATAAATTAGATATTTATTCGAATCGAAGCATCTCTCCATCGTGAATTTCATCAAAGCACGCGCAAATGTCCCGGATTTGCGTTTACGCTCCCTTTGTGGTGTCCTTCTGAGCTAGCTAGCTAGGATAACCATTAATGTTTTCCACCGGGGCGACATCCAACTACTAAGAAGAGAGACCATTTGTGGATAGTGCTCAAGAACTACATACAGCTTTCCATTTTGTGAAGCTGCTACTAGTAGCGGATGCTGGTACATAGGAATGACGGTTTCTACGTGGTGCAACGAAAACACGCCGCGCAATACAGTCTATCATACTCGTAATAATCAAACCTTGATCCAACCGCCGACGACCAAGCAATCCCGCATGTCCTTGCGACACAATGCCCGAGCGAAAATATTCAGCCAATACAATCACGCAAAGCTTGTGGGAGACGAACAGTGTGACAAAAATGGGTAGAAATTTCCGCCAATCAGAATCGAGAATGCTCGAAATTCGAAATTAGGACCCCACAATGAGATTTTCAACCAAAACTATCGCGTGTTACGCCCGCTGATTACGCGGATAGATAGCCACGCCATCTGCGATTTTGTACCACAGTAGCTGATTAGAGTTGTTCGTCATGATGTCTATGACTGTATTCCTATTCCTGACGACTCTACTAGTAACATCATCATGATGATGCCTTGGACTCCCTTTACTTGTTTGCCGGCGGCTGCCTTGACTCCGTCCGGTTTGATTCAATTCGATACGCAAGATCAAGAAGTCGAATTGGTACGACGGGGTCCGTTGGAATTGCGATGGGAAGGAAATACAGGTAGTAGTGGTGGCAATGGTGGTGGTCGTGATGGTACGAGCATTGAGGCCATGGCACCGTGTCCCAAAGAGGCAAATAATAATAATAATGGCAATAACAGCCGTTGGAATGGCCGCCATTCCAAACTGCTCTTGATTGTCACGACGCATCGTCTTGTATTTCAACAACTACAACAACAGCAAGCAGAAGAAGCACAACAAGCACAAGCACAACAACAAGCACGATTCGTTCACTTGTCCAATGTTCATAGTATTGAAGCGACCGGAGGACCGACCTTGATGCATCCCAATGCTAGTTACAAATTGATTGTGAGTACGTATACGTATGGCGATTTGATTGTCGCCTTCTTGTCGTCGAATAATAGTAATAAAAAGGATCGGGATGCTCTCGAGGTGCAACTGTCCAAGGCCTTGTCCCGAAAGCAATGGGAAATGGCCACACGACTGCAGGAACGTCAAGATCAGGCGCATGTCATGGCAAGACGACGGGTCGGCGTGGATCATATTTTGACCAAACACAAACTCAAACATCAACAAGCTCAAAAGGTGGCCAATGAGGCATTGAGTGGAGATGCCGAACAATTGTTGCAACAAGCGAGCGCTCTGTTACAAGTCATTCAAAATTATACCAAGCTATTGCAACAGCAACAACAACAAAAGCAACAGCAGCAAAATCAACAAGACAATACTACTAATGAAAATGAGCAGCAGGATGCGGAAAAGTTGTCACTGCTCTTACAAGATATGGGAATGACATCGGCCCTGACCAAGGATCATTTTGCAGCAGCCTCATCATTGTCAGCGTCTACTTCTTCTGCTAAAGGACGAGGACGTCACCGCCGCCGCCGCGGAAGAAAACGTGAGGATCAAGATGCTGCCTATTATGAATGGTTGGCACGACAAGTGGTGGATTTTTTATGGACGCGTCTTCCGGCCATGGGAGGGGTCATTTCCTTGACGGATGTATATTGTTTATGGAATCGAGCGCGTGGATCCAATCTGGTCAGTCCAGAAGATTTACGACATGCCTGTGATTTATTGCGAGACGACGACGACGACGAAGATGATGATGACAGTGATGATCATGATAATGGACGAGCACCACCAGCAGCACGACGACTCTGTCATCTAGGTATTACGCAACGAACCTTTGATTCGGGCGTCGTTGTATTGCAAATGAACTCCTCCTCCTTCACCTCTAACAAAAAGGACGGCGGTAAATTTCAAGAATTGGTCGAAATGTGTCCCACAACGGCCTTGGAGGCGAGTCATAAACTTCATGTCTCACCCTTGTTGGCATTCGAACAACTCAAGCAGGCCGAACAGGAGGGATGGTTGTGTCGGGATACTACGTTGGAAACGACGCGCTTTTATCCCAATCGATTTGCGACTTTCTAGCTAGCTAGCTAGCTAGCTAGCTAGTACCACTAAGTAGAGTAGCTGCTACGAGTACGAGGACAGCAGTAGCTACTACTACTACTACTACTAGACGAACAAGTACAAGTACTAGTAGTAAAGCAACCACAAGAGCGGAAAGGTAAAGGTGTTTTGATAACATAGTATAAAAAACAAGGACGGACGGAGGAAGCAGGGAATGAATAGTGTAAAGAAAGAAGAAAGGATATAATGATTGAGCATACTGTACCGGTAGCGACGGCATCCATAGCAGCTTAGTTGAGGTACTATCTTAGTTTTGAGTCGGTACGTGTACAGAGTCCCGCAGTCACGGATGATGCATCATCATCATCATCTGTCCGCCGAAGATTGCATATGCATGAGAAGCCTCGATGCGCGGAGGCCAGACGCATCGCATCTGCGCAGCGACCATGAGATGCAGTGTTTTGTGCGTGGTGGTGACGAGAGTTGCGTGTATTTTGTGCGTCTCTTATTGTGAAACGAGCACATTTATTTTCTCCAGCTTGCTACATACTGGTACTAGCTAGTTGTCCATTATCTTCTATCCATCGATCAGCGGCAGCAGCGGCAGCAGCAGTATAGTCCTATGATGTTACCTGTACGGCAGCATCAGCGATTTCTTACATGGCTGTTCGTGTGGCTTGGCGCATCAGCCGCAGCAGTCGTGACGATAGTTCAAGCGATGCCATTGAGAGTGACGGTTCGCAAAGGGGAACAAGAGTGTCTTTATGACAATTTGGAGGCCGAGTAAGTTTTCATCAGATCAGACAGACTTTTTTTGCCTAGTAGAGTAGTCTATTATTAGCTAGTGCGATCAGGTGTGGATACGAATGATGATGATTGTGTCTCATATTATGTTTGTACGTATACTATTTTATATATACCGGGTATATATAGCGAACGAGTCACAATCAGTAGCTTTGTCTTGTCCGGAGCCACACTCAAAGCCCAAATGACCCTCGAAGGACCGTTGGCACCGACCAATGTGGCATCGGCCTTGGAATTGTTGCATGCGTCCGAAAGGTTTCAGAAAATTACCGATTTTGACGCTGGTCACGCCTTGAAGTATTCGCAAGCCGTCGATTACGAGCATTTGTATCCTCCATCGGAGGACGAGGAGGAAGAAGCCAGTAGTGAAGACGGGGAAGAGGAAATTGATCCGGAAGATCCCGACTATAAAGTGAAACGACATGCCCAACGAGAACGACAAAGAAAACGAGCCATGGAACGACAATTAGAACTAGAAACCTACAAACTCAAGCAACAGAAAAAAGCTCGGGAGGAGGGAGAACCGACTCAATATACGACCCGGGCACCCTCGGAGGGATGGTATCGAATGTGTGTGACACCCAGCGACCATCAGGTAAGTTGATATTATTCTATTACTGTCATGGTAGTACTGACTGGAACGATCATGTCTTACATTCCACATACTTACATACATAATATATTCTTTCATTTCATGTAGATTGTCGTGGAAATGGAAATGCGCAAAGAAAGTGAACTTGGAGCCATCGACGAGGCTGGCCATGTCGTAACGTACGAGCAACGCAAAATGAAACAAGAAGACGAAGAGTTGGACAAGGATACTGCTTCTCAAGAAGGCATCAAGGAAGAAGACTTTGAAGAAACTCGAAGTCGCATGAAGGATTTGAGACGCCTATTGAATGAAATCCAAGCGATGCAACAAAAGGAACGACGAAGGGTCTCGGTGCATGCCGAAACGAACGAACATTCGCACTCTAGAATGGTCATGAACTCGTTAATGGAAACGATCTTTTTCATGGCGATTACGGGCTTTCAAGTTTATACGATTCGAAAGTGGTTCAGTGGAGCGCCGGCCCTTGGGCGATGAAGAGCTGATGATGATTATGATGACAGCAGATCCACAAAGAATTCTCTACCACTACTACTCGTATGAGAAGAATGGGCGTGGCTGGAGGATTTCTTTGCAGAAAAGAACGAGCAATACCCTACTAGTACTAGCCTACCGGTACCTCATAGTACCGCGCAGCAGCGAACCACACGCATACCATGATGTTGCTTCTTTAGTAGTATATTATATTATGTTCGTATTTCCCTCCCCGTTTTTTTGAATCATCGGTCTGTCCCGCGCCCGGTTGCCAATGCTCCATAGCGAGTGTGACGCCGCGTTGCAAAAAAGATCGCACGGCGTTTTTTCGCGTTATTCTTTTGTGCGTTTTGTTTTGCTGTTTCTTCTTTCGACCATGACCGTACCGCGGTATCGCACAACGTGGCTCTTTCCGGTTCGCATTCCGTTCATCCACTCCTACGCTACTGCTAGTAGTAGTAGTAGCTGTTGGAAAGCACAAGTACAAGTAGAGCACAATACTACTAGTCTACTCTAGTCGACAGTCAGACAGAAAGTCAGTCAGTCATTCAGTCATTCATCATCATGAGACTTGCTTCCTCGTCCTTTCCATTGTCGTCGTTTACGTCTCTTGCTACGGTTGTCACTGTTTTCGTGGGAATCTTGCTGGTGGCCGCGTTTCATCAGCAGGATGGTGGCGGCGGCGCGTCATTGGTATTTTCCAACATTTGGGTTTTTGCGAACGACGACGGCATCACGCAAGCAGCAGCAGCAGCAGCAGCAGCAGCAGAAGCCACTTGCAATCCTCAAGATGGAACTTGTACGGTCCAAGACGACCAGTCATCGTCATCATCGTCGTCGTCTCACGTGGTTGTGGACCAACAGAAAAATACGGAATTTCAAGTGACCTTTGTCAATGAATCCCCCTATCGTGCCGATATTTATTGGGACGATGGACGATTTGGAAAATTGATTGCGACCCTGTCGGCCAACGGTGGTTCGGAAATGCTCAATACCTATCACGGACATGGCTTTTTTGTCACTCGTCATGGCATGCGGGAACTACTGTTTGATTTGAAAAAGAGTGAGCCGGAACCGTATCGATTCACTACCAATATTCCTTCGCAAACATTGATCATTCCCAAATCGGCCGCACCCAGTCCCAATCCTTGTCAAGATCGATACGGGATTTGTCCTCACGAAGCAGCACGTGGATCCTGCACGGCGACGCCCGGTTGGATGATTGTCAATTGTTGCCATTCCTGCAATGCCTCCCATTTGATTGATCCCAAGGTGAGATGCAGTAAAGAACATTTGAACATGACGGAACCGATTTGGAAACCGGGAGATTTGAATGCACTCTTTCAAGAATGGGCTACATCCGAAGAGTATAAACAATACGATCCCAAAGTCTGGTCGAGTCCGGATGGAAATTCGTATGGATTGGCGGGGAATAGTGGTAGTGATAGTGGTGGTAGTAGTAGTAGTACTACTACTGTCCCAACCGGACCTTGGGTCATGACGTTTGACAGTTTCTTTTCGGCCAAGGAAGCCCAAGCCTTGATTCAAGGAGGACGTCAAGTCGGTTTTGATCGTTCGACCGATCAAGGTGCGGTCAATGCGGCATCGGGGGAAATGGAAAAGGTCGTCAGTACCACGCGAACATCTTCCAATGCTTGGTGTATCGGTGCGTGCGAATCATTGCCCCAAGTCCAAGCCGTGACGGCCCGGATTGAAAAAGTCACGCACATTCCCCAATCGCATTATGAATCCTTTCAAATCTTGGAATACAATCATGTAAGTTCTTTGTTATATTTTAAAAAAAAAAAAATGAGTGTCAAACACGCGACGACGACAAGAGGAGAATGATGAATCGATCGATCGATCGATCGATAGATGTGTCTGTTCTCAAGTACATCTCCCACTCACGTACTCATTCATTCATTCATTCATTCATTCATTTTTTTGCTTGCTTTGATTTGATTTGATTCGATTTGCCTTTTCTTTTGTCAGAATCAATTTTATCGTTCCCATCACGACAGTTCCGGTCGTAAAGACGATACTCCCTCGGGACATCGCATCTTGACATTCTTTTTATATTTGAGCAATGTGGAAGAGGGTGGAGAAACCTATTTCAATCGATTGAAATTGGGAATCAAGCCCAAACTGGGACGGGCCTTGGTATGGCCCTCGGTGCTCAATGACGATCCCGAAAGTTGGGATCCGCGCATGTTTCATGAAGCCAAGGATGTCATCAAGGGTATCAAATATGCTGCGAATCATTGGATTCATTTGAATGGTGAGTGTGAAATGGTGGCGGTTGCGGATTCACTCGCTCGCTCGCTCACTCAAATCACTCAGATCACTCACCTTTCTCGTTTGTGTTTGACGATTTTCTTTGTTTTTGTTTATAGATTATATCACACCCAATATCTGGGGATGTACAGGAAGCTTTAGTTAATTGTCTAGTAGTAGTTGTCTGCTAGTCTGGTGAAAGTCGGTGCTGCAGGACTACCAACCGATCGATCGATTCATCGAGTGGGCGTTTTCTTCCTGTTTCGCCTAGAGTATATACATTTGTCCGCACGAAGAACTCACAATCTGACTATCATGTCCAAGGAAACGAAACGAACAATAATGAATGAAAAGGTATACCAATCACTTACGAAACATATTACTATAGCGGTACAACAGGTGATAAATAACTGACCACTCTACTAGTCTAGTCTATTCTCTAGAGTAGACCATTAGCTACTCCCGTCACCATGACTTCTATTGCTTGGTGATTCAAAATAGTATTCGCACTGTACTTCTATCACACACTCATTACAGCTGTACTTTGCTTCGCTTCGCTTCGCTTTACTTCACATTACTTTACTTTTCATTGCTTGAGATTTCCAACCACTCGAATCGTTCCAGCCTCTACCATCCCTTCTTCCGGAGGAGTCCATATTTGCCAGGATGAGGATGGTGATGATAATGATAATGGGGTGGTTCCCGCTGCCGCCGCCGCTATTGCTGCTCTTCGCAAGGGCGCCGTTTCCATTCCATAGGCCAATCGAACGTCGACATCCATAATGGCAAATCCTTGATACTTGTCGGAATATTCCTGGATCCGGGCTTGCACAAAGAGATTCCACGATGATGATGATGATGACTGTGTCGGAGTATCCGTACTAGTTTCCGGAAAGGCTTCATAGGCTTTGCAAAACTGCAATACTTGGGAATTTTGAACGGCGCGAACATGTCCGGGAGGGACCCTCACGACACAATCCAAAGTAGGATCTAAAATGGCCGCATTCCGTGTCGCTTTGGCCAAGACATCCGGAAGGCTTGTATCGGCATCCATAATGACCAATACTTGATGCCGTTTCAACTCTTGCAAGGCCGCTTTCACATTTGATAGTGGCCAGGGTGAAGTAAAGTTGGTATTGGGTTGCAAGGCTAGATCATGATCACCAGGACCACCATCGTGTTGTTGTTGACCATAGTAGAGAGAGGGAAATCGTGCATCGACCTTGTGGATCAAATGGTAATCGGAAATGTCATTCTTGTCACCTCCCCGAAAGGATTTTTCATCTCTCTTTTTGCCATTATTGTTGGGAAGACCCCGATGCTGTTTGATTTGCAAAAAGAATTGTCTGGACTGGACGCGATAATGATTAATGAGGACATCGGGAACGATCTCTTCGGTCCGTGCATCCAATTTGGGAGAATCTTGGCGTGGAAATCCAGACGTGGCGGCATATCCACGCAAGGAATCTCGGGGCAGCATGGCGGCATGATGAATCGCCATCCACAGTAAACTACAAGACGTCCGTGCGGCCGTTTTATAGGCTGTCGTTTGAGCTCGTTGTTTGGTAAAGTTGAAACGTCCGACAAATCCATGCACAATCGAATTGGGTTGTTCGTCCCGTCCATCGCTGGCAAAGAGACGCCAAGGAAAGGCGACGGAACATACTTCCGGATCGCGCAATGCCAAATAGGATTGTACGGAACCCAGTTGGGTGGCATAGGGAAATTCATCCATATCGAAATGCAAGATCCAATCGGCACCGTGCCATCGGCTCCATTGGGTCGCCCAACGAAAGGCAGGTTTTTGAATCATTTGTCCGCGCTGGTGTTTCAGGGTCACAAAGCCCATCTCGCTCATAAGATTCAAAACATCCATGGGCAGTTCATGTTCCGACATGTTGTCAATCAACAAGACATGATCGACGCCTTGGGAATACAAATTCAGCAAGACTTCGACCAAGGCATGGGATTCTTCTTTGAATACGGAAATGGCATGAATCTTGGTGTGCGCAGATGGCAACTCCCAAGGCTCGAATTGTTGTTGTGGAGGCAGCGAAAGGGGAGGTTGAGGGATCAACAGCTGCCGGTACACAATATTGACCAACACCAGGGAAACGCATAAACAAATCAAGCACAAACAATGAAAGCCTCGTAGACACCAACAGCAGCAGCAGCAGCAACCAGAACGCGAAGAGGATTTCTTGCTGCTGGCGGTGGTGGTGGACGTGTGAGAGGGTGATGAGGGAGGGAGGTTGTCTGCCGACGGAATGACGATTCCCACGGAGTTGGAAGGAGGTCTTCGAAAGAGCATGTTGTTGGAGATGATGTGCTCTTTGTTACTATACTGGTACGAGTGTGTAGTGTAGTGTAGTGTAGTGTATGATGATGACGTGCTCTTTGTGCTTAATATTTTTTCTGCAAGATGGCATTGTTGCGCCTCATTTAGTTAGTTCGTTCATTCTTTCCTTCATTCAATCATTCGTTCATTCCTCGCCGTTGGGCGCCATCGTGACATCCCAATCCTGAGTTGTATGTGACTACGCCGCGCGGCGACGAAATGTAATACATCATGCCGGTACTTACTGTACGTACCCGAATACGTGTACTGGTACTGCATCGATTGTGATTCAAAATTACCGGTATTTTGTCGTTTCGACTTTAGTGTTGAGTAAAAATGAAGGAGGCTGAACATACGAAGGTATGACAGCTGGTATATGTATGTATGAAGTATGGTGGTGTTAGACATCATATGTCGGAACGATATTTTGTGTGTGGCAGCCAACCATTACTTGTGGATGAATTGAAAATGCGCGACTACATCAAGAAGATGCTCGACGATGTCCCATCTGAGATGCGTGGAAATTCCGCCACTCCCGCAGCAAACCATCTTTTCACAGTCGACGAGAAATGCACGAAGCTGAGCGAAACGGATGGAAACCAGTACCATCACATCACTGCCAAGCTACTGTTCCTATGCAAGCGTGGTCGTCCCGATATCCAAACTGCAGTGGCTTACCTCAGCACCCGGGTGAAACAGCCCGACACCGACGACTGGAAGAAACTTTGCCGCACCATGAAGTATCTGGACAGCTCGATTGACCTTGTTCTGAGATTATCAGGGACCGAGCCTTTAGTCATGAAGTGGTGGATCGATGGTGCATTCGCCGTACACCATGATATGAAGAGTCACACTGGTGGCACTTTGTCACTCGGGACCGGATCCGCCTACTCAACCTCGACGCGACAGAAACTGAATACGAAGAGTTCGACGGAAGCAGAACTGGTCGCCGTCGACGATGTACTTGGGCAGGTTATCTGGACCCAGTATTTCATGAAAGAGCAAGGGTACAACGTGGGTGCCGCTACAATGTACCAAGACAATCAAAGTGCAATGCTCCTCGAAGGAAATGGTCTTGCTTCAAGCAGCAAGCAAACACGTCACATCGACATCCGATATTACTTTGTGACGGATCGCATTGCCAATGGTGCTGTCACGCTGGAGTACTGTCCAACCGAAGAGATGACTGCTGATTTTTTTACTAAGCCTCTACAGGGCGCAGCATTCTACAAGTTCCGTAAGGCAATATTGGGTTTGAAGAACTAACCATGTGATGTCCACACCACAGGAGTGTGTTGAGTAAAAATGAAGGAGGCTGAACATACGAAGGTATGACAGCTGGTATATGTATGTATGAAGTATGGTGGTGTTAGACATCATATGTCGGAACGATATTTTGTGTGTGGCAGCCAACCATTACTTGTGGATGAATTGAAAAGTGCGAACAATGAAATGTATCGGATTGTCATTAAATTTTAATAATCCGATTTGCATGGAAATATCAGATCGCAATAGACTATCGTAGCAACCAAGTGGATATCTTTACAAGATTCCAGGTCTGATACACATATAGCTATTTGCTTCAACATTTAGAGCACGCATCCCGGGTACAATAACCGTAATGCAAATGCCAAGACGACCCAAGAAATCGTTTCGAAACGGCTGACGTACAGTACAGTACGGAGGGCATACGAACCGGTACCGGTGCAGTCGGTTGTGCGGAGTGCGAAATACTGTAGCACAGTCTACTACACACGCCAATTTGGTGCATCCCATGCATACAGTAAAACATTGTTGATACATATGCCAATTCGACGAAACGCATACATCACAATCCGACAAAAGGAAGCCCCAGGAACAAAAGACTTAAGGAACGCACGACTGAAATGGGCATAATTCCTCACGATAGTGATTGAATGTAAGTCTTATCAATATTAAGGACATAACGTCTGCGACAAGACAATTTTTGAAATTGCGTAGTTTGTCGTTGACGAAAAAATCAGATAAGCCATTTGCGACTAAAATACGATATGCAGGATGGAGGCCTTCCGATCGTGAATCATCGTGACACGCCCCTCTACTCCGTCCACCTCCACCTTCCTCCTTTGGAGAAAGCATAAGACGGCGTAGGATCGGCACACAAAATCTAAAACGAAAACGACGACGACGACTGTTACGAAACACAAATCAGAAAAAAGGAAGATGATGACTACGTCTACCAGCTCTTTCATCCTGTTGGCAAGTTCCATTGCCTTTTTGTTGGGTTGTGTCATTCCCACTACGCATGCGTATGCTAGCAGTGGAGTGGTGTGTCAAGGAGGCTTTAGTCAAGTGGAGGGCGAGGTTGTAGAACCAGAAACGGTTTGTGCTTTGGCTGAAATGTACGGCCCAAGTCCTGCTCAAATGGAGGACGGAACCGTTATGTATATTGGAGGTTACTCCTGGAATTATGATATTTTGGATTTGACGGGAACGACCCCCGAAGACGTCATGGCGGATCAAGCGGCGGCCATGTCCTTGCCGACGATTGGAACCAAGATTGTGATTACTCAAGATGATAATTCGGCTTGCAACGTGACGGTGAACGACCAACCATGCGACTTTTGCACTGTTTGTGGCAACACGGATCCTCCTTCCATCAACGTCGACTGTTCCATGGTCGAAGGAGGCCGTGCATTGACCGGGTGTGAGCCAGTCGTTGATGTATTTTACCCCTTTGAAGGATATTATCCAACCGCCGAAATCGTTCAAGTTGATGGTGGCAGCAGCAATGGGCCTGGCGAAAATGTCACGGTTGGTGCTGGTAATCCTGAGGAGGGCACAACGGATCCGGCATTTCGTCCATCGATCCATGTTTCCGTCATGGCAATTGTTCTTTTGTCGTTCCCGATTTCCGGTCTTCTACTTTAAAATGGAGTCACCAGCACCATGGTTGCAATTAACGAAATTGAATTAGTGATTTGTTTCGAGACATATATTGTTATACGTGTGTGGATAGCATTATATCTCTTCGTGGATGTGCTGACAGGTCGTTGCTGTTTGGCACTTCGTCGGCAGCGAATACACTTGCAAAAATGATTCAAGAAGAAGATTGACGACGTTCAGGGAAATCAGCATGGCGGGAATCACCCGTCGCTATTTCATACCACTGCGTACGGGAAGCTATTTCTCAACGCGTGGTGAATAGCCTGTGGTGGTGTCGTACACCACACAGTACTAAATACGCTGACATGTGTACGAAACCCCTTGGACACGACCTTTTCAATTCTCTTGTCAATCCAGTCATGCTATGAAGTACGAGGCTCACGTTTTCCATATCCTAGCCGGATTGGAGAGGAGGGATCCTTCCTTCCGGTTCCAGTCTAGTCAGTCAAAGAGGAGTGTCGGAAATCCCCCGGAGATTCCGTCGGCCGGCGGACGTCAGTCCCAATAATGTACCGTACATACATACGTCTTCCTCCTCCTACTACTAGTAGTTGTAGTAGGACTCACTCTTTCAATTTATCTACCGGTACCAGTACAGTACTGGTGCAAACACAGCACAACGAACCTCGTCGATTTCGTTGGGGTTGGAAGATTTTGAGTGGAGTGACGACGCGACGAAACGTACTACGCTACAGCACCCGTGCGTACAGTACTGGATTGTGATTCAAAACTATCGGACGGGTTTGAACGGCATACGTACCACGCAACATCACGAAGATCACAAACCACAACACTTCGTACCGCGCCTATGTATTGTGCAAGTATCGTATTCATCGCATAATCAATCGATCGATCGATCGATCGATCGCAATCATGATATCTTCTGGGATGAACAGCAGAGCCCTTTGGACTCTCTACCTTCTTGTCATAGCAACGACAACATTAGTACATTCCTCGTCTCTGGCTACTGCTACTACAAGAAATACCATTGGTTACCCTTGTCAGTTCGATAGTCAGTGTATCTCGGACTTTTGCGATAACCATAATCATGATGATGATGATGCTGCTGTGAATAACGGCGGCGGCAAAGCATCATCAGGCTCTGGCACCTGCCGTTGGGTGGACGGTTTCGAGGGATGTAAGCACAATGATGAGTGTTCGAGTCAAAGCCAGTGCATATATTGCATTTACCCACCCGACGGACAAGAAGGAAAGTCTATGTGCTGGAACATGAGGTTGCATCCTGGTTTTAACGATGGTGCCGAATGCACCTATGACTGAAATTGACTGACTGACTGACTTCCTGTCAGACTTTCGATCCATCCATGCCCCCAAGTCTGCGCCATCACGATCTCGACGAATTTATAATAATATAATCTTTTCATTCAGGACAATCTCAATGAAGAAAGAATTTTTAACATGACAGAATACGTGGATAGACAGACTAAGTAATGTACTGACTACGTAAACGTACTGTGCCAGGAGAGCACTGTAGAATGGGACTGTGAGGAGGATTTGTGCTGGGTTTTCATCTCCCAATTTTGTTAGTGTCTCTGTATTCGAAACAGCAAGGAGGCCACCATGGTGATAGAAAAACGTGCCACACTCCCAACAAACGCGAGGAGTCCCCGTCCATTTTCTGCCTATGGCCGTGCCCGAGCCGCTTGCACGGCCCTGATCTGGTCATTTCGGTAAGAATTTGACGTTCGACTGCCGCACTCATACTTGCAAATCTGACTCGTTTTGAATTGCTGGAGTGCTTTGTCGGGCTTTTGAATAATAATAAATTTGTCATATTGTCGCAATCGTTCTTGTTCCACTTCATTCAACAAGGCGTAGACTTGCTTTTTGGACGTAAATGGCTCTTCTTTGGCGCCATTGACAATCTTGGTGGCAACCGTGGGATACAAGCCTGGAAAGGCCGTGTACTCTCGGGCCAGGGCATTATTGACATCAATTGTAGGATTATTATTCGCGGCCAAAACAGCAGTTGGTAAAAGCACCAGTCCCGATACTGCCGCCAAGGTTTCAAAAGCGTGTCTTCTGCTGGAGACGGAAGATGATGGTGGTGGTTGGCAGCACATCATCTTCTCTCGTGAGGGGAGGGTCGCTACCATCATCATGTTGTGGGTCCACCATGCCTGGGTAGCGCCAAGATAGAAGACGCAGACGAAGAAGAATAAATGTCCAGCTCGGATCATCGTATACCAAAATATGGTATCTCGAAAGGAAAGCCAGTTTGAGGATATTATTACTATGCCATGGCATCATGGTGCGGATCTTCGTCGTTTTGACACGTTCAACAAAACATCATGCATGCGTCAACACGCGGAAGATACTACTTCGGGCGAATGACGTACTAAACATATCTTTCACCCCTGAGCGCTTGAAAGAATCATCATAATAATTTTATCAAAAATGAAGCAAGGAATTCAATAAAGGGGTGACGAAACATATATTTTTCGCGGAAAAAGAAAATCTATCGGCTTGCTTTCATTCGGAACCAAAGAAACATATTATGATGCTATTATACCGGTAGCATCTCGGCACTCTCCCTACAATGAGATCGCAACGCATCTTCTACTCCAGATCTGTCATCTATCTGACGATTGTCACGTTCATGTTTATTGGAACAAGTTGGCGGAGTCGTATCGTGATGCAGCATCAGGGTCTTCTTGGAACAAGCAGCAGAAGTGGTGGCACGACCGGTAACAGCAGCAGCAGCAGCAGCACGAGTGGTATTGTGGCACATGCGTTATCCACGTCGTCGTCGCCAAGCCGGTTGCCGCTACCACAGCAGCCCATTCGAATATTGTGTTTTGGTGATTCCTTGACCGCAGGGACCTCCCCACCATTTGGTGAAGAATATCCCTATGCTCCCCATTTGCAAGCCGCTCTCCAACAACAAATCTTTCCATCTTTCTCCGAACAAGAAAAAGTAGAAGAAGTCACCGTCCGTCACATGGGATATCCGGGTTGGACTGCTTCCCAATTACTGGAATCGGCCAATGATGTGCGAGGCTTGCGAACCTTGATTCGACGGGTGCAAGATCCACCCCTTTCCCTACTGATATTGCTCGCGGGATCCAATGATTTGGGATATCAGTTGGACCCCCAACAACAAATTGTTCCAGCCATTACGGCCCTTCATAGGCTCTGTACATTCGAAGAAAACATTGCCCATACGATTGCCATTGCTGTCCCGCCTTCTCAGTATCAGGTGATGGTGAATCCAGACGCTGCCAAGGCTGCCCACCTGGTCAATCAAGGCCTTCGAGAGTTTTGTGAAAATCACCAGCAATCAAAGGGGAAAACGACCTATTCTCCTTTTCCATTCCAATGGACAGCAGCAACAGGAGGAGGGGGAGGAGGATGGGGAGACGAGGCTAGTAGTTACTGGTCTCCCGATGGTCTCCACTTTTCACCTCAGGGATATAAATTCTTGGGCGAATCTTTGGCTCCGGTAGTCGAGCAGATTCTACTACGAAATATTCAACAACAACAACAAAAAGAACAGCAATAGAAATAGCAAGAAAACATGAGTATGAAGGCAAATATTATTAGTAAGTACATACCGACCTGTTCGGAAAGGCCATTTCATGGATGGAGGGACGAACGATTATGATGGTGATGCTACGGCACGGTACAGTCTTCTTCTTATCCGTATCCTTCCACCACCAGCAGGCACTGTAGTAGTAGTACACACCACACCCTACTAGTATTGCCTTTCTACTTTTCGTCCAGACATTCGACGTTCGAATTTAGTACTGCGGACTGTGTGGGCTCACAAAAGTACTAGAGAGTAGTAGTCCGGTGGGCAGCAGCAGGGCCTTTTAGTCTAATAGCTAGGACCGCCGTATGGAGTATTATTCTGGTGCGATCACCATGATAGTAGTAAGGCCTTGTAGTCTACGAAGTACGAGTAGTAGCATACCAAGGACAGCATCAGAGGACACCAAGAACTGTACTAGTTGTTCCCGTGGTGCCTAAGCAAGAAGAAGTGGTGTAGGCCGACAACAACAAGAAAGAAACAACAATCCGCCATTTGTTCAAAATGCTGGTGCTGGTGAACAATTCGGCCACGACATGATGCACCAAGAACCGCACTGGAGGATCATTCTTCACTAGTATCCGGCTACTTGTACTAGTGCTACTACTGTAGCAAGTACAGTAGTAACGAAGCAAGGGACGGTTCTTGGCTTTGTCGGGCACAGGTTGTACTACTACTATACTAGCTCATCCTTGGTGCTTTGAATTTATTCTACTAGTAGTGGTCTACTATTCGTACGTAAGAAGAATGACTACAAGAAAAGAAATAAGAGGAGCACGTATGATGATTCTTCTTCAAGAAACCACACTATTAGTACTATATAGGAAAGCCAGCACTCTACGATACGAGTTGATGCTGCATACTACTCGTGCTACGTAGACTAATGATAAGCGATTTTCCAACTAAGAATGATGGCTGCCCCGCCACTACTTGGTCAGATTACCTAGATACGGTACATAGAGAGTTCTTGATGTTGAATGCAAAAAGAATACAATACTAAACTCGTTACATTAGGTACCGTGTGTAGACTAGTAGGTTGGTATCATTGATATTGATCCGCAAAGGACGGCTTTCCGTCTCGTATACTTTAGTTGAGTATCTCGAGACGTTCCACCAAAAAACAGCTGCCCAATCCCAGTAGTGGGCAACAACAAATTTTGCAGAATCCAACAATGACAATGCTTACGAGGAGCTGAACTTGGTGACAGCCTTGGTTCCCTCGGAAACAGCGTGCTTGGCAAGCTCTCCCGGAAGCATGAGGCGGACCGCCGTTTGGATTTCACGCGACGAAAGAGTGGCCTTCTTGTTGTAGGTGGCGAGCTTTCCAGCTTCGGTGGCAATTCGCTCAAAGATATCGTTGATGAACGAGTTCATGATCGACATGCCCTTTTTGGAGATTCCCGTGTCGGGGTGGACTTGCTTGAGGACCTTGTAGATGTACGAAGAGTACGATTCCGTTCGCTTCTTGTTCTTCTTGGAGCCTGCGGCCTTCTTGGTGGGGGCAGCCTTCTTGGCGGACTTGCCGGCAGCTTTGGATGGTGTCTTGGCCATTGTGAATAGTTGTTGTTGTAGTAGTTACAGTAGTTGGTTGTGGATGAAAAGGAGGTTGGTTGGGAATTATGTCATCGTGGTAGTAGAAGGAAAGGCCGCGGCTCTACCGGTATCTGGCTTCATCCGCGGTCGGGTCGTGGCCCTTCGCAAGAACCCTCCACTTTGTACCAGACGCCGTAGAATCTACAGAGATGATGCGCGCCGGATTTGCTCGGAAGTCTTCGAAATGGTCTGCCTGTCCATACGTTTCGTCAACCTGGCGCGGCGAATGGGACGAACTCTTGCGTAGAAATTGTGTAGCTATGGTACATTTGCAGTTTGGACTACCTCCGACCTCTTCTTCTTCGTCATCTTCTCTCTCCTCTCGCTTTCGAAGCACGCACAGGCATCATCATAAACGGTTCTCACAAAAAACCAAATCATCCACTTGGAAGCATTTACATTTACATCTACCCCATCAAAACAATATCTAATCATCAATCATGTCTGGAAAAGGAAAAGGAGGACGCGGAGAAAAGAAATCCACCACTGCATCGGCCAAGGCTGGTTTGCAATTCCCCGTGGGTCGTATCGGCCGTTTCTTGCGTCAAGGCAAGTACGCCACCCGCATGGGTGCCGGCGCCCCCGTCTACCTGGCCGCCGTCTTGGAGTACCTTTGTGCCGAAATTTTGGAACTGGCCGGCAATGCCGCCCGGGACAACAAGAAGAGCCGCATCGTGCCTCGACACATTACGTTGGCCGTCAAGAATGATGAAGAACTGAATCGATTGTTGGGAGGAGTCACGATCGCGTCCGGCGGTGTCTTGCCGAACATCCATGCCGTCTTGTTGCCCAAAAAGACCGCCACCAAGTAAAACAAGAAACAAGCGGGAGGGGCGATGATGATCATTCAGTCAGTCAGTCAGTCACTACTAGCATCATGTAGCAAATAGCTTGATGCAATGTAACAATAGAAACATTTTGTAACAAGAACCCCCCCCCAAGTCTCTTCTACTGTACTCTTTCGAGCCAGCATCCTACAGTATCCTCACTCGTCCAGTACAAGCGCCCACTGGTTCGTAACTGGTAATACACACCACTCGCCTACAGTATATACTCAGGGTTACTCTATCTACCGTACTGTGTTGTGACTACGAGAGTACCGGTACCTATGATGCATGAAGCATCCCTTCTGGTCATTCTCGCTCCATCCTCCTATACCAGTACATACATTCCAACGTGGTTCCAACACTCACTGCAAGCTACTGTATACACCGTAAGCTCTTGGAACATTCTGTAATTAAAAATCAGATTCCAGCACCATTCAAGAACAAGAACAATGGTCGTGGTGGCTAGTAGTACTAGAACGAACTATATTGCGTCAGCATCATCAGGTTTGGTTCGTCGCAACTATGCCCAGCAGCATATCCACCGGCCGTGGACGATTACAGTACGATAAGAGTCGTCGATATCAAAACAAAATAATATATGATCAAAGTACCAGGTCAAAAGTATGTACCGGTAGTATATTGCACCTTTGCGATAGTACCATAGGCGTAATTTGGATTATTATAAGTTTGGGGGGAGAGCTCCTTTCTCGCTTTTGCTCATTATTCATTCGATTAGCGCGACTGACTGACTGACTGACTGACTGACTGACTGACTGACTGACTGACTGACTGACTGACTGACTGACTGACTGACTGACTGACTGACTGACTGACTGACTGACTGACTGACTGACTGACTGACTGACTGACTGACTGACTGACTGACTGACTGACTGACTCGAACGAGTCGTCGTCGTCTTCGCACCTTCGCACTTCGTATCGCGCACGAAAAGACCACGTGGAATTTTAGAGCAGTCGGAGTCGTACGTGTACCGTTACGACACTTTGCTGCGTGTTGTTTCCCGCCACGCCACCAGTACAAACTACAGGTAGAATCATCAGGTATCTTTTTCCTTCACCAGATAACCATTCAACCATATTCATGCAACCAATAACTAAATGACTATAATAACTCACTCACTCACTCACCCACCACTCCTCCCATTGCATTGTGGTTGTTGTTGCCGTTATTGCTGTTGTTGTTTCCCTTATTCTTTGATCCATCCAAAAGTTCATCAATAAAAATTCTTACTTTTCACCATATATCCTCATCCTCATCATCATCATATCATGTCTCCTCGAGAAGGTGAACCTTTGCTTGCCAAGCAATTTTCTGTCGATGAACAATCCGTAGACGATGTAGTGATTGACAACAACAACAACGACAACGACAACAACAACAACGACAGTTCTCACCGCTACTCGTCGTCATCGTTCCTACCATCGTTGCCATGGATCACTTTGGTCGTGGCCTGTTTCGTGGGAGTGGTGGTACTCACGGGCTCCCAATTTCAATACAAAACCACCACGACGACAGGAACAACTTCACTGAGACGCGCCACGGGTCCCTATCGGCTGCTGCAACGTCAGGTCGGGAAACAGTTCTTTGAACATTACGACTTTTTCGATGGTGCCGATTCGGCTGGATCGGCGGGATATCAAACCTATGTCGGAGAAACTCGTGCCAAAGAATTGAATTTGGCCAATGTCACCGCCGAAGGAAAAGAAGATGAACTACAACAACAACAACAACCACAAGAATTTGTGTACATGCAATCCTTGCCTGGCAAAAATGGTGGATTTCGTGAATCGGTCCGGCTGGAGGGCAAGACGCGATTCAACCGAGGTCTGTTTGTGTTGGATGTCGCACACATGCCGTATGGATGTGGCGTCTGGCCGGCCTTTTGGATGACCGATGAAGACAATTGGCCGAACAATGGGGAGATTGATATTGTGGAGGGTATCAACACTCAAAGTGTCGTCAAGACGGCCTTGCATACTTCGGAACGATGTAGCATGTATGCCCATGTCCCTGCGTGGGCCAAAACCGGAGTCTGGGATACCTCCACCGGCCTTCCGGATACGTTTACCGGACAACCCAACTTTAACAATCATGTTGAAGCGGACGACTGTTGGGTCATGGCACCCCACCAATGGGCCAACCAAGGTTGTGTTGCTGTCAGTACGGACAATGGAACGATTGGGGAATCCATGAATGCCATTGGAGGAGGTGTCTATGTCTTGGAATGGGACCCCGTCAATGGTTACATCAAGTCTTGGGTATTTAGGAATGGCGAAATTCCCAAGAACTTGCAAAAGTCCATCTCCACATCCAACCAAGACCTCAAGGTCGATCAAGTCGTTCCGGAACCCGAATCCTGGCCGACTCCGTACGCCTACTTTGCCATTGGCGATGGCTCCGGTTGTTCCAACGATCACTTCAAGGACATGCGATTGGTATTCAACTTGGCCTTTTGTGGAACTGTGGCCGGCAATCGGTTCTTCAAGGACTGTCCGGCGCTATCGCAACAATTCAATGTCTCCAATGACTCTGTCTTGACGTGCAATGCCTACATTCAATCCGAGCCCGAATCCTTGTCGGAAGCGTACTGGAAGATTCGGGGTGTCTACGTCTACGAACGGGAATACGAGCGTCAATCCTTGTCGTCTTCTTCGTCGTCGTCGTCCTCCAAGAAAAACAGCACAACGACGACCAACAGCAACAACAACAACAACGGCAACTAAGGATCTTGCTTGCTTGCTTGCTGGACTCATGCATTCATCAGTCCCACCGACCTGCTATGCACTGTTCTTTCTTGTCTTGTCACGATCCCCATCCATCGAATATGGATCGCCAGCCCAAAAAATACTTCGCAGTCAACAACAATGTTATATCATTATTTATTATACATCATAATAGACTACCGATCAACATGGATGATGTTCCTCATGAGGGACTACGTTACTCTACTACTACCAAGAACAAGATACCCGATGACAATGACACCACCACCACCAAAAACAACTGCGAGGCAAAGCCGAGCAATGCAGGGATTAGCCAAGGGGGGTTCGAAGCTTACGAACTAGGGTCCTTAGAGGTACACTAGTAAGTCAAATATTTTCCAAGTAAAAAAGCAGGCTCTAAAATGCCGAAACGTTGAGATAGATTTTTTTCCACGCAAGTGCCGATAGCACCATTTGCCAAGTAGTATTATAGTAGTCACTCTTGTCAACTTCATTACTTCCACTTTCGTCATTTCTCCCCTACTACTACACACTAGTAGTAGACTAGTAATTACTCTAGTAGTAGTACTGGAGAGACTACTACTCTACTAGTAGTGGAGCTATTTCCCTCCAGAGTTTGATTACTTCTTCCAAGACAATTAGTACTACTCTGCTAGAGTAGCGAGACAAATAGCTAGAGCTGTTTCAAAAGACGACGACAACAATGACTTTTTAGGGTGATTGTTGTTGATTCATTCATTCTTCATTATTATTTCTCTAAAACCATTCTTATCGTAGTAGCATTGCCCAATCATTAGCAAATTCAGCAACAAAAAGAACAAGTGTTGAATGAATGAATGAATGAATGAATGAACGAGGAAGTTCTTGAACAAACAAACAAACAACATCGGGAAGTAGCAGCAGATGCCACGTGGTCGGCTTTGTCGTCCAGCACTAGTTTTACTACATGATGCTGGCTTTGCAGGAGTCAGTCTCTGTACGAAAGAGGCATAGTAGATGACGATGATGACGATCATGATCGTCCTCCTCCTCGCAACGACAATTGTTGGGCGGTTGTTGATGATTGCTGCTGCTGTGTAAGAATCTGATGATTCTTCTTCTGGACAGTTGTTTTTGTTTCAATTTCTTGGTTTCGACTTCCTCGGCGGGTTTCTTACTAGCACCATGGACGGATTCGTTGCGGGGGGATGCCACCATTCTAGTAGTAGTAGTAGTAGTAGTAGTAGTAGGCGAATGCTTCATTTGTAGCTCCTCGTCGAGTTGTACTCTAGTAACCCCGTAGTACTAGTAGTATCCCGGCACCACCAAAGGAGGATGCCATTTCATTATTCGCCTGCTACTGCTGCTTCTTGAAGGAGCAAAGACGATTCATGATCATGCGCAGCACCACATCTGGGTATATTTTTGTGGTGGTGGTGGTTGAGAGGATTGAATTACATGTTGATCAGAATGATTGGGGATGGATAAATGGGAAAGAGACGAGATTGTCATCCTCCCACTACTTGTACATCTTCATGATGAATATTGTCGTAGTTTACGATCTCCTTCATGTGGGGGTGCTGACGGTGGCGGCGGTCTTTTCTTCTCACACCAGCATTACTGAACATCATTGATACCGCCCATCAGCTATAACAAACCATTTCCTCTTTGCACTTTCTTCGACGGTTGTTCTCTCTCTTCTGGTTTCTCTTCCCGCCTACTACTTGTACTTGTACTGGTACTGGTACTTGTACTGGTACTTGTACTGGTACTGTCTCAGCGCCCGTTGTCATCGTCGATCGATACACATAATACGTAATAGGCGACAATGTATGTTGTTGTGGCTTTGTTTGTTGGATGAAATAATAATTATTAGATTGATTATTGTGTATTGCGTGGTGGCTGACAAAAAAAATAATTGTCGAAGAATTTGGCTTACCGACGGGCGCATGAGGAATGAGA
>OY101124.1:183267-210285 GCA_956465555.1 Nitzschia sp. pyKryTriq1
ACCGCACGTGTGTTGCATATTGTGCAAGTGTTGCTTGTGCTTCTTCGCTACAAGTAATCGTTTTCGCAAACGCTTCCTCAGGCATACGAGTAGGTCTCTTTGTTTGAAAGCACATAATCCCAACACCACACTCTTTAGTACATTACAAAGATGCAATTCTTCCGCCAAAGACTTCATTCTAACAGCAACGAGGACATGTCCGCTTGCTGCTCATCAATCCCAGCAATGGTCAACAAAAGGCTGCACGTCAGCCATGCTGATTGCTTGTCTCTTCACAGTCAAGCAACCGCTGTTACAGATGCTTGCTCGTCCCTTGACTCGTCCCTTGACTCGTCCCTTGACTCGTCCACCTCGCACCTTTCGGCCGATAGTCTTGTCACAACACGAAGGGTACAGCCTTCCGCTTCCACTAATTCTCGCATCATCAAAAGTGTGCTCAAGAGAAACCACGTCTCCCGCCTTTCCAAGGACTGCGAGAATGAATTGATTTAGTACTCCGAGGACAAGTACTATGTACACCTAGTCTTGGTAAGAAAGAGACTAGTAGTGTTATTGAGGATACGATGATGTTGATGATGATGACAATAGAGATTGTGAGATTGCAGAGTCGAGCAAGTAGGTCAAATATCGGTTCGTCCCAACAAGGACATTCGGCTAACATTCTCGCACGATGTAGTCCAACGGAAAATCATGGGTCGCCATGAGTTTTCCGAGGAAGAGCTAGATGCCTGCTGGTTCCGTGGAGACGAATACACGGCGATTACACGATCATGTGTCAAGCAAATCCAAAAGCTAGAGCAGGGTTCCAAACTCAGAGATCAAAAGTACTGCTCACGAGGCTTGGAGACTCATACTCAACTTGCTGGCTTGGCAAAGGCTCAAAACCGAAGGGCCGCCTGGGACGCCGTACTTGATGAACAAGAGGAACAAATTTCCCTTGGCGTTGTCGACGATGAACCAATCGCTCAAAGATATCAAGATGTGTCTTTTAGCTGCCAGTTATGGGCTGTCAAAATCGCGCTTGACGACCAAAGAGAGGCTGAACTTGTCTACGACGATATGCTTGACGAGGAGGCCAGGAGATGATTGAAGAAAAATCTCAAAGTTGGTACAGTAGAGAGTAGTAGAGAGTAGTAGAGAGTAGTAGAGAGTAGTAGAGAGTAGTAGAGAGTAGTAGAGAGTAGTAGAGAGTAGTAGAGAGTAGTAGAGAGTAGTAGAGAGTAGTAGAGAGTAGTAGAGAGTAGTAGAGAGTAGTAGAGAGTAAAACAAGTAATCATTCGTCTCACGACCACTCAAAACCTTCGATGCAAAGAACTCTTCATTCATTCGTCTCACGACGACTTGTGACTATGAAGCAGCTCTCTCTCCCTATTCAAATTAGAGACCTTCTTGGTCCAGCTCCGATACTGGAATGGTCCGGCGTCGCTGGCTCTGTATGTCAACGAGATCAGCGAGACGACTCCGGACGAGATTGACGTTCTGGAGACCTTTTTGGAGGTGCACCGGGAAATGTTACGACATACATCGATTCATGTCATGATGGAATATACGAACTCCTCCAAGGGACCGTTGCCATATCCTCACAATCCCCTGCGCAACCTGGCCATGGATCAATGTGACAGCGACTATATTCTGGCTCTGGATGCCGATTTTATCCCCCACCCAGCCGACTGCTATGCCAAACTACACTCTACCCTGTTTGATAACGACGGGGGTGGGATGGCGAAGGAAATGAGACGAAGGAAGCGCGTCATGATCCTACCAGCCTTTGAAATCTACGCTCCCCAAAACAAAACGGTTGCGACGCCGGACCAACTGCCCGCTTCCAAGCTTGAACTGTATCGACTGGTCGAAGCAAATCGAACGGAAAGCTTTCGCGTGAATCGGTACCCGGCCGGACATGCTCCTACCAACTTTACCAAGTGGTTTGAACCCATTGTCAACAAAATCATCTTGGCAGAAGAATCCAACTCCACAAATTCTTCTTCGACGGCGGCAATAACGACAAACACCAGCACATCCATCGACACGACGAGCACTATTACTTCTCCTCCGTTTTATCCAATCTTTTACCGACCCGGCTTTGAACCCTACGTTTTGGCCTACCGTCCTGGCATTCCCCGCTATTGGAATGACTTTCGAGGTTTTGGACAAAACAAGCTATCGTGGTTTCAAGAAATGCACCGGGATGGGTATTTGTTTGGAAGCTTGTGGGACTTTTTTGTCGTTCATTTACAACATCCGACTACCTTTAATTTCAAGCAACGCAACGCCAATGTGATCAAAAATGAGGCATTCTTAAAGTATTTGGATGAACGATATCCATTGAGAAATGGAATGAAATATGTGGACAAACGCTACTATTATCACTTTGAGAACAAGAAAGTGTGGGGCAAGACCAACAGCATGACGACTAACAGTGTCTCTACGTCCAACAACAACAACAACAACAACAACAACAGTACTACTACTACTTCGGCCATCAGCAGCAAGGCGTCAAAAGTCTCGACTAAAACGAAGAAGAAGAAGAAAGGTTCTACTGGTACAGCCGTCAAGACCAATGTCGTCGTCGTCGGCGGTGGTGGTGGCAACAGTACCAGTGGTAGTACTGGGGACCAAAATAGTATTGCGGAACGGTTACGTGCCATCCAGGCGGAGAGAGAAATGGTGAACAAAAGGAACGACCAACTTGCGGCAGTAATAAAGGAGAAAGTGTCGTCCCGGTTTCAAGCTATAATGGAGCAGCAGCAGCAGCAAGAAGAAGAAGAGGGTTGAAAACGTTTGGCCTATTTTGTCACTGCTAAACACCGCAGGATTCTTCCCAGGGGAACAACAATATAATATGTCACGTCCTCCGATCTCTCTTCAAGTCGGATTGACATACCCGTAAGGGCTACTACTACTAGCTACGTGTAGCCCTGGAGTCGCCGCCCAACGATCAGGCCGAGAGGCTTTACAGTAAAACAAGAAGAAAGATATTAGTTTCTAATCATAGCCATGATGCCTTTCCTACTACGCTGCTTCTAAGAACTTGCTGGCGCTGCTCGACGGCGTCTGTTACTATTGAAATATGACATTATTCATGCTGTGGTCGTTTTGCTCTAGGAATGCATTTGCTCGGATGGCATACTCCAACAACGAGGCGTTTTCGTCGTGGTGGCTGCTGCTGTTATAATATTCTCCTTCTAGTTGTTGTTCTGGGATACCGGTATGCTGCACCAGGTCTGACTGATGCAAGGATGAATACAGCAACAACGATGAGTAGAAGCCCTCCTTGTTGTTGTTCTCATGTTTTGGTAGCCCTTGTTGTTCACCATTGGTGATACCGATAAAAAAGAAGTCTTCTGCTGTGCTGGTGAGAGGAGGCATAGTGCTGTTGTCTTCTGTACTAATTTCGTTTGCAGCAGCAGCAGTGCTGTCCTGGTTGTCATCGTTGCTGTCTCCACTACTATTACTAATACTTCCCTCCCCGCCCACTGCCCGTCTCCTCGTTGATGGTTCGTCTTGTTGGTGGCCGCCGCTCATCATACTAGATTCGCTAGATGTAACCTGCTGGTGCGGCGGCATCATGAGGATGTTCTTCTTGATACTTTTGATCGTTTCTCTTTTCATCTGGATACAGAGCTCTGGTTCGCCTCGTTTGAATAGTGGGTGCCAATAGCACCCAACTTCGGCCCATAGACACCAGGCATAGTTCCTGTTCACTTGAAAACCATATAAGTTCAATTGCCGTGTAAAGCTTCGATACTTGGGAGAAGAAAAGTATACTGGTAGGATCTCCTCTTCAAAAGCCTCTCGAGAATGAACCTTGAAACCATTTCCAGAATGGTTCCAGGAAACGATATGTTCCGTGCCTCGCCTGGTGCTATCCTCAAGTAATAGGTGAAGCTTGAAAGGGAATTCAAACTAAGAGGAGGAACAAGCAGCAGAATATTACAGTCGTCATGATGTCAATAGTAGACGGCGCAGCAGAGTGGAATATCATCGTTCGTCAGTACAAAGGAAATCCATTCGTACGACAGCAGCAGTTCATACCGATCATGGCTTCATGATGCAGACCCATAATAGCAAGCAGACGACTCCAGTAGGACGATGATGGTAATAGTACTACCACCATCAGCACTTACCTTCGCAGAAGTGGGGAGCTGAAAAGACGCCGACAATAAAGCAGCAGCAGTAGGCAACACCACATCCTCACTACCAGTCCTCTCGTCATTCGCGGCGGGAGCTGGTGGTAGCGCATTTGCCTCCTCTTGATCCATTGCGATCTATCTCCTAACAGCTATCTTCCGGAATAATCAATGTTGTTGTGGTAAAATATGCGGAAGAAGAAAAATGCAAACGCAATAAGAATAGGAACATCGGATTATTGTGATCGATTGGTTGCTGATTTACAAGAAGGGACATTTCTGCCACCAAAATTAATCCTACCGACAGCTCACTAAACTACGAAGCCCAGAAGTGTCGACCTTCGCACATGTTCGTTAATCTTCATTGAAGAACAAGTGCATTGAAAACGAATGGGCTTACGTTGTTCTTCTTCTTTGAGGCCTTGTTTGTTTAATAATATAATTGTCCTCATAGTTCTCTCCTTCGCGCCCTATCTTGCTCTTCACCACCGACCACTCAGTATTATTTCTCCGTCCGTTTTTTAAGTCACCTGTTTCCCCGCCCATCCGCGTACGCAGGCACACATGCATGAACGCATGCATGAAAATAATGAACAAGGGATCACGGGTAAGACGGAGAGGGATAGACAAGGAGGGAAAGAATTCGCCCCATTGCAAGGGGGCACCCGACAACGTCCGTCCTTCCGTCAGTCGCTTGACTGACTGACTGAGGAGTGGATTGAAGTTTTGGTGGGGACCGCGCCGCATCGTCTGAAGATCAGCATCATTGTTTTTGCAAATGCTGAATCCTCGACAATGGCGGGCCGGATGCCCATCTTGTCATTAGGACTTCGTTTTCTTTTTCAACTACAATCAGAACACAAACACGTCATACAACACGACACTTCACAATACATACCGATACAACACAACGCAATACAATACCGCGAAACACATTAGTCATTCACGTTTCTGCCATACTGGCCCCTGGCCTCTTCGTTTGTACTACTCGTACCGTAGCGTACTCTCGAGGCTAGTATCTACGTGGCTGATCTTTTCTTCGCCCGCATTGCCAACGCAGGTGGCTACCGAGGGGGCACCAGGTAATCCGTAGGATTATCACGGGTAAGACGGAGGGATAGACAAGGAGGGAATTCGCCCCATTGCAATGGCCCTTCGAGGCCCCTGATTTCTTATCGCTGCTTAAAACAAATAGCGTTAAGAGCCTCCCTCCGACATTTGCAATTTTTGTTTCCTCACATCATTATTATCTTCATCATCATCAACAACAACATCACCAACACCATGGATGCCAAGACGAAGGCCAAAAACGAATACTACAACTCCCGGTGGCAACCATACTGGATTCCGTCGTGGATTCCTCAATTAGATTGTTATGAAGTACCATTCCAACTAGTACTACTAGTATTGTATTATATTCACTATGTGTATGTCGTACGCAACGATTCTTCCTCATCATCCTCGTCGGAATCTTGTACTCCTGGAGTACTAGTAACTCCGTATTGTTCCTTCATAGCGAGCTGTTTACGATCATTGAGAGCTCGGCCAATTTTACATAGTGGTGATATCGTGGGAGATTTTTTCAATCAAATTCCGCGAAATATGCAAGCTCCTCTGCGGTTGGTAAAGTATGTATCTTTCTATCTTGCATCTTACATTATTATTTGATCATGATGTTCTTCTCTCGAGAGGGAGTGAGAAGACCATTCCGATTTGGATCCAGGACTCGCTCCAGTCAGGAACGTCTGTCCGTATATACGTTATGATGAAAATGGATAATTGCGATGACCGTGATGATGACCGGCGCATGCAGTCGAGCGCCGCACATAATACATAAGATCTTCTCTGATCATCATCATCATCATCATCATCATCATCAAGAGGAGTCATCATATCGCATCGCAATCACAATCTATTTGCACACATCTTTTAATACTTTAGCATCATCTTTCATCTACTCTACTCTCTCTATCAGAGATATAGAGAGCAAGATCAAGACTACCGTCTAGTATCTTCGCAACGTGCGCAAACAGAGCAGAACAGAACAGAACAAGACATCTAATAGTGGTAGTATATTACGCGTATTAATACAGGTTGTACAACAATATACATCATCGTCACCATGGTGTTTGGATTATCGTTGTTATCTTTATTTGAAGATCAGAAAGAAGCCAAGCTTCAACAAGAGCGATTGGTGCAAGAACAAATCATTGCCGAGCAACTCAAAGCCTTACAGATGGAACATGAACTGCAAAGTCAAACCATGACACAAAAGGGATTGATCAAGCAACATCAACGCCTATCATTATTATTGTCCAAACAGAAACAAGAACAAGAAGAACAAGAAAAAGAAAAGGCTGCTGCTGCTGCGGCAGCTGCTTCTGCTTCTACTACTACGAGTGCCAACAACGGCGACTCTACATCCTCTTCCAGCAACAACAACAACAACGGCAATGGCAATACGACTAATACTGCTCAAAGTAGTAGTACGAAAAAAACACAACGACAACAACAACCACCACAAGGAGGAGGAGGAGGAGGTCCTGCTGTTGTTGGTAAAATCGCACAACACATGGACATGGCTCGCCGGGGATATGAACAGCTCGTCCATGCCATTGTCCGACCTCCACGGGCGGATAATTACAAAATCAGTCATTTGGGCCCTCCCCACTTTACCTTTTTGGGACGTCGCTTTCTTCGTGAGGATACGACCCTCATGACCGAACGTGGATATCGGATCCAATGTTCGCATTGGAGGAGGGCAGCAACAGCAACAGAAGTATCATCAGAAGCAACATCGTCATCAGAAGCAACAAGTGAAAACAACAACAACAATGCCAACAATCACAATTCTTCTTCCTCGTTGATGTTTGCTCCCGAATCGACCGTCGTTGTGTATTTGCATGGAAATGCATCGGCACGGGTAGAAGTCTTGCAACAACTCTCGTATTTGTTATCCTTGGGAACATCGGTATGTTCCTTTGATTTTGCGGGAAGTGGCATGTCCGATGGCGATTATGTCAGTCTGGGATATTATGAACGGGAAGATTTGGCCACAGTCGTGGCACATTTACGTGCCACCATGACAAATACTACGAATACGAGTGCGAATACGAATAATAATAATACTATGGGTGATGATAATGATGGTGGTGTTGGTGGTGGACCATCATCATCATCATCATCATCATCTCCGCAGCAGCAGCCGCCCCAGCAAAAGTTAAAAATTGCGCTGTGGGGACGAAGTATGGGAGCTGCGACGGCACTCATGTACACCAGTCGGGAAGCGACGACCATCATGCCCAACAATCCCAAGCCCAATCCCAATCCCAATCCCAATATTAATATTCATAATAAGAAGAATGTGGCATGTTTGGTGTTGGATTCGAGTTTTTGTGACCTCGTCCAATTGGCCGAAGAAATGGTCGACAAGGCACGAGAACAAGGAATTGGGGTACCGAATGTGGTCGTGAGCGTGGCATTGGCCGCCATTGGATGGTCCGTCCAAAATAAGGCGCACTTTGATATCAAGGATATTTCACCGATCCAACATGCGCCCCAAATCGACCCCAATGTCCCCGCTCTGTTTATTTGCGGAGCACAAGATGATTTTATCAAACCGCATCATTCGGAACGGATTTGTGAAAAGTATCAAGGATCGCCCAAGAATCTATTGGTCGTACCAGGCGATCACAACGATCTTCGACCTCCCATTGTCTTTCAAGCCGCGACACAATTTCTGAACAAACACTTGTTGGAAGGAAGCGGGACGACTCCACTACAAGTTCCGGAAGGATTGAATCTACAATCGGCACCTTGGCAACACAAGCACATTCCTTCGGTCTTTCAAGCCCATCCTCCTCCTCCCAACCACACCAGCAACAACACCAGCAACAACAACCAGAAGAATCATATTCTTTCCACTCAGTCATCCACCGTCTCCACTATTGATACTACTGAAATTGGAATGACCAAGGAACGCCAAGATGCCATTCAATCTAGTTTGGTCACCATGTTGGGACATCATGAAGAAGAAGAAGAAGAAGAAAAACGACAACAACAACAACAACAACAACAACAAGGGGAGGAAGGAAAAGTACCTGCTGCTGGTGTCGCCGCCAAGAAGGAAAAGGAAGACGACAATGACGACGAGACCACCACCACCAAGAAGAGTCCTTTGAAAATGGCAGAACAGGGAGAAGAAATCATCCTACTCCAAGAACAAGAAGAGGGGGTACTACTAGTGCAGGAATAAGAAGCAGAATCTTGACTTTCTTGAAGGATGATGATGATGATGATGGTAACGGCGAAACACTTCTTCTTTGTTTGTGAAGTGGTACTACTACTAGAACTACTACTACTACTACTATGGACGATGCGAAGGCCACCTCTATTTTTAGTTAGTTAGCTACGGTACTAGTACTAGCTCTACTGGTAACCAGTGGAGGGCAAAAGAAGACTCATCATCAACGTACTACCGGTAGTCAGCAGAGAGAGGGATGATCATCTATCGAACAATCGATCGATCGAAGGTGCTGGTGGTGGTACTACAGGGGACAGACAGACAAGAAGTACTAGCCGTTCAAATAGGTATACTACTACTAACTACTACTACTACTACTACTACGAGTAGAGAGGATTTCTTGCTTCTCTCAAACTCAATAGTGTAGCCGTAACCATCCATCCATCCATCTTCCTCTACTAGTAGTAGGTCTCACTCTTTCTACCGGTACTATCTACCAACAGCTCGTCCAATGAGGAGGCGTCGGTCGTTCTGGGAGAAAGAACACGGTCGGAGGTCGAACGAGTTCGCCATTTTTAGCGAATTCCTTCTCGTACACGTACGTGTACGGTACTCATAATTCGTCCCGAATATTAATGACGCACATATTCACAATTCACAACTTCCACAACAACGCATATCAGCGTAACAACAACAACAACAACAACAACAACACTACCATCATCATCAAAGTATTTCTGCTGTATTATTGTACTATATATTACAGTTCTAATAATACTATTACTACTAATAATAATACTAATAATGGGGCGAATCACTATTTTTGGAACCAACGAGTGCTCTCATTGTATGAGGGCCAAAGGCGCCTTGATGGTTCGTGGAATTCCCTTTGTGGAAATTGATTTGCTACAGCATCCTCGCCGTCGGGCCGATTTGTCGAGTTTATTATTACTATCCAAAACAACAACATCATCATCAACATCATCAACAACAAAAACATCATCATCAACAACACAAACACAAACACCAAAAACACCAAAAACACAAACAGTCATCGGTATGGCGATCCCCCAAGTCTTTTTCAATGAACAATCGATTGGAGGCGCCGACGAACTCTTGGCAAGGTTGGAAGAATGGGATAATCATCGGGATGGTGATTCGACGGCACATTCGGTGTGGGAGCAAACCATCCAGCGACAAGAAGATCCGACCGATCCGCGGTTGGCAATACCAACAACAATATTACCCACAACAAAACAAGAACAAGAACAAGACAAAGAAAAAGACGTGGGCCATTACCTCCCAACAATCACAAAAACTAATCTTCCACTACTACAGATTCCTCTTCCCGGTAACGACGATGATGATAATGATGATAATGACGACAGAACGAGCAGCAGCAGCAGCAGCAGCTGTACTGCCCTCGAATTATTGCAACGATTGGATCAAGTGTTGGATCAAGCCGATAGGGCCTACAAGGCCCATTGGTACAAGAATTGTTTTGTCAATACGGAAGGTGTCACGGCCATTCAACAAGAATTTCGATTGAAATCCCGTACCGATGCGGTCCAATTCCTGCAACGACTTCAAAGAGATTATCAATTGATACATCATGTCTGTGACGATCATTTGTTTCGAGACGATGGATACTACTTTTTTCGATTGTCCATGTATCATCAACCGGACATTTTGAATTCCTACTTGGTATGGAATAAAGTCGTCGTGGACAAGGATGATCATGATCATGATCATGATGATCCCATGAGTTTGGTGTTGGATTTGAAACGACAATTGTATGACATTTTGAGTCACTATACCGATCACAATGGATTGATTGATTACGTTCAGTCGGCCAAGGATGCCCGATTCGCCACATTGGAAGTTGCTGCGTGTGCATTGCAAGGTGCGTCCGTTTTGCATTCTATCATCTAATACGAGCAATCATCATTGGATTCTTTGCTATGTTCTCTCTCTCTCTCTCTCTCTCTCACCAAGTTCTTTTTCTTCTTTCACAACAATGATTGATTGATTGATTGATTCATTCATTCATTCATTTTTTAATCATTCATTTGCTGTCATCGCCATATCATATCATATCATTAATCATCATAATATAGACGTCGACATGGCAACCATGGACGAAACGACTCGCAAAGCCTTTGGCCTCAATCTATACAATTTGTTCATCACCTATGCCTTTATCAAAGTGGGAATTGGAACGTCGTCGACTTGGAGTCGGGGAGCCTTTTTTGGGCAGGTCAAAATGAACATTGGGGGGGATATTCTTAGTTTCAATGACTTGGAGAATGGAATACTGCGAGCCAATACAAGACATCCGTATGCCAGTAAACCACCGTTCGGTGTAAACGATGAACGGCTGAAGCGAGGATTGCCACTTTCACAATTGGATTGTCGGATTCATTTTGCATTGAATTGTGGGGCCAAGAGTTGTCCGCCCATTCGATTCTTTTGTGCTGGTGGTAGCAGTGGCAGTGGCGGCGGTGGCGAAGCTTCTTTGGAAGAAGAATTGCTACTTGTCAGTCAAGCCTTTTGTCAAGGCGACGATGCGGTCTGTATCAAAGAAGATATTCAAGAAATACAGTTGTCAATGCTCTTCAAATGGTTTCAATCCGACTTTTGTGCCACCAAAGAACAGTTGCCGGAACGACTTTTAGAATTTCTGACCGGGCCCAAACGTCAAGCATTGGAACGAATGCTACAGCAACAACAGCAACAGCAACAGCAAAGTGGAACAACAAGTCGTAGTAGTAGTAGTATATCGATTCGGTTCCTACCCTACGATTGGTCGGCCAATGCTAGCAACTTCAAGCCCTATCAGAGGAGCCACCTTCGAGCGAATGAATACAGTGCGACGGCTTTGTTGCGATTTCAAGGGCACTTTGATTCCTGCCTGTCGTCCTTGTCGTCGTCGTCGTCGTTAGCACAAACGACCAGCACTAGCACTGATGCCGTTGTTTCTGTCAACTAATAGTAACTACTGCCAATACTGCTACTGCTACTGGGGATGTTCTTGAATCACCATGATCATTCATCTTCACCTCGGACCAGAAGATACCCAAGCCGCAGCGGATGATTGCCCCACCACACTACTACTTAGTACTACTGTTAGTAGGAAGGAAACTATTCGTAGTGTTGTTCTGTAGCTACAGTACGAGTAGCGATTCGCGGATGGTAGATCTCATAATGTACTACTACATATCAATCGACAAACGTAATGTAGTAGATGATGGTGATTATTGCTGTAAAGTACTGCCGCTCATTTCATGATGATCATCAGCAGATGATGATCGCCGGAGGAGGAGATTCTTAAAAAGATGAATACCTGCTGACATAGTTGTTCCGACTCATGAGTGGACTCCAACGTTTCTTCGGTGGGTTCCGCCATGCGTTCCAGGTGGATTCCATTTTGGGAGTTGTAGTTGTAGCTCATCTCGTGGCGGGGATGTCTACTAACGAGCCGCTCATTTATTCCTCAATTGGACGCCATTGCAGAGGAGACTGAGGAGCCCAGAGTTACAACCCAGAATGAAACCTCCCCACCTCAACCACTTGATACCTCCCACCCACTTCGTCCCGAAGCCGTTGCTCCGGTGGTCGAGACCGTCACCGAACCTGATGACGAGACGACACCACGACAGGACCCGGTACCCGTCACCCAGTATGACAGTGATGAGGAAGATTCCAAAGCGACAGACGAGGACCAACAGGAGAATTGGCAACTCGAGGATGCTGATTCCCCGTTTGGTGATTTAGAGGAGATCTGTGGACACGAATACAAGGATGGTATTCTTCATTTTGACGTGAAATGGGACTCCGGTGACTCGATGTCAATTCCTATCGATTTAATGAAGGAAGATTTCCCGTTTGAGACGGCCAAGTACATCAAGTCAACCAACGTTGGGGATGGTACCAAGCAATACACTACCGGAAAATACCAGCGTTGGGCACGATCATACCTACGAACGAGCGACCGCGTCCTGCGCCGTATGCTTCGAGTGTCCGGAATAACACTTGATGATCATACTGCAGAGGATGTGCTTCGCCGAGCGTCAGCAGAGTCCATCGCGACTCCGTCTGCTATCACTCGTCGTGTTCCAGTAACCCCCACCTCAGGTCAGGGCCGAAAGAAACGCAAGACGAAGCCTGGCAGGACAAGACGACCCCACGAAGTCAAGTATGGTGTCAAGGTCCCGCGGGACGTCCAAGATGCCTATGATTTGGATAAGGCCAATGGCGACACCGCATGGCACGACGCTATACACCAGGAAATTAGCAAACTGATCAAGATGGGTTGTTTTGAGTTCAAAGAACCGGGATACAAACCTGGCCCCGAGTACCAATTCACCCCACTTCGTATGCTGTTCGAAGTCAAGACCACCGGGAAGAAGAAGGCTCGATACGTCGCTGGTGGCCATGTTGTCGATAGCACTGGCATATCCACACGATCCACTGTTGTTAAAAGCATCAGTTCCCGATTGATCGATCTCATCGCTCATCGAGATGGCCTCAAGACTCTCTGCGGCGATGTCAGCAATGCTTTTATTACTGCACCCTGCCTGGAGAAAGTCTATTCTCGCGCTGGAATTGAATTCGGCGAACGTAGTGAATGTGTGTTGTTGATCCAGAAGGCACTGTATGGACTAGCATCCAGCAGTCGCGCCTTTCGTGGATTCTTCGCAGATTTCCTGCGCTCGCTTGACTTCGTGCCCACACGTTACGACCGTGACGTCTGGATGCGCCTTCGTGAGGAAAAGGATGGCTATGACTACCTTTGCACCCACGTTGACGACTTCAAAATTGTAGGCCGTGCTCCCCAACGATGGGTTGATGCCATTGCGGCCAAATTCGTACTCAAGGAAAGTGGACCTCCGTCCTACTACCTTGGCAATGACTATGAATGGTCACCGAGTGAAAATGCGTGGGTACTGGGATCCAATACGTACGTCAATGAATGTATTCGCCGCATCGAAGCCCTTCTCCCTGATGACACGTTCTTGCAACCCAAGTACACCCCACTGCCACCCGAAGTACACCCCGAACTTGATGAGTCGCCCTTTCTCGACGACGCCGGCATGAAACAATTCCAAACACTGATTGGCATGGCACAATGGGCCGCCTCCATCGGTCGTTTAGACATTGCATTTGCTCTTTCATCCTTGAGCAGATTTTCCGCCCGCCCTCGCAAGTACCATCTGGAATTGGCCCTCCACATGTTCGGGTACCTCAAGCGCTTTCCCAATAAGCGATTGGTATTGGAATCACGCCCCCTCGTACTGGATCCGGAATTGATGGGACAACAATCGTACCACCATGATTTCTTGGATGATTATCCGGATGCCCGCGAAGACGTCGACCCCAAGCTACCAGATCCTTACGGTAAAGAGCTTGAAACAAGTGTTTTCTTTGACGCCGACCACGCCCACGACCAACAGACACGTCGCTCCATCACTGGCATAATAGTCATGGTTGGCTGCACACCTGTCTCGGTTATCAGTCGCAGACAAGGATGTATCGCGACATCCACGTACTGTGCTGAATTCGTGGCCATGCGAACGGCAGTAGAAGAATCCATTTCGATCAGGTATATGCTGCGGTGTTTGGGAGTCCCTGTTACGCGCCCGACCAACTTGTACGGCGACAACAAGGGATCCATTCAGTCTGCTAATATCCCTGACGGCGTATTAAAGAAGAAAGCCATTGCAATTTCATACCACTACGTCCGAGAAGCCGTCGCAGCGAAGATTGTCAACGTCATCCATGTGTTCTCTCACGAGAATTTTGCTGATATTTGCACCAAGGCGTTGGGGAAGAATGCTTTTCATCCGATTGTGGACGCTTTAATGGCGTAGGGACATGACTTTTCAATGAGCCTAGCTCATCATCATTTACATCTCACATTGATTCTGGCTTGAGAGGAGGTGTGCTGGTCTCCTACCTCTACGGCTGCCTGCAGCCGAAGAGGAGGTCAGGCTCGACTGGCTCGACTAGCGACGGTCGACTGACAGACCGTGAGAGTCCGGAGGACCATCACCTCATCCTCTCTCGACTCCGATAGGATCAGTAGAGTAAGAATGATAGACTCACTCTTTACATCTCCTGACAAACAACGCGAGATCATGCCCTGAGTTCAAACCGAGCGAATGTTCTGGTCTAATAAAGCTTTCCCGGAATCAAAACGTTTTGATAAGCCTCATTCCATTCTGTATTCCTCCCACATAATGCAAATCAGTTGGAATGCCTTTATGACCATACCTTTATTGCCGCGTCGGTTGAATTTGGGGATAGGCGAAGCGAAAGAAAAAAAGCCTCCGCGCAAAAAGGTCTTGCCTCTCCATCCTACGAGTAGTGGTAAAAGGCTTCCCATATTATATGCCCTTCTCTTATTGATATCGGAAAAATAGTCATTCAAGAATGCTTTGATATGCCTTTGCTTGTGGGGAAGCATAATTTTGTTCTATGCAGTCTCGAAGACGAAAAAGAAGCACGCCCGAAATAATGTCAAAACTCCATCCCAAGAACCTCCCAACAAGAGACTCCTCATGCCATTGACAATTCTTTCGGATGAAAAGAATCGTATCACTACGATCAGCAAGTCATAGCTAGAAAGATCTGTCGAGGCAAGCAAGATGCGTGATGATGAAACTAACTGAGATTGTTTCAATGTCTGCACATAATTTCTACAAAGCCCAAAACTGAAAGGCAAACCGTCGTCGTCGCGATACAGCGGAACAATCACCATCTTTCAAGAAAACAACGCTCTACATCAACATCATGCCGGCCTCCTCCATCGAAAGCCGTTTGACTCGCGAGCTTGATATTCGCTTCATCGACGCTCGAAGTATTACCACCGAAGCTCGTGTCTCCCTCGGAATCCAAGGATACCCCTCTCCCCACCAACTTTCGGAAGTCCGGGAAGAGGCTGTTCGTATCTTTCGTTCCAAGTCCGACAAGGAACAACAGGTATTGCAGAAACTCTTCATGGACTTGGAAGCTGTCAAAATTCCTGCTGGGTCCATGTCGTCCAAGAAAACTTCGAGCAGCACTTCTTCATCCGAAGATCTGGAATCATTGACTTCAGACGAAGGCACCAACAAGCCCAATCGAAGGAACAGAATGATGTCCGGTATCTTTCGCCGATGATACTGTACGATGTCGCTGGTGGCGGTGGTGGACACATCATACAAGGTTTGATGATCTTGCTCCCTTTGTATATTATATTATTATATTATGTTTGGACTAGAAAAATGTTAGATGCATTACAATTTTATCATAAACGTACTCTGTAATATCATCATGGGAGAACCAATGATCGCAGATGCTGCAGGTGAAAGTATGTAGCAGTCAAAATAATACAACTGAAAAGGGGATCGGCCTGCCAATCGCGTGATTTCCTTCTGCTGCTACTATAAACCAAAATAATAGGTCTCCCCGATCACAACATGATCAATTCAAAAAGCTCTTCATCCAGTTTGTCGATTTGCGCTTCAACCTTCTATGAACCAAAATAATAGGTCTCCCCGATCACAACATGATCAATTCAAAAAGGTCTTCATCCAGTTTGTCGATTTGCGCTTCAATCTTTTGGCTTGGCACAGTGCATCGGTATCACCACCACTCGTAATACCACTCGTCGAAGAGCCAGGTTGTAGGCGTTGTCGGCGGCTTTGAACCAATTGTGTGAGCTTCTCACGTTTGTCCTCAATCTCCTGTATCTTCTTTGCCATTCGTCGCGTAGTTTGCTTTGCGCGTCACAGACGTTGTTGTTGTTGTAGAGCCTGCTTTTTTACTTGGAAAATATTTGACTTACTAGTGTACCTCTAAGGACCCTAGTTCGTAAGCTTCGAACCCCCCTTGGCTAATCCCTACATTGCTCGGCTTCGCCTCGCAGTTGTTGTCCGGCTGTGCTCGGCTTCGCCTCGCAGTTGTTGTTGTTGTTTGCCCTGCCGCCAATGATGATGAGAGTCGCCACCTGCGCTCGGGCAGCAGCACAGAGGACGAAGACCATATAGTAGTAGTGGAGCAGCACTCTATTACAAGTTGAAGACGTCGATCATCTGTAGCGCCTTGGCAATGGCATCTTCCATCCCAGTCGATTTGGCCCACATATGTTGATGGCCGTCCATGCAGTCATGATCATCATCATGATCATCGTCCCCCCCAGGAGATTTTGTTTCGTTGTAGGGGGCAAATGCGACACTTAGCGTTTTCGTAACCTTGTTGGTCGACTGATCCAAGTAAACAAACGGGACTCCGGAAACATAGGCCAATATCGCTGCATGAAGGCGATCGCAAATCATGACACGGCCCAACTTTAGTAGTTGGACGGCCGTCTCTAGGCTTCGCATGTCGTTGTTATTAAAGAGGGAAAAACGAGATTGCCATTCGACCACCCGGAAAGTGAGTTTTTTCTTGTCGACGTCGTGCTGGGAATGGCTTTGTTCTTGGTTCAAGAGGAGGCCAAGGCTGGTTTGATTTTTTCTGAAGCCCATCCATTTCGATTCTTGATCAGCTCGAAGAAAAAACAAGACGTCGACTGTCAAATTTTGGTGGTTTGAGGGCTCAAATCTAGGGTCGTCCCAAAAAGGGCCCTCCTGAAAGGCAATATCCGGAATCAAAATGTTCTTGACAAAGGGGTACAGCTGGAGGCCCTCTTCGTAGCTTGAAAGTTCGCGCCAAGTTAAGATCACTCGAGATTGGGCAATAGCTTGACCCTCTGGTGTGTCGAGAGGATGCAGGAGGGATGCTTTCGTTTCCTTTGTACTGCCGGTATTCTTGTTCTTGTTCTTCTTATCGTCCTCAGGTATCAGCAGTCCTAGTCCACGGGCAATATTGTCTTTGATCTGAAGGGCATCACTACTTTGTCGTTTCTTGTTGTTGTAAAAGAGCGACTGCGGCATTCCCAACACCGAATAGTTCGCCTCGATGAGATGTTGAAAGGATGAAATGCGTGCTTTTTGGATAAATGCATACAAATCACCCCAGTTCCCACCGGCCTGCCAAATGCTGAGTCTCCTCATGGCCGTCGAATCTTCTTTGTTCGTCTGGTCACCCAACCATTTCGCACAACCTACCATTTCCCCCGTCATGGATTTAGCTTGAGCATACCAGCATTCTCGTATCACCATCGAGGAGCGGGGCATTTCTGATGCTCCTGTACCAATAGCACTAGTAGTCGCATTCGCATTCAGAGGAGGAGATTTGGTCGTCCTCCTCGACGCAGAGTCCTCTGCGTCGATCTCCTCCCAAGTCCGCTGCAAGAAGGTATGTTCCGCATATAACAAGAGAGTGTCTCCAAAATTAGGATGATAGGCAGGGTCTACCAACAGTAGGGGATTGGTCTCGGAAACTCCACCGGTTGGGTGTTTTGCACCAGAAAAGAACGGCGCGAAAGAATCTTGATGTCGTCGTCTAATTCGGTCCAAGCAAACCTTTCGATTCTGAATAGCCGTGCTAGTACGAGAAGTGCTCGTGATTGCTGGAAGAAAGTCAATGGAGAAAGTATCACGATAATGACCAAACAACTCGTCAAAATAGTCAAGGGAAAGAAAGAAGACCGGGCCGACCATCACAAGCATGCACACAAACACCCAAGCGACTCTTCCTTCACCACGAGGCTTCTTCATCGTGAGTCGTTGTCCACGACGATCTAGCCTTTGCCCCTGCTGCCTGCTTGTTTCAGCTGCTGCTGCTACTACTAGAGGAGGTGGACCTCCTCTGGTGGTGAGAGTTCTTTCGTGCTCCTCGTGGTCGTCCTCCATTATTTTATCCCCCATACCACTACTATTGTCAGAGCGTCGTAGGATAGGACTTTGGAGCAGACGATGATGGATCGGTGCTTAATTTTAAAATGCGAGGACTTTTATCGGGGAGAAGGGTACAAGTAGTATAAGCATAATAGAGCGCTATGAGCGGCCCCTACAGTTTGATACTTGGTGTACTCCGCACGAGGAGGGAGTGATATTATGATCAATGCGGAGGGAGATCCTCTCACGGTACCAGCAGGTACGTACGAGTACTGAGTATACGCAGTACACAGCATCGTTTTCCGTGTGCCCTCACAATAAAACGTGTGACAATAAAACGTGTGAAAAACGCGCAGCAGGGTGATTGAACGCGAATTGATGTGGTCATGATGTTACTCACATCGGTAGCGCTCGGGTCATTTCGGGCACCTGCCCAAATGACTGTTTCCGGACGCTTTTGTTGTACATACGAGTACTGTAGAGATATCGCAATTACGACTCAAAAGTATCCGTGACTGACGACCACTCAATCAATAATCGTCGTCACTCCATCAGCATATCTTCTATCCACGAATGAAGAATATCACATCGTGATCATCGTCATCACGCGATCCTACTAACTGTATTCGAAGTGTTCTCATTATCTTCTACTAACTACCACGAACAAAGGCTACAACAGCAGGAAGAACAACGCGCGAAGCAACGAACTGTCGGAGCATAAGAATTCGTGTCACAACAACCAGAACCCGTCATCAAAACGACGCATCATCTACCGACCGCGGTACAGCATCAGCTACTATTAGCCAAGAAGAACTGGTGCATTCATACACGTACTATACTACGACGAATAAGTAGTATTGTTGACACTACACCACCACCGCGCTACGACGGACTCTCAGCAGCACACCAACACTCAAGAAGAACCACAAAAAAACTAACAAACAACGATCGTACTTGCATTACTCTACTACTAGAGACTAGCTCGCCAACAACAACAACAACAACAACAACATGAGTCAACAAACAGAGGAAAACAAGACAACTGTAACTGCTTATGGCGGAGAACAAGGAGAGAAGATCGACCTTCGAAAGGTATTCGATCCGCTCACGGAAAAGGCAGACGAACGCAAGAAACTAGAAGAGCAGTTTAAGCATGTCAAGGGTGTGGTCGTAGAGAAAGCTGGAGAAGTCCGAAAGAGTATCGTCGAAATGGAGGAAGTTGTCGCTGAGAAAGCTGGAGAAGTCAGAAAGAGTATCGTTGAAATGGAGGAAGTTGTCGCTGAGAAAGCTGGAGAGCTCAAGTCCACTCTCATTGAAAAGACTGGCAGCTGTCGACGAAGTCTCGGTGAGATCATCGAAAAACATAGTCATCGTGATGAAGGAAAACCAGCAGCAGCACACGACGATCATGATGACGATGAACAAGAAGAACAAAAGGAACTGCTGAAGAAGAAGGAAGAGGACGCGGACGTTGTCGTCAAGGAAAACAAAGTGGAGGCTGCAAAAGAGTGGGTGGTTCACAAAGTCGAAGATTTCGTAGACTTCATTGGAGTTTCTCCCAAAAATATGGAGGGTTCTACCAAGAAAAGGCTGTCAAAAGATCTCGTAGAAATCATTCCTCCTGGTCTAGACAAGGCGGAAGAAGTGCACGAAGGGCGTGTTCACTTTCAAGAAAAGGTTGAACAGGCAAGGGATGAAGAGACCGAGAAGCATGAGTAAGCACCTTGGTCAGTCGTGGTGCTCTCTACTAGTACTTGGATGAGCTCCTACTAGTAGAAGAAGGATGATAGGACGATGATGATTGCAGACACGAAACAGCGAAATATCTGATTAGGATACTATTCTTCTCCCGAGAAGACTTTCTTACTGCCGCCGCCCATACTTCTTCGACGACGGCAATAATATGCTGGGGGGACGAAAACTGAATTGCACATTTAATTAACTGATAATTATACATATTACTATTCGAATACTGAGGAATGATTTTCATTTTTTTGGTTCAAGAGTTTCCTACTACTAGTAGTAGTACCAGAAGGCCGCTATTGTATTTCTTCTTCTTCATCTACATTTGCTCCTTCACGCAGCAACCCTCCAATGCCTTGATGGTACCAATCTTCTTGCCACAGTTCTGGCAGAAGTGATCCGTTTGTTTCATCGAATCGACAACCAATGGGATCCAGCAAAGTGGGAAAAAGACGCACGCAGTTACAGCTACACCCACCCAGGTGAGTGCACTTGGATACGTTCGAGTCGACGTTCGTACGTGTGACTTTTTGCACTGTGGGCACATTGACAGTTGTACCGGGCGTCGGCTGCCACTAAACATAACATCTTGATGGCCCGGGGCGTAGGGACTTCCTGGATGTGGCTCATATTCATCCAAAATGACGGTGACGGCATGGGATCCAACCGTGACTCCTTGCACGTAAGGTTCCGCCGACGAGGATGAAGAGCCAGCGGGAATCGCCGTGGGAACCGAAGAATAGCTGATATCAGATTTTGTCATGATGATGATCAAAGAGGGATACGTGGGTGTTCAGTCTTATTGCTGTTATCTGCTGACTTTGTCTGTGTCGTCGCTAATGTTGATTTTGTGAGATTTGGCTTTTCTTCGGTAGTTGATGGATGATGCGTTTTGTGTTTATTCGTGAGGGGATCGTGACGAAGGCCTTGGAACTCGCACTCCACTGCGCACGACTTGCATGCTCGTAAATAAGTAACAGCACAGATGCCCAATGATGAAAGAAGCGTGACTGAACAGTCTGCAGTCTGCACGTCTGCACGTCTACGACCCTGCTTCTCTTTTTACTCCGGCCGGTCGTGCCTGCGGCGCTCGCGTCGGTACCTTGTATGTACCGCCGGTACTGGTACATTATTGGGAAAATAATGTTACGAAAGTAACAGGTTCCCTTGGGGAGACAGCAAAAGCCTCGCTGGACAGATAAGTGTCGAATCGCTTTGCATGCGCTTCATCATAGTAGAGGAGCCGTCCTTGGACCTTAACAGAGAAGTCTTCGGGGAAAGTAACAACACACTCTCACTTTTCCATCGAGCCGATCGAGGCGAGAGGGGTGGTTCGAGAAAAGAAACAGCATCACCGGTGGGCTGATCGCTGTTCTGATACATGTAACAACTTGTTCTCTGTTGTTCGTTTGTTGTGAACCACGAGTTCGTAGAATTACTTCGAAGGAAATCAGGCCGTCGTCGCACAAGGGCTGGCGGGTCCCTCCTTTCTTCTTCTCAATCGCGTGGAGCTTTCGCCCTGCATTTTGGCAGGCGTCCGCTCAATCTACCCCGATCCAGACGAGCAATACATGGGCCACTACGAGAGCTAAATTTGTCGCGAACATCGAAATCCCGTCTTGTTTGATGTCTTACGAAGCGTAGAGCATTTATGGGACACTTGTTCTCTACTTTATTCGATCCTAGTAAATGGATAACATATAAAAAATTCATGATGGAATCTCTATTGATTATTCTTGTTCATTTTAGATTGCTGATTCAAGAATTCCAGCACCGTGAGATTCCAAAATGACCAATCCGGCAAGTCGAGATTCTTTCCATTACGCAGTCTTGCATCTGGACGTCTACCAAGGAAAAAATCCTGCCAATCCAAACGTGGACGCCAGGTGTATATCTATGCCAACGACGCAGAAGGCCGTAGCGAATGCCGTCTATCAAACCAAGCTACATAATGACATTGAGTATGGCTACCGCACCATCTCAATGGACAATCGGTACATGTGTCCCGAACTCGCCATCTTTCTTCGCGACAGGTGCAAGATCCTTTCAACTGGGACTTGTCGCAAGAATCGGATAGGCTGGCCAAAAGACTTAATGACCATGGAGAAGAAGAACGAAGACAGAGGGGAGTCACGTTTCGCCTAGGACAAGGTAAATGAAGTCCTAGCCATGCAGTGGATGGATAACAAAGTCGTGAACTGCTGTACCACCATTCTCGACACCGACCTTACGGATACGGAACGACGTGTCGGGGCATTGATCGTCCCGTTAGTTGTCCCACGCCCCCTCAAGACATACCACCAGCACATGTTCGGAGTCGACAAGGGGGACCAAGTCGAATGCACCTCGGTGGTTTCGCAAGGAAGGCGCACCACAAAAAGTGGTACAAGAAGTCTTATTTTGGAGTCTTGGATTTCATGCTGTTGAACGGTCGAGTGGCGTGGAACCTTTCCAAATAAAAATTGCAAATGTCGGAGGGAGGCTCTTATCTGCTCTTATCTCTATTTGTTTTAAGCAGAGATAAGAAAGTAGGGGCCTCGAAGGGCCGTGTTTTAAGACTTCGAGGCCCCTATAGGGGCCTCGGGGGGCCTCGAAAAAACCCCTTCGAGGCCCCTATAGGGGCCTCGAAGGGGGGCGATCCGATTGGCGTTAAGATGAAAGAATTATAAAACTTAGCCACTGGAGCGCGATGGTGGGGCCGCTGCCCACACGCGCGTATCTGCGCAGCCTTGGGGGAGAATTTTGGGATTGAAGGGGCGCCTGACTAGCTAGATTTACAATTATTCTTCTCTACTACTCTACTACTAGCTAGATTTATTAGTACATAGAGTATTATCGACGTGCCACAATAAACAACATGATGCCGATCGATGGAATGACGAATGATGAGAAAGATCCTCTACCTACTACGAGTACTAGCTAGCTAGTAGTAGAGCCTCTCTCTACTACTAGTCGTTTTTAGTTCGAAGGCAACTCACTTATCTCTAGCTACTACTAGTAGAGTAGAGTACTTCTAGTACCGGTACTACTATGCTCGTAGGTTGTAAAAATGATGCATATCAATATATAAATCTAAACTTGTATGATGTACTAGTGTTACAGCAGTAATTGTATAGAGTTGCCGTTGCTGCTGCTGTTGCTGCTGCTGCTATTCTGGTCGTCAAGAAAGGTCGATTGCACCAATTCTAGTACCAATGGTTCCAATTGACAACCTCGTAAATCCACTCGTCGCAATGCTCCTCGCTTATTGTTCTTATTATTATGTTCCCCCAATGACGCCAACTTCGTCAATCGTTTCATCAAGGGTGCATAGTAGTTGGATCCATTCGCCAACAAAGATACCATTTCTTGACAAATCAACGTTTGGAGTTTCGGAGTTTGTTGCAACAGCTTGGCAAGACCGTATCCGGTCAAACGGGATTGTCGGGATAGATCCAAAGAGATTAAGCGGGACAATCGAGCGCGAGATGCCCATTGTATCAAAGCTTGATCCGTCAATAAAGATGACGACGACGATGATGCTCGCGATGTTGATGTTGTGATGGGACAGGCGAGCGACAGCTCGACGAGTTGGCTCCATGCCAAACAAGGACCTAGTTGGTCCCACTGATGATCCGTCCAAAGATGTCCATCCAAGGAAAGTGATCGCAATGCAATTTCGACATTAACATCACCGTTTGCAGACGCTCCTCCTGCTCCTGCTGCTGTTTGAAAGAGTTTCAATACAGCCAGCGGTGGGACACTGGTCCCTTGAAGGTTTAATTCTTGGAGTTTGCCCATGTTCGCCGTTATGCTGCTGTGAGCATTGCTGCTGCTCGAAGAAAAGGGCATTCCCAAGCCCCTGTTGTTGTTACTACTAGAAAGCAAGGAAGAGACCGAAGGAGGGTTGTTCCGGCGTGGCGACATGCCCGGTGGGCAGAAAAGAGACTGGAGAGAGCTCGCCGGGGTCGGAGAGTTGTCCCTTGGGGGCGACATTGGGGGTGTGACGGGACGGGCCGGAGACGGTGCCGGAGCGGGGGGTGCAAAAAAATTGGAAAGCACAGAAGCTTGTGGTGGAAGTGCCGTGGACGTGGTAGCGGTGGCAGGCGGCCCAAACATGCTCGCGAGTCCAGTCAACACCGGTGGCGGTGGTGCTGACGACGACGACGACGACGCTGATGGCGGTGGGCCAAACATGTTGAGTAGCATGGAAGGCTTCATGGGCGGTGTGGGTTTTGCTCCAATAGCATTTTCTAGAGAAGAAAGAAGTGGTAGCTTGTTTTCGGTGACTAGCAGTGTCGCCAGGGGCTCAAGACTGGTAATACCAGTACAACCCTGTAGGTTTAACGCTTCGAGTGATGGGCACTGAGATGCAATCGAGCGCAAGGACGCACTCGTTAAGAGAGGGCAGTGATTCAGTGCTAGTTTCCGAAGCGAGTTGGACTTGTTTCGGGGTGCAGCAGCAGCACCACCACCAGCCGCCCCGGCTTGTTGTGTCATTAACAACAGCACATGAGCATGAGTATCGGTCAAATCTTCAAAGTTGTGCAAGGTAAGTTCTTGTAATGAGGCCACACTGGGAAGGTACGAATTTGCAGAGAGACAGTTTTGAATGTCTCGAATCTCCAATCGAATGGGTTGATAACGTTCCAAAACACTTTCCAGTGTCTGTCCTGTAAGCTCTTGTGCCGAGCGTTTAGCACTACTAGCAGTAGTAGTAGTAGTAGTAGCAGGAGCGCAAGAAGTTGATGCTGATGCTGATGATGATGATGATGATACTTGTAGTGATGATTGAAAACTGGCATGGGCGGTTCGTACAAATTCAGTAGCATCCACCGAGTGCCACAACTTCTTGGAGGAATGGACGATGGATCGGTACCGTTGGGACACCATGCTCACCTTTAACGTCTCGGCAAGGTTCAAAAAGTCCAAGATACCGACCACCGTTTCATCTCGAAGTTTGCTCCAGTGGCAGTCAATGTTGACTGTGGCGTTCCATAATCCTCGAACTCTTCGTTCGGTGGACGGACGTATTATGGTTTTGCGAGTAGCAGTATTACCATCATAATTCGTTGACAGCAGTAATAGTTGTTGATGCCGTGGTGCTGGCTTTCTTGTTGTTGAAAACCTTGAGGAGGACTTGAGGCTCGGCTTGATGGCTGGTTTTAACGCAGACGAGGGTCGAAGTGGAGCAGTAGCAGTAGCAGTAGCAGCCCCCGCCATGAGACTTGATCTTGGGCAGCTATGACTTGTTGGAGTGTTCATGCTAATACCATCAGGGCCTTGTTGTGGTTGTTGTGGTTGTTGTTGTTGTTGTGCTTGTGGTAGTAGGAGCGCATCCCTGTTACTACCGGTATCGTAATCAGTATCAGTAGTATCCGCTGCATCCATCGAAGACGAAGACGACTCCTCGGTAAAGTCTTCCGAGTAATAGTACTCCCCATCACTTTGACTGGATGCATGATCATTACTGTCATTATTGTCATTCGTCGTCGTCGAAGATTTTTTTTCTGCTTCTGCAGATTCCGACCGTTCGCTTGGTTCCGCGTTGCTATTACCGGTAATATCGGCAGTAGGTGATGTGACTACCGGGACTTGTACTGCTACAGAGGAGGAGGAGGAGGAGGAGGGAGATGATTCTGCCAGTAGTAGAGAGGCGCTCGCCACTGTAGCAGTAGCAGATAAAGAGTGTAGATGAATCATCCTCCTCCCATCCATCATCATCATATTATGATTATCATTGCTGTTGCTACGAGTACCGGAATTATGGAGGATCCGTTGGGTACCACTTCTCGGCTCGAAACCCGTGTTATTTTTCTCGCACGACGAATGCTCGTCGTCTTTTAGCGGTAACTTCAAGGCTTGCTCGGCGGCTGTCGCTGGCTGGATCTTATTGTGACCTCTTCGTATCGTAAAGGAGGGGACGCTATTATTCGTGCAGCTGCTGCTGCTGTTGCTGCTGCTGCTGCATTGAGTGTTGTTATTATTACTATTATTATTGTTGGTGTTGGTGTTGTTGTGGCTGTGGTTGTTTGTAAACAACATGGTGACATTGGATTGGTTGATACAAACAAGTTGTGTTGTGTTGTGTTGTGTTGTGTTAGTTGCGTGCTGCGTCTTCTACGAAATCCGCGTATGTATGGTAAATAATTTATTTTTTTATCCGGCAAGTTCTCTTGCTTGGTGGTTGTGCGTGTTATGCTCATTGTGGACCGAGCGGAGCGACGGGCGTTCGCTTTTTTATTTGCGACTTCTCGCTTGCATCATCGACAACAACCGACGAACGCACCACTACCGACCGCTTCGCTCCGCCGGCCCCGTAAGAACGATCGCTGACGTCAATAATATGCCACCTCCGAAGGAAGGGCTTATGGGACGACACTGCCAATAGAGATCTACCGGTACTGTAAATAAGCCCGCAATACCGGATAAGTTCCACGTGCGTGAATGAAGAAGGCGAAGGCGGAACTCAGAGAATTCGTTCGGTCACAAAATCGGAGTCGACAACCAACTACTGCAGAATAACTACTGGCGATGAGCGACGACGACGACGATGGACTGCTCTTGTAGACTACTACCTACGATGTACCCTGCTACCGGTAGCCTGGCACGCGTACCGCCCGGTAAGGACATCTAAGAAGGGTAAAGCTCGAGATGCATGTCGAGATCCATCTCCTCGACTACAAAGACAGTACTACCGGTACTACGGTAGTACTGTCTTTGTAGTTAGTCCTGTACCGGTACGCAGAGACTACTCTACAAATAGATGAGTCGTCAGTCGTCGTCGCCTGCTGTAAAGATAGTGTAGTAGGCTACTATGATGTGACTACCGGTACCGTAGCTTTCCTGCTGGCTCTTAGTAGAACGGCAAAAGAAATACTGTACGGTATGGGTACGGATCGTGACTTACGGCAAGTATCACTGAGTCTGAGTTCTGCCTATAGAGCTAGTAGAGTAGATTCTACGTTCTACTGCTACTCAAGAGAGAGTAGTTGTTCTAATAGCTACTACTAGTAGAGAAAATGTAGATTGGATGTAAAATGGCCGAGTGCTAAATGGGGTTACACTATTCTCTACACTTGCTGTCGGGATGAGCACATCCAATGTGCTCCCTTGGAAATGTAGTATAGTGCATTAGTGTTGGGGTTCGTTTCGTCAT
>OY101124.1:210485-221712 GCA_956465555.1 Nitzschia sp. pyKryTriq1
TTGACACTACACCACCACCGCGCTACGACGGACTCTCAGCAGCACACCAACACTCAAGAAGAACCACAAAAAAACTAACAAACAACGATCGTACTTGCATTACTCTACTACTAGAGACTAGCTCGCCAACAACAACAACAACAACAACAACATGAGTCAACAAACAGAGGAAAACAAGACAACTGTAACTGCTTATGGCGGAGAACAAGGAGAGAAGATCGACCTTCGAAAGGTATTCGATCCGCTCACGGAAAAGGCAGACGAACGCAAGAAACTAGAAGAGCAGTTTAAGCATGTCAAGGGTGTGGTCGTAGAGAAAGCTGGAGAAGTCCGAAAGAGTATCGTCGAAATGGAGGAAGTTGTCGCTGAGAAAGCTGGAGAAGTCAGAAAGAGTATCGTTGAAATGGAGGAAGTTGTCGCTGAGAAAGCTGGAGAGCTCAAGTCCACTCTCATTGAAAAGACTGGCAGCTGTCGACGAAGTCTCGGTGAGATCATCGAAAAACATAGTCATCGTGATGAAGGAAAACCAGCAGCAGCACACGACGATCATGATGACGATGAACAAGAAGAACAAAAGGAACTGCTGAAGAAGAAGGAAGAGGACGCGGACGTTGTCGTCAAGGAAAACAAAGTGGAGGCTGCAAAAGAGTGGGTGGTTCACAAAGTCGAAGATTTCGTAGACTTCATTGGAGTTTCTCCCAAAAATATGGAGGGTTCTACCAAGAAAAGGCTGTCAAAAGATCTCGTAGAAATCATTCCTCCTGGTCTAGACAAGGCGGAAGAAGTGCACGAAGGGCGTGTTCACTTTCAAGAAAAGGTTGAACAGGCAAGGGATGAAGAGACCGAGAAGCATGAGTAAGCACCTTGGTCAGTCGTGGTGCTCTCTACTAGTACTTGGATGAGCTCCTACTAGTAGAAGAAGGATGATAGGACGATGATGATTGCAGACACGAAACAGCGAAATATCTGATTAGGATACTATTCTTCTCCCGAGAAGACTTTCTTACTGCCGCCGCCCATACTTCTTCGACGACGGCAATAATATGCTGGGGGGACGAAAACTGAATTGCACATTTAATTAACTGATAATTATACATATTACTATTCGAATACTGAGGAATGATTTTCATTTTTTTGGTTCAAGAGTTTCCTACTACTAGTAGTAGTACCAGAAGGCCGCTATTGTATTTCTTCTTCTTCATCTACATTTGCTCCTTCACGCAGCAACCCTCCAATGCCTTGATGGTACCAATCTTCTTGCCACAGTTCTGGCAGAAGTGATCCGTTTGTTTCATCGAATCGACAACCAATGGGATCCAGCAAAGTGGGAAAAAGACGCACGCAGTTACAGCTACACCCACCCAGGTGAGTGCACTTGGATACGTTCGAGTCGACGTTCGTACGTGTGACTTTTTGCACTGTGGGCACATTGACAGTTGTACCGGGCGTCGGCTGCCACTAAACATAACATCTTGATGGCCCGGGGCGTAGGGACTTCCTGGATGTGGCTCATATTCATCCAAAATGACGGTGACGGCATGGGATCCAACCGTGACTCCTTGCACGTAAGGTTCCGCCGACGAGGATGAAGAGCCAGCGGGAATCGCCGTGGGAACCGAAGAATAGCTGATATCAGATTTTGTCATGATGATGATCAAAGAGGGATACGTGGGTGTTCAGTCTTATTGCTGTTATCTGCTGACTTTGTCTGTGTCGTCGCTAATGTTGATTTTGTGAGATTTGGCTTTTCTTCGGTAGTTGATGGATGATGCGTTTTGTGTTTATTCGTGAGGGGATCGTGACGAAGGCCTTGGAACTCGCACTCCACTGCGCACGACTTGCATGCTCGTAAATAAGTAACAGCACAGATGCCCAATGATGAAAGAAGCGTGACTGAACAGTCTGCAGTCTGCACGTCTGCACGTCTACGACCCTGCTTCTCTTTTTACTCCGGCCGGTCGTGCCTGCGGCGCTCGCGTCGGTACCTTGTATGTACCGCCGGTACTGGTACATTATTGGGAAAATAATGTTACGAAAGTAACAGGTTCCCTTGGGGAGACAGCAAAAGCCTCGCTGGACAGATAAGTGTCGAATCGCTTTGCATGCGCTTCATCATAGTAGAGGAGCCGTCCTTGGACCTTAACAGAGAAGTCTTCGGGGAAAGTAACAACACACTCTCACTTTTCCATCGAGCCGATCGAGGCGAGAGGGGTGGTTCGAGAAAAGAAACAGCATCACCGGTGGGCTGATCGCTGTTCTGATACATGTAACAACTTGTTCTCTGTTGTTCGTTTGTTGTGAACCACGAGTTCGTAGAATTACTTCGAAGGAAATCAGGCCGTCGTCGCACAAGGGCTGGCGGGTCCCTCCTTTCTTCTTCTCAATCGCGTGGAGCTTTCGCCCTGCATTTTGGCAGGCGTCCGCTCAATCTACCCCGATCCAGACGAGCAATACATGGGCCACTACGAGAGCTAAATTTGTCGCGAACATCGAAATCCCGTCTTGTTTGATGTCTTACGAAGCGTAGAGCATTTATGGGACACTTGTTCTCTACTTTATTCGATCCTAGTAAATGGATAACATATAAAAAATTCATGATGGAATCTCTATTGATTATTCTTGTTCATTTTAGATTGCTGATTCAAGAATTCCAGCACCGTGAGATTCCAAAATGACCAATCCGGCAAGTCGAGATTCTTTCCATTACGCAGTCTTGCATCTGGACGTCTACCAAGGAAAAAATCCTGCCAATCCAAACGTGGACGCCAGGTGTATATCTATGCCAACGACGCAGAAGGCCGTAGCGAATGCCGTCTATCAAACCAAGCTACATAATGACATTGAGTATGGCTACCGCACCATCTCAATGGACAATCGGTACATGTGTCCCGAACTCGCCATCTTTCTTCGCGACAGGTGCAAGATCCTTTCAACTGGGACTTGTCGCAAGAATCGGATAGGCTGGCCAAAAGACTTAATGACCATGGAGAAGAAGAACGAAGACAGAGGGGAGTCACGTTTCGCCTAGGACAAGGTAAATGAAGTCCTAGCCATGCAGTGGATGGATAACAAAGTCGTGAACTGCTGTACCACCATTCTCGACACCGACCTTACGGATACGGAACGACGTGTCGGGGCATTGATCGTCCCGTTAGTTGTCCCACGCCCCCTCAAGACATACCACCAGCACATGTTCGGAGTCGACAAGGGGGACCAAGTCGAATGCACCTCGGTGGTTTCGCAAGGAAGGCGCACCACAAAAAGTGGTACAAGAAGTCTTATTTTGGAGTCTTGGATTTCATGCTGTTGAACGGTCGAGTGGCGTGGAACCTTTCCAAATAAAAATTGCAAATGTCGGAGGGAGGCTCTTATCTGCTCTTATCTCTATTTGTTTTAAGCAGAGATAAGAAAGTAGGGGCCTCGAAGGGCCGTGTTTTAAGACTTCGAGGCCCCTATAGGGGCCTCGGGGGGCCTCGAAAAAACCCCTTCGAGGCCCCTATAGGGGCCTCGAAGGGGGGCGATCCGATTGGCGTTAAGATGAAAGAATTATAAAACTTAGCCACTGGAGCGCGATGGTGGGGCCGCTGCCCACACGCGCGTATCTGCGCAGCCTTGGGGGAGAATTTTGGGATTGAAGGGGCGCCTGACTAGCTAGATTTACAATTATTCTTCTCTACTACTCTACTACTAGCTAGATTTATTAGTACATAGAGTATTATCGACGTGCCACAATAAACAACATGATGCCGATCGATGGAATGACGAATGATGAGAAAGATCCTCTACCTACTACGAGTACTAGCTAGCTAGTAGTAGAGCCTCTCTCTACTACTAGTCGTTTTTAGTTCGAAGGCAACTCACTTATCTCTAGCTACTACTAGTAGAGTAGAGTACTTCTAGTACCGGTACTACTATGCTCGTAGGTTGTAAAAATGATGCATATCAATATATAAATCTAAACTTGTATGATGTACTAGTGTTACAGCAGTAATTGTATAGAGTTGCCGTTGCTGCTGCTGTTGCTGCTGCTGCTATTCTGGTCGTCAAGAAAGGTCGATTGCACCAATTCTAGTACCAATGGTTCCAATTGACAACCTCGTAAATCCACTCGTCGCAATGCTCCTCGCTTATTGTTCTTATTATTATGTTCCCCCAATGACGCCAACTTCGTCAATCGTTTCATCAAGGGTGCATAGTAGTTGGATCCATTCGCCAACAAAGATACCATTTCTTGACAAATCAACGTTTGGAGTTTCGGAGTTTGTTGCAACAGCTTGGCAAGACCGTATCCGGTCAAACGGGATTGTCGGGATAGATCCAAAGAGATTAAGCGGGACAATCGAGCGCGAGATGCCCATTGTATCAAAGCTTGATCCGTCAATAAAGATGACGACGACGATGATGCTCGCGATGTTGATGTTGTGATGGGACAGGCGAGCGACAGCTCGACGAGTTGGCTCCATGCCAAACAAGGACCTAGTTGGTCCCACTGATGATCCGTCCAAAGATGTCCATCCAAGGAAAGTGATCGCAATGCAATTTCGACATTAACATCACCGTTTGCAGACGCTCCTCCTGCTCCTGCTGCTGTTTGAAAGAGTTTCAATACAGCCAGCGGTGGGACACTGGTCCCTTGAAGGTTTAATTCTTGGAGTTTGCCCATGTTCGCCGTTATGCTGCTGTGAGCATTGCTGCTGCTCGAAGAAAAGGGCATTCCCAAGCCCCTGTTGTTGTTACTACTAGAAAGCAAGGAAGAGACCGAAGGAGGGTTGTTCCGGCGTGGCGACATGCCCGGTGGGCAGAAAAGAGACTGGAGAGAGCTCGCCGGGGTCGGAGAGTTGTCCCTTGGGGGCGACATTGGGGGTGTGACGGGACGGGCCGGAGACGGTGCCGGAGCGGGGGGTGCAAAAAAATTGGAAAGCACAGAAGCTTGTGGTGGAAGTGCCGTGGACGTGGTAGCGGTGGCAGGCGGCCCAAACATGCTCGCGAGTCCAGTCAACACCGGTGGCGGTGGTGCTGACGACGACGACGACGACGCTGATGGCGGTGGGCCAAACATGTTGAGTAGCATGGAAGGCTTCATGGGCGGTGTGGGTTTTGCTCCAATAGCATTTTCTAGAGAAGAAAGAAGTGGTAGCTTGTTTTCGGTGACTAGCAGTGTCGCCAGGGGCTCAAGACTGGTAATACCAGTACAACCCTGTAGGTTTAACGCTTCGAGTGATGGGCACTGAGATGCAATCGAGCGCAAGGACGCACTCGTTAAGAGAGGGCAGTGATTCAGTGCTAGTTTCCGAAGCGAGTTGGACTTGTTTCGGGGTGCAGCAGCAGCACCACCACCAGCCGCCCCGGCTTGTTGTGTCATTAACAACAGCACATGAGCATGAGTATCGGTCAAATCTTCAAAGTTGTGCAAGGTAAGTTCTTGTAATGAGGCCACACTGGGAAGGTACGAATTTGCAGAGAGACAGTTTTGAATGTCTCGAATCTCCAATCGAATGGGTTGATAACGTTCCAAAACACTTTCCAGTGTCTGTCCTGTAAGCTCTTGTGCCGAGCGTTTAGCACTACTAGCAGTAGTAGTAGTAGTAGTAGCAGGAGCGCAAGAAGTTGATGCTGATGCTGATGATGATGATGATGATACTTGTAGTGATGATTGAAAACTGGCATGGGCGGTTCGTACAAATTCAGTAGCATCCACCGAGTGCCACAACTTCTTGGAGGAATGGACGATGGATCGGTACCGTTGGGACACCATGCTCACCTTTAACGTCTCGGCAAGGTTCAAAAAGTCCAAGATACCGACCACCGTTTCATCTCGAAGTTTGCTCCAGTGGCAGTCAATGTTGACTGTGGCGTTCCATAATCCTCGAACTCTTCGTTCGGTGGACGGACGTATTATGGTTTTGCGAGTAGCAGTATTACCATCATAATTCGTTGACAGCAGTAATAGTTGTTGATGCCGTGGTGCTGGCTTTCTTGTTGTTGAAAACCTTGAGGAGGACTTGAGGCTCGGCTTGATGGCTGGTTTTAACGCAGACGAGGGTCGAAGTGGAGCAGTAGCAGTAGCAGTAGCAGCCCCCGCCATGAGACTTGATCTTGGGCAGCTATGACTTGTTGGAGTGTTCATGCTAATACCATCAGGGCCTTGTTGTGGTTGTTGTGGTTGTTGTTGTTGTTGTGCTTGTGGTAGTAGGAGCGCATCCCTGTTACTACCGGTATCGTAATCAGTATCAGTAGTATCCGCTGCATCCATCGAAGACGAAGACGACTCCTCGGTAAAGTCTTCCGAGTAATAGTACTCCCCATCACTTTGACTGGATGCATGATCATTACTGTCATTATTGTCATTCGTCGTCGTCGAAGATTTTTTTTCTGCTTCTGCAGATTCCGACCGTTCGCTTGGTTCCGCGTTGCTATTACCGGTAATATCGGCAGTAGGTGATGTGACTACCGGGACTTGTACTGCTACAGAGGAGGAGGAGGAGGAGGAGGGAGATGATTCTGCCAGTAGTAGAGAGGCGCTCGCCACTGTAGCAGTAGCAGATAAAGAGTGTAGATGAATCATCCTCCTCCCATCCATCATCATCATATTATGATTATCATTGCTGTTGCTACGAGTACCGGAATTATGGAGGATCCGTTGGGTACCACTTCTCGGCTCGAAACCCGTGTTATTTTTCTCGCACGACGAATGCTCGTCGTCTTTTAGCGGTAACTTCAAGGCTTGCTCGGCGGCTGTCGCTGGCTGGATCTTATTGTGACCTCTTCGTATCGTAAAGGAGGGGACGCTATTATTCGTGCAGCTGCTGCTGCTGTTGCTGCTGCTGCTGCATTGAGTGTTGTTATTATTACTATTATTATTGTTGGTGTTGGTGTTGTTGTGGCTGTGGTTGTTTGTAAACAACATGGTGACATTGGATTGGTTGATACAAACAAGTTGTGTTGTGTTGTGTTGTGTTGTGTTAGTTGCGTGCTGCGTCTTCTACGAAATCCGCGTATGTATGGTAAATAATTTATTTTTTTATCCGGCAAGTTCTCTTGCTTGGTGGTTGTGCGTGTTATGCTCATTGTGGACCGAGCGGAGCGACGGGCGTTCGCTTTTTTATTTGCGACTTCTCGCTTGCATCATCGACAACAACCGACGAACGCACCACTACCGACCGCTTCGCTCCGCCGGCCCCGTAAGAACGATCGCTGACGTCAATAATATGCCACCTCCGAAGGAAGGGCTTATGGGACGACACTGCCAATAGAGATCTACCGGTACTGTAAATAAGCCCGCAATACCGGATAAGTTCCACGTGCGTGAATGAAGAAGGCGAAGGCGGAACTCAGAGAATTCGTTCGGTCACAAAATCGGAGTCGACAACCAACTACTGCAGAATAACTACTGGCGATGAGCGACGACGACGACGATGGACTGCTCTTGTAGACTACTACCTACGATGTACCCTGCTACCGGTAGCCTGGCACGCGTACCGCCCGGTAAGGACATCTAAGAAGGGTAAAGCTCGAGATGCATGTCGAGATCCATCTCCTCGACTACAAAGACAGTACTACCGGTACTACGGTAGTACTGTCTTTGTAGTTAGTCCTGTACCGGTACGCAGAGACTACTCTACAAATAGATGAGTCGTCAGTCGTCGTCGCCTGCTGTAAAGATAGTGTAGTAGGCTACTATGATGTGACTACCGGTACCGTAGCTTTCCTGCTGGCTCTTAGTAGAACGGCAAAAGAAATACTGTACGGTATGGGTACGGATCGTGACTTACGGCAAGTATCACTGAGTCTGAGTTCTGCCTATAGAGCTAGTAGAGTAGATTCTACGTTCTACTGCTACTCAAGAGAGAGTAGTTGTTCTAATAGCTACTACTAGTAGAGAAAATGTAGATTGGATGTAAAATGGCCGAGTGCTAAATGGGGTTACACTATTCTCTACACTTGCTGTCGGGATGAGCACATCCAATGTGCTCCCTTGGAAATGTAGTATAGTGCATTAGTGTTGGGGTTCGTTTCGTCATGATTATGATGAGCGTTTGGTCTCGCATCCTCCTCCTTGCTTCATTCATCAAGCGTGTTGTTTTCGAAAGGTTCGGAGTTTTCGGAGACTGCCACCAAAGCTTCGCCCGGATCGTACCGAATCATTGCTGCTACGGCGACCTTGGGTTTCATCCGTGGCAGTCACCGATCTGCGTTTGACGCCATTCTCGCGATTCTCGAGGCTTTCCGAAGAGTTGCTCTGTTTCACTTCAGGGAGATCAGCAAAGGCGTTAAAATGATGGGGCTGGTTATGACCGTTGCTGCTTTTGGGGCCGGAATGCCGGTTTCCAGAGTTGGTCGATCGGGAGTGGTTGCTGGCAGGCGTAGACGCCATAGTGTTGGTGGGAGAGGTACGATCTCCCTCTCCACTGCCACCCACATTTTCATTGGTAAAGAACGGGTGTTCCAACACGTGTCGCATCGAGCTGATACGCTTGCTAGGATCGTGGTGCAAGAGGCGCTTGAGCAAATCACGTGCCAAGGCGTTGTCGGGCACATGTCTCAAGGCCTTGCGAAGAGTTGCTTCGTCCCAAAGGCCAATCTTGCAAACCTCACTGGCGCTCATGGCACGCTTTCCACGGCATGCATAAGGTCCTAAAGGCACGCCAGCCATGGATTCGTATAGCACAACACCATATGCCCAGATGTCGTAGGTGGTATGAGCGGGAATCGAAATCACGCTAGCGGCAAAGCTCTTCTTTGGGATTGGGTTGCGCTTGTTTTCCACAATGATCGCCTCAGGAGGGTGGTAGAATCCACGGTTGGGGTCCGTCGGTCGACCCAACGGAACGCTGCCTCCCACTCCCAGCAACTTCCATCGGCTACCGAACTTGCCAATGTTGTGCGTACCAAAGTCTCCATGAATGATTCCATGCTCGTGCATGTGCAACAACGAGATACCAATTCTCTTGAGTGCCTTTTCTGGAAAGGGTTTTCCATGTCTACGCATGTCAAGCATGAGATTCTCGGCTGTCGTATCGGCCCCTTCCATGGTAATACAATAGCCAGGTTCTGCCATAGCTTCCGAGTAAGCTGCATGCTGCACAGTATGGTGCACGCTGATAATGGCGGGAACATAGTGCCTTGACAAATGGAAATCCTTTCGGACTTTGAGTTCACGCTCGACGATCTCGGAGCGAGATGTCAACTTAGCAATGACTTGCTGACCCTTCTCGCGGCGAATATGACGCAGCTTGTCTTCAATGCTTTGTTGGGATCGGCTCGTCAACGTCGAGCGAATACTGGTCTTCGAGATGTGAGAAGCATCATCCCACTCTTCAATGTAGTCGTCTGCCCCATCATTCTTTTCTTCGTGAAGAACAGTGAAGGCACCGCTGGACTGAGGAGGCGGATCGTATCGAAGTGCGTAGAAAATCTGAGTATCGCTGATCGGGTTGGTATAGGCCGGGCGTTGATTCACCACTTCGAGCGTGTTGAACAATCGAAGCATGACCCGCATTTCGTGCTTGCAGACTGGTGTGGCAGCTGCAAGGGCAATCTTTCCATCCGGGCCCTCGATATGCGCCAAAGCCAAGACTTGGGGCTGTGTACAAGATTGCAAGACCTTGGTAACAACTTGATGGTACATGTCCTCCGTATTGGCGACTATGTGATTCCAGGAGTAGTGGTGAGGCGACAATTGGGCTCGGACCTTCTCCTTGGTATCGATTGGCATGTCGCGCTTCAGCAAGTTGTGCACAATGAAATGGGAATGTTCATTCTCTGTTGCGACTTGAATGGGAAGCATACCCGTCGCCTTGTCCACTTGAGTCGCAAGGCTAGGAGCATGGTTCAAGAGTCCCATGATCGTGCGGTCGTCCGCATGGTGCTTGAACGCCAGATGAAGAGCACTGTGACCATCGCCATTGAAGATGCCAGCGGCCTCTGGATACTGCGTCAAGAGCGAGGTGATCACCGACGAAGTGCACTGGAACTTGATGGCCGTATGCAACGGCAAATCACCGTTCATGTCTGTTCGAGACAAACCACCGGCAAAGCAGGTCAGCAACGTCTTGACCACGACAGGATCCACCACTTCGCCACATCGAAGCAACAAATGCAACGGCAAATCCCCATTCTCGTCTGCACGCTTGGCCGAGGCAAAATTCTCGGCCAGCAAAGCCGTGATCACACCAATCGAGGCATGGTTGCGGCATGCAATGTGCAGAGGGAGTCCTCCCCCCGAGTTGTGAGGTGGCCGGTAGACCATGGTATAGGCTCCCTCGGGAGACTGTGTCAACAAAAACTTAATCGCGTCGACGGCATCGTAGTTGGCGGCCACGTGAATTGGTAGACGGCCCATCTTGTCGGTATCATTGATGCCTTCCTTGTAGGCGCTGTATACAATTTCCAAAGCCGAAAGATTGTCATGAGCCGCGGCGTGATGAATCGGGAGGGCACCCATATTATCTCGGTGAATGAGACCCTTGGGGTACAAGACCAAAACCATATCGATCAAAAGGGTCCAGGCTCCTCCATGACGAGCAATCTTGTGAAGAGCCAGCTCTCCCGTCTTGAGATCAGGTTGTTCAGAAAGTTCAGGGTGACGATCCAAAATGTTCTCGACCATGGCCCAGTTCTCTTCTTGAATCTCGTGAAAGAGTTCGGCCAATTGGGCCGTGTCGACATATTGGGTGACCTCCCGCGAAGGCGCGGGAACCACCTGGCGCTCTCGAACAGGAGGGATGGTAGGTCGTTTGATGGGTGATTGAACATGCTTGAGAGAAACAGGAGAAGGTTCGCTGACCATGCTGGAGAGCAGATCGGTGCGTGCCTTGGATCCTCGGTACATAGCTTGAACTTGAGTGACTGCCTGGAGGACCTCTTCTTCCGAGGGTCCAGGTGGAGTTCGGTTTCCGTACTTGTACTCTCGGTAGGCACGTTGAATAATCATAGCCGCTGTACGACGCGCCAGCTGCAGCTCAAAGACATACATGCGCGAGCAGAAGAGACGCCAGGCACATTGGATGGTGAGAGCCGCCTTGTGGATGCGAGTGAAAAAGGCCTTGTTTCGCGAGAGTCGAATGCGCATGCAGCATTGAATGACAATTGCGCAACGTCGCATGTGCTGATAGTATTGGCGCCACATCCTTCCACGGACAATCTTTTGAATGGCTGCCGCGGCATTGAAAAACTTTTCCGAGCGCAAGCCTTCAATGCGGTCAAAGGCTTCGCGACGCAAAAAGAC
>OY101124.1:221912-244988 GCA_956465555.1 Nitzschia sp. pyKryTriq1
CTTGGTTCGTCCCAACTGTAGACCCGCCACGGCACATCGCGAGGCAAAGTCCAGCGACAAGAACTCTTGTCGCGATTCAGGGCGAGCCACCTTATGGTCCTTTTTGTTATCCGCCTTGGACTTTTTCTTGTTTCGTTGGAACTCGGGAGTCATGACGGAGCTCTCGACTACCAGATTGTAGGGAATGTGGGCAGCACCATGTCCCGTGTGCATTTTGGGAACGGCGGTCGCATGAGGCTTGGTTTGAACGACGGCATAAGACGCGACGGATTCTCGATGCTTGCGTTCCAATTCCAATTGGTTCTGCATAATGCGGTGATCAATCTCCCACAAATCCTGAGCAATCTTTCCAATAAGGCGCTTGAGCCCGGCTTCCTTTTCTCCGGCGCTTCGACCGGGAGAGAAGAGAGGGGACATGGGTGATCGATCCTTCTGGTCACCGAGGATGTAGTAGCGCGCCGAAAAGATGTCATGTGGGTATCGAGTAGGGTAGCCAGCGCGACTGACGCGGACCGCCTCCAAGACACCTCCACATCGAAGTTGCTCCACAATGTTCTTGGGTTCAAAATAGTCGGCAATCAACTCATCATTGGGCTTGAGGCACCGAATGTAGTGTGGAATAGTAGTCTCGATACGAGAACGGAGGATGCGCAGTTGAGACGAGAACTGGGATGAGACCGACTTGGTAGCGACGGTACCGCGTCCACCACGGTCTTCGCTTCGAATGAATCTATTGATATCCAGCAAGAGATCAAAGTCAGAAGACTTGAGCAGATCCGAAGAAGCGGCAGGAAGTTGATCCTTGTTCTTTTCCAGCCACCCATCCGTGGTATACTCGACAAGTCCCGCATAGTGTTCAATGCTAAACAAATAGTCGACACGTTGAGCCGAAGTGGCACTGAATCTAGGATGAGCATCGCATCTGGCGTAGAGATAGCGAGTAAACTTTTGATCCGTACTGCGTGGCAGGATACATTGTTCGTCCAATAGAGCCATGATTCCCGTGTGTTTCATGTCGATCAAATCCAGGACGTCTTGATTGTCCGGGAAAGAAATGAATTTCCACATGATTCCTTCTTTTTCATATTCTTGCTGCTCGAGCTTGAATACATATCGATTGAATTGTTGTTGGAGTGCCTCGTTGGTATAGTTGATACAAATTTGTTCAAAGCTGTTAATCTCAAAGGTCTCAAATCCAAAGATATCCAAAACACCAATCGACGCGACCCCACTGCCTTGTCCCTTGGTGTTGTCGTCAATCGAGTTATTGACTCGTTCCACAATAAAGTCAAAGGTCGCTCCGTAGACTGCCTTGATGAGTGCCTCGCAAGCCTTCCCGGACTCTTCAATAGTAAGAGGCTTATCGACTGTTTCGTCCGCCGCAATGATGGATCGAGACGTCAAAGCCTTGGCAAGGCCTTCAAACGTAATACCGAGCAATGCCGCACAGGCCAATGCAGGTTTGGTCTTGTCTAGTTTGCAAGAGTCTCCGTCTTGAGAAGGAGTAAAGCTCATGTTTCCAGCAAAAAGGATGGAGCACACAATTCGCATGAGAGATTGAATGGTTTCGGGAGAGAATCCAATGGTAGCCTGTTGGAGGAAAGAGTGGTGAGAAGAATGTTTATGCCTGGACAGTATCATTTTCCCTGATGACTTGAAAGATTCTTACCATGGCTTCCAACATTTCAAAGTGGTTCTCTTCATCCGAGACTCCATCTCTTCGATCATAGGTTCCCGAGTCGCTCAACAAACGAAAGTCTCGAGCCGTCTTGTTGCTGATGAAAAAGTCTTGACGTTCTCTAGCGGACGCCGCCTTGAGGAACTGATAAAAGACGTGATAATTTCGTTCTCCCGGACTGGGATGAATCAATCGGACCTTTTCCAACAGATAGGTCTCGATAGAAGCGCCAGAAAGCTTTCCCGACTTGGTAAAGCTAATGTCAATATACTTTCCGAAACGAGAAGAGTTGTCATTTCGAATGGTGCGAGCGTTTCCAAAGGCTTCCAGAATGGGATTCGATTGCAGGACTTGCTGTTCAATCGAAACATCAATATCGGGGCGTTTGGTCGGGGATCGTCCTTGCTCTTCTGCTGCTCGCTTCTTGGAAAGCATGGCAAAGTAGTTGAGCACGATCTTGGTGGTGACCGTCTTTCCAGCGCCTGATTCTCCCGATACCAAGATACTTTGATTGGTCGGGGCGCCCTTCATGGCTAGAACACCAGGTGCGGGCTTGCCCATGAGTGCCTTGTTTTCCAGGCCACGAAGCATTTGTCGATAGGCATCGTCCGCTGTTTGGTAGACGTGTGGTGCGAGTCGAGCGCTCGGAGCTTGTTTGGCACGTCTTCCACCCTTGAAAGGAGTGGAGAACTGTTCCTCTTGGCTGCTACTGTTGGACGAGCCCACGCCTTGCTCCCCTTGCAGTCGGTACCGCTCCATGGTTTCGCTCGAGTAGAGATCCATCGGCTTGAAGGGGTTGACGGCAATCAAAATGGGCCCCGTGGCCGTGTAGATGATATCGGCATCGTACCGCAGGCGAAGCGCATGCAGAATGGCAGGTTCGTGCAAGTGCGTCAACCCAATCAAGTCGTCCACGCCGCCCACCACCGAAGCTTCCACGTGCGTGCTCGGACTGCACAAGACCCCCGCTTCCGGATCCTCGCCGCTGACTTGAAAGGAAGTGGGAAGGTTGCGGAGCTTGATATCCTCGTGATCGGCCGTCTTGAGTTGCTCCGGGTCTACTTGCACAATGACTTCAAAGTCGTCTTCTTCCGAAAAGTACTGCGAGCCCGAGCGCTTCACAATACCCTTACGGTTGGTCGTCGTCGTCATCGTCGCCTCGCGATTCGTTCCTTCCACCGACTGGTCCTTGCGCAACGTCAAGTGAATTCGCTCTTGTCCGCCCACCAGGACATCTTCTTTGCGGTAAATCACGGCGGGGACCCAACCCCAGTGGGACGACTCGCGTCGCAACCACACGGGGGCATTGACTTCCATGATGATTTATTGATAGTGCGGTGTTGTGTGGTGTGACTTTTTTGAAATAGAAAAAAAGAAAAGTAGTGATGATTGATTCCACCGAGTGTGTTTGGGTTGTCTTCCTTCTCCGTTCGATCAGTACGAGACTGACTACTACAACTACTCTAATAGACCTGCAAAAGTCAATTCCAATGTCAAAGGAATGAGTGGAGTCGTCGGTCGTCCGATTGTTGGCGGAACGATCGATGAATAATAATAAAAATAACTGAATGAATGAGTGTGGATGGGCGTTGTTTTACTCGTACCGAGAGGAATCCAAACCACACAAGCGTGCTTGCTTGCTTTGTTCGTTTGATCGGGGCGGGCCCACTTAGCTTGCGTGCTTGCTTGCTCTTGCTTTGAAAAAATACGAACGATGGCGGAGGCAAAAGATGGCTGCCGTTGAAAGCTACTTGTAGTCGTACACGACGTCCGTTACTCCGTTCAACAGAGAGTCAGCCGAGCTGGTGTTCGTTAAGTAACAAATACAATCATGTATATAATCATTCGTATTTTTGAATTGAACGTGGCATTGAGTCACGAGATGAGGTGCGCACTCGAACATTCCAATCTACGGATTTGAATATGTAAAGAAGGAATGTTGGCATCATGTTTTCCGTCGGCGTGATTTCTCGAGTCCGATCTCCGATCCGATGATCGGATTGTAGCCAATTTCCAATTCCGACAAAAATGGCCAATCGATGTTCCGTTGCGCATATGATGGTGCTACAAGTATAGTCTAGAGTTGGCACAAACTCAGAACTACCTACTTGAATCATCCAGGCCATTTATTTGTTACTGCTTGTGCCAGCAAGAATAAAAGTCGGACGAGAAAGAACTCAAACAACATGTGAGTGTGATGGCTGGCCATAACAACATACACGACATCGCATCGAGCTCACAGAATGGGGGGGGGGGGGCGAGAGCTCATCAATTCTACGGCATTTCGACTACTGGACCGGGCGCCGATACTACTACCTAGAAAGCCGTCACTCATCGTGGTTGATGGATTCTTTGGTTCTAGTACGTATTCGGAAGAAACTCATCGGTCTGGATGGAGGGATGCTGATCTTGTCACAAACGCGAGCCAGTCTATACGCACGTGTCCATAATGGATGTTGCTTGTTGTTGTTGCTGCAGACTTTGCAATGACATTAAAAGATCGATGGGTGCAAACAAGCGAGTAGGGTGCTGCAAAAACGCGAGTACGCACCAGCCAGCACCATAGCCAGAACAACAATCTCAACAAAGAAGAGATACAACGCGTTGCGCCAGCACCATTTTTCTGGATTTGCCGTGAGAGGACTGACTCGAAGCAGGCGGAGGCAGAAGTCACTAGTATAGAGGAAGAGTTTCTTTTGGAAAGGACCTGGCTGGTACGGGTAGTACCGAGACTGTTGTTGTGGATCATCAGGTGTGCGTTTGTTGGTGACCTGTGTGCTGGATCTCGATGAACACCACGATCAAGACCTACAATCAATAACAAGAAAATGCATCACCATGTGATGGAGCAGCATGCCACTGGTGTTTGTTGGTATGGGGTACTACCTGCTTAGGTGTATGTGGGTTGCATCCCCTATATCATGGATTCGATTTGCAGAATTACAGACAGAAGCAACTCACGAGTTTCGCGGAAGAATCATGTCATAACACAAGGAAAAAGTCGTCCATAAACATGACCGCGTACGTATTCAGAATGGAGTTGTTGGCGTGCCGACGAAGAGGCAGAAGGAAATTTCACCATGATCTACTAGCATTTGGCTTGTTCATTCTTGCCAGCAGTAACGTTGTTCTAGGCACACGTTCTTGGAACGAACAAGTACCTGCTGCTGGTAAAACTCTAGTAGAAGTAAAATAAGCCACCAAATGACTGGAATGTAGTGATGCTGATAGAACAACATAGTATTGTTATAGAGTTCGGGTGGCCCAAGCTGCATGAGTACTCATACGACACTAGTATATTGCTTACTACTCTGAGTAGTCAAGTCTACATTGCTATTATTTCAAAAGCGATTCCAGCGTTTCAAGGGTTACACCCGTCGATGGGTCATCTCCAAGTTCTTCCACAATCATATCCGCGCCGGTAAAGTCTTCGCCAGCAGTGTAGCTGCTCTTGGTCACGATACAGGAAATGCCCGCCGCCTTGGCGGCTCCTAGGCCAATATGAGAATCTTCTACAATCACGCATTTGGACTTGTCCAGTCCCATGGTATCGACCGCCAACAAATACACATCCGGGGCGGGTTTCTTCTTGGCGACCATATCCCCTGCAAATATTTGGAATTTGGCCGCCCGGTCGGGTCCCATGAGCGTCGCCACTAGATTCCGAACTGCCAATTCGTTACTCGTCGAGCAGACTGCCAATCGAAGCCCCGCCGCAATCGCATCGTCAATGACTCGCAATACTCCCGGTCGTAATGGGACTCCTCCCTCTTTGATCATATCCATGAATATATCCGTCTTTCGCAAATGCAATTCCTTGACTTTTTGCTTCCGTTCCTCGTCGTTCGCCATTGGAAATCCTTCCGGCCATCCCACTTCATTCCAATGTGCCGTCATTCGTTCTTTGCCTCCACCGACTTCCAAAAGCTTGCCGTATCGCTCCACGTCCCATACCGTATTCAATCGGCTCTGTTCAAAGGCCTGATTGAAGGCTGGTCGATGAGCATCTCGTTCCGTATCTGCCAAGACTCCGTCCATGTCCCAGAGAATCGCTTCGAGTTTGCTCATAGTAATACCACTGCTGCCACTACTAGTAGTAGCCTGCAGTTGAACTACTCCTAGTAGCGTCCTGCTGATGGTGCTGCAATTGTGGTAGTCATGTCGACGAAATGATAACGTTAGTAGCGTTATGTTATTTTTGTAGACGGCAGAAAGTAGCCACAGACCAAAACGATGACGAAGAAGGGACACCCTTACCGATGATGATGATGATGCTGTTGGTGCTGTTGACGGCCCACCCCCAAAAATAATGTCGCATCCTCCCTGCCAGCATTACTATTCTTTCTGGTATTACTAGTACCGGGGGAGGAAAATGCGGCTGCGGCACCCACCACCACACAGAGAATAGTACCCACCACAATAGCAGCACTAGCAGTAGTCTTCGATTGCTGCCACCACATTCCTTTTGCTTTTGAGTATTATTGTCTATACCCGACTGTGATACGGTATGAGAGGCGAGAGGAGTTTGTTTGTTGAAAGAGAGGAAACAGGGAGATCCGATGCGATGACGCGAGTTTTATGAGAGGGAGGTTTGGATTTCACTCCGACGCGCGTCAGTGATGGTGAGAGGTCTGTGAGCTCTCGTCGGAAGAGCATCCGTGACTGACTCCTCCTCGAAGGAGGGAATGAAAGAAATACAGGATTGTCCTCGTCGGTAAAGCATACCGGCAGTACTCTAGAGTATTACTTCTTCCACCTTCCACTTTCATGATCAACAACACCACCACCAACAACAACATCTCTGCTCCGTACTTTTCTAGTCTGCTACAGAAAGTACTTCTACACTCCCCCGGCTGAGCAAGATGATCGTAAACTAGTAGTATAGTGGTCTAGCTGAAGCCCCATTCAAGAATGTAGTACGCTGCTTGTTCTCTACAGTCTAGAGGGCCTGCTAGACTAGTAGACGACTCCTCTTCTACTCTCTAAACAAGGCAGCAGAACCAGCATTGCAACAACAACAACAACAACAGATACTAATACTAAAATGATAATTGTATCTACATCTGGAGCAACATGATTTCCTTCCCCGAATGATTGATTGATTGATTGATTGATTCTTCACAACATGGAATGTGACTGATGAAAAAATATACGACTGGCTCCCCGTGTGTCTGTGGGTGTGTCCCGCGAAAGAAATCAAAGACCATACCCACCCAACAAACAAGAATGCATTAGTCAGTCATATCAATCCTATCTATCCATCCATCCATCCATCCATCCAACCTGCATGAATCCATCCATCCATCCATCCACCCACAACCACCACAACAGCCACGACGATACTACTTATCCAGCATCCATGCATCATTCCAGCATCTACGAAACGGTTCGTGTCAGAACATGTCCATACAAGTTCAATTCCGACCAAAAGACGGCAGTGACCCATTTTCGCCTACGGGTGGCGACAGGCCGACCCGCACCAGTAGCAGCAGCAGCAGCAGCAGGAACCATATCCGATTTCTTGTCTGTGAAATCCGCCACGGACAAGCCTCCGGCAGTTTCCGACGAAATTCGGGGTGCCACGACAGGTGGCATCATTGGCATTTTATCATCGGCGCTACCGACCATCATGTTGGGGCCGGAAAAGTTTTCCTTGACATCGCCCAAAGTGTTGAGAGACGCACTGAAGGAAGGAAGGAAGGAAGGAAGGATGAGAAACACGTTGTAGCTTGCATAGTACAATGTCATATCCCGGATGCGACCTCCACCGCGCTATAAATAAATCGCACGCCGCATTCATTCATGCACTCAACACATACACATACACATACGAATGCGAATACTTACAGCTTGCTGGAGGCGAGAACATCCGATCGCTTGGAAACAAATGCCGTTGGAGAAAAGGCAGAGACCGCCAGGGCGAAGAAGAGAATCGAGAAAAGGGTGCGGAACATGTTGGAGCTTAGATTGTTAGAGAATAGAGGAATATCAGGTGAGGATATTGTGAGTGATGGGCGATAGGGGCACCAAGGAGCAGAATAAGAGGCTTTTGTTGGCGTCGCTTCGCTTTGCTTTGCTCGTTCCGCTCTACTAGCTACGGTAGCTTTGGCGGCAATCCAATTTTTCAAAACGAAAAGGAGATGGACCAATCACCAATCACCGCAATCGAGATATTGATTTGATTTGATAATAATGCGGGCGCACCCAGCAGCAGCAGGCAGCATTGCTGCTACAATTAGTATGGTACAGTGGCTCTACGACTATGTACTACCGGTACCAGTACTGAAGCTGGATGCGGCAGCATCGTCAGTCGTCGATTTGATAGGTGGATCTCGCGACTGACGTGTTGGTTGTTGTTGGTTGTTGGCGGCAGGCATGCTTTTTTGAAATTTTAGGATTCTTTCGTCTGGACGGCGACCGCAAAAAGTATCTTCTCGTCGTGGAAAGGGGCAATCCTGAAGATTGATGAATCGAATCATCCCCCTTTTTCATTTCCCACAAAAAGTGGAGTGTGTGTTTTCCGCACGCGCAAGACCAAAAATTTCCTTCAGCGAATTTTTGACGATGACCTCTCCGCGTTTTGTGCCGCCTCAATCATAAACAACGACTCCGCACCTTCATTCATATAGACGCATCACGATGAATGAGGAGGAGTCGTTGCTTATCGTCGTCGGCGTCGAGAGTATAGTCTACGCACAGTACTGAGTATTGTGTCGAAAAGAATGAGACTCCTAGACCCAAGAAAGAAATGAGGATGAATGATGAGAGTGATGAGGCCTCCGACCTGCTGCTCCGCTCCGCTCAGTCGGAATGAAAGATGATGATGATGATGATGATGATGATGCATAATGATGATTCCATGCTGCACCGCAGCAGCAGCACCTCTCCGCCGCCACTTCGCACCATCATCATCATCACTGGCGGATGTCGAGAATTGCATTTGATTCCGAAAAATGAGGGTGATGAGACTCCTCCTCCTGCTCATCGCATCTTCATAAAATATGGAGGAGTCTCTTCGGAATGCATAATTTGGATCCATGCTGAAATTTTGGCACAGCCAGCCAGCAGTCACTTTTTGTCTTGATTTCTTGGGCTCACAAAACTTTTTGAGCTCGCAGTGTAAAGATCATTCTCAACACGCGCCACCCAAACATGGTGACGGAAACGCTCGAAAAGACTGTGTCGGATGACTCTTCTGCGGCGCATGATCGTCATCATCCAGCAGCAGTAGAAGCAACAGAAGCAGCAGCAACAGCAGCAGCAGCAGCAGCCCAAGCATCTCCATCCTCGTGGTCGACGACCAGCAAGCGTCAGGGTCGTCCCGATGACAGGAGCGAAGAGGAGGAGGACGAGGATCATCCTCTCCCTTTGGTCTCCAAGGATTCTCATGGATCGTCCTCGGCGGCTGCTCTTTCACCGCCACCAGCTCGTCACCACCATCACCATCCAAAAGTCTTAGTGTCGGATCCTTCGGAAAACCCGGATGCTGCCATGGCGGCGGCGGCGGCGGCGGCGGATGCTGCCAAGAGAAGTCCTGGTGATGCGTCGCCAGCATTGAAAGCCCATGCGATCAACACGCACCACCACCACCACCACCAGGATTCTTCTTGGCATCGACGTGCTCCTTGGCCTTTGCTGTCGTCGCCCATTTCTACTAGGAATGTCAAGAGACCATCACATGGTGGAGAAACGATGAGTACCAGTACTCCAGGCTTTCAACCATCTCCGGCGATGGGTGGGGTAAGTGGTCCGTTTGTTGGACGTTCGTTGGATGTAACATTTTGTGCTTTTCCATTCCTCATTTCTCTTTCTCGTTCTCTTTCCATTCTAGTGGCCGCAACGAAGTCCCATCAAGCCGGAACACGACCAGGAAGTGGCATCCTTTGCCTTGTTTACTCAGTCCTTTGATACGTTGAGTGGTGATGATTCGTCGGGTCATCCCTTTCTGAGAGGCAGTCCCGGAAAGGCTGCAGCGGCGGCAGCACATCAATCCTCCCTGCCACAGAAATCAGTACCAACAGCATCGTCGTCGTCGTCCTCCCATCCACCTCGAAAGATTCAAGTATTGGTAGGGGGTCGTGGTGGTCCACGTACGGACTTGGAAATGGGAGATATTTCACCCATTAAACTTATGGAAGATCCGCAGCCGCAGCCGCGGCAGCAACTCCCTTACCAGCATCCCCCGTCGTCTCATTCTTCTTCTCGCGGTCATCATCATGATCAAGGAGAGCGCCACCGTTACCACCACCACCACCACCACCATGGTGTAGAAGGTCGTGCGGGTCGCTATCAGCATTACTACTCGGCGGAGCAAGAACAACCACCACCACCACCACCACCACCCGTGTACTACGATTATCATTACAACGGACGACACGACGAGCCACCACCGGCAGCACGTGAAACAGGCAGACCAGCATTACCATCTAATAGTACCTACAATGCCAATGGATACTCGACCTCCGGTGCCTCGAATCCATTCTTTGTCCTCCGGTCGGTTCGCCATGCGTTTGATCAGTGCACCTACAAGCTGCCTTGCTTGCTGTCTGATCCTCACCACGTGGGTCTTCCAGTTGTCAATTTGAGTCCATATGCATCCTCGATTCAACGATACCAACAAGACGGCGAGCATGCTGCTGCCAGCCCTGGAGAAATGGATCTGGCTCGCCGTCGCGTGGATTCGACCGTACATGCCTTTGGAGGGTATTATACTACTGTTCCACCACCACCAGCAGCAGAGGCAGCACGATCCTCCTCGCATCCATCGGCCATTTTTCGGGATCGCAAATCCGAACAAAAGGAGTACTATGACAGCCGCTTTCATCGCCGATACGTGGTGGCGGGAAATCATATTTCATGGGAAGTGGAAAGCAATCCTCCTGTGCTGCTGATGCCATCGTCAGAACATGGAGCGAGTCGGCTTCGGGACTCCTCGCTGTACCCTGGCGACAATCCGAATCATCATCATGCGGGCAATGGTGGTGGTGATGAGGATCCAGATGATATGCTGGAAAATCACGATGGATCGGTGGTTCCAATGGATGCTAGTCAGCAAAAGATGAAATACCGTTGCAAGCTTTGTGGACAGCTCAAGCAAAACCACAACTGTCCTTATCAGCAGTCGCTTCAGCGAAGCATTGCCGTCATGGTATACCCAGCCGTCAATGCCTTTACGGCTTGCGAACCGGGCGTCTTGACCAAGCCCCTATCGGAAATGAACAATTTTGTTTCGTACGATGAAGCCTCTTTTGATCCTCCTCCTCCCCACTACAACAAGGGGACGTCGCCGGACTGCCACGGCCGGATCACTCATGTCACTCCCGAAACGACGACCAAGACGACGCACTTGCTCCACTCCCCCGAATCTTCCTTGTCCACACGCTCAGGACAGGTTGTCCATCATCACCATCATCATCCGCCTCACTACCACCAGGATCATCCTTCAAATATTAATTATGATGACCCGTCTCCTCATCGTGCTGGCCAAAAGCGAAACCATTCCCACGTCGATACTAGTGCGAGTATGGCTGTTACTACCACGCCACCATCGACGGATCGAATGGCTGCTGCCAACAGCACATCGCGCTCCAGCCCTTCCTACTTTGTTCCGAGTACTTTGGGGCTCCGCCCCGAACATTATCGCGCCGTAACACCTCGCAAGATGGACGATGGGTCGTCGCCGTCCTCTTTGGTCGGTGTTGATGGTACCAGTAGTGAAGAGTATCAATATCCTCATGTTCCCTTGACCTTTCAAGAACGCAAGCGCTTGAGTGATACGCTCTTTTTTCTGTCCAAAGAGATTCCGACCATGACCGATCTTGTCGCTCCGCTCTTGAGAATGGCCCGAGAACGAAACGAGTGGGATTTGGCTGTGGCCCAAATCTTGGCGCAATTGGTTGTGGCACTATATTGTGCGGAAGGGGATCATTGTCTAGTCGGGTTGCAGCGGTATCTTTTGGGCATTGGCATTTCTTGTTGAAAGATCATTCATTCCCCTCCCTCTGAACTGATTAAGAGGACGCCCACTGTATACTAGAATACTATTTGGTTAATGTTATGTCGAGTCGTTTTAAAGAACAAATTAAACAGCTACTCTTTGGATGCAAGGTTGCATACCGGTAGTACATGTAGTGGCAGACGATCCACACGGACGCGTTTGTGCTGGAAGGGATTTTTGCTTCTCTTCGCGCACGTCTTCGGCGTCACTGTGGCCACGAGCAAGGGCGAGTTCGAGCGAGACTCGCGATTCTTGTGCAAGCTTCTTGGCTAGTTCCTCGGGCTCGTCGACTCCGTTGAGCTTTTGCTGTCGAAGCTCTGCAAAGAGGGCGGATCGGACCTTGGAGATTCGGGCTCTGCGTTCTTCCTTGGTAGCATCGTCCTCGATACCTCGGAAACAATATTCGTTGCTGTTGTTACCATTAAATCGCCCAGCCTTCATCATACGAAGAAGGACTCGATTTTTCGATTTCATCTTCTTGAAGTCATCCGGTCGGTAGTAGGAGTTGAGAATATCCTCAGGAGACATGTCTTCAACCTTCTCAATGAGTTGCACCTGGTTTTGGTCCAAGCTAAACATGACCGAGGGCTTGTTCTGAGAATCTCGAGAATGATCAGAGAAGAATCCGATGCTGCTGCTGTCGGCGAAAGGTGCGAGAGGAGGCATGGCGGTGATGAATTTGGGATTAGATTGTTTTCGAGACGACTGCTGGTTGATGTTCAGTTGCGAGATCGTAAATTTGTGAGCCATATCCGACTATTCAAACAAGCAAGAAGTCGTCATCTCGGTAGTTAGCACCACCGTTTTTTCCCCCCAGCGAAAAAATCTCCGGCGGAGGAATTATTCGGGCTCTGCACCACTGCATAAGTACATATGCGGTACTGTAGTGACACAATTCGTAATAATCCCACTGTACTGGTACAGTTGCTACGATTAGAGGTAGTCGTGGCACGCATCTCTAGGCAGCGTTTAAGTAAAACCACAAGGCTTATTTTTACGAGTATCACCAAAATATCAATTGTGGTCCCGGGAGAAATTACATAAATAAATCAACTGGGACGAAGGACTAATCGTCATCGGCCTTCGAAATTTGAAAATGCACGAGAAAGGAAGAATGCCACCTATGTATTGTACTCGTACTTTGATATATCCACCTTGAACTATAGGTTCGGTACGTTCGGTGCAGTTCTATCAAAAGCCTTATAATACCCCGTTCGCAAGTTAGAATTACTGTAGATTGATTTCCTCTCCGGCCACTTCCTCGTACTGTGTCTACAGTCGGTATACGGCAGGTAGTACATCATTTACATCTCTCCAAACTCCCGACACGGTCGATTATGGTTTGAGCAAACAACTATGCCTATGCTTAGAAAGGTTGATGTCAGTGGTAGTCAAAAGCACCCGCTAGTCTCCAGTTTTCCAGTGGTACAACATTATTTTGTTATTTGTTATGTTGGGTAGAAACTACTTATTTCGTTCTCCTACTTATACTTCCGCTAACTACTGCTACTACTTGCAATGCAACTTCAAAAACAAGTAAGGTATTGTAACTTACGAATATGCCCACCGATTCATTAGACGGCACCTACCGACCTTTACTTACCCACTAACTACCCCGCGGAAGGAATATCCGCTAAAACAAAGTGATAGAACAGACACCATGACAACTCTACCGGTACGAATATGCCTCTTTCTCACAATTTCCATCTTCTACTCTACTAGCTAGTAGAGTCCGCTATATTACTCGGAGAAATAATATTCATCTGGTACAGGCGGCAACTAAACTCGTACGACTACCGCTGCACTTTACGGATACTGACAAGTGAATGCGCTTTTGTCAAAAGAAGAACACAAGAGCAGATCCTCCTTGTTGTCCCCATCGACATCAAAAGTAGATATCAAAGAGATAAAGACGAATCATGACGACTGCCGTCCTTGATGAGAGTACTATGCTACTAAAATCAGCAACGTGGTCGCAAGACAAAGATGATGTCTACTTCCTCAAGCGACGATCGAGTACTACTGCGATCGATCGTTGGTCCAGCACTTCGAAGGAGGATAATTCTCCTACGGGACCGATTGTCGACAGGTGCTCTACTAGCAGATGGAAGTCTGGAGATGCCAAGAAGAATCAATCAATGTGTGGGAGCAGGAGCTGGCACCACTCCTCGGCCTCTCGGCGGGGTGGCTCGTCATCCCCATCCCTACCACGTGGTGGTGCTCGGGGAGCAATGTCGCCACCGGGGCCACCGCCTTTTGACGACAGTCCCACTTGCCGATGGAACTCTCCATTCTCACCTCCTGCCATGCCTATTCCAAGGCCCATTTCTGAGCGCAAAACGAGAAATATTTCGCACTTGCCATCCTCGCCGAGGCGTAATAAGTCAATCCAAACATGTGCCACAGAACCTTCACCCAGGACGACGTCCCAGAAGAATCGGCGTTCTTGTATGGAGGAAACGTCGTCATTCTGCAGCTCGGACTCCGACTCGAGTTTCTCCCTGTCACTGAAGAAGAATCACGTACCACGAGGAGGCACCGCAAGAACACCCACCACCGATAGCCCCACCGCGTGCTGGTCGAACGACACCAGCAGCGAGGACGATGATGGTGGTGATGATAATGATGGCGAAGAGACACCAGAAGAGTGGGATGTCAGCAGGCGATCCATCACGCCAAGACCTCGCCAATACCCCAACAACAGCAAAGATTTGTCGTCTAGCGCCACGACAAGTAAACTTTCTTCTCGTCGCCGCCGACCATCGATGATAAGACCCAGTCCACCTGATTCTTCAGGAGCTTTCTTGACTAACAGAAGTAGGAGTTCGAGCTTACAGCGACGAAACAATCCGACTGGTCTTCCGAAAGAGATATTTGTCCTTTGTTCTGCTGCTACTGTTGATAATAATCAATAGACATAACCACCAAACTCGCTTGCATCAATTAATTTAATAGCAGTCGTCACATACACGCATTCCTCCTTTCCGCTTGATCATTTTGTACCAGCTAGTAGTTCTTGTCGTTCCTGTTGACGTTCTGCTGCTGCTGCTGCTGCTGCTGCTTCGGCATAGGGATACAGACTCGCATGCCAAATATCAAACGACCATAAGGAATCCAACACTCCTGTGATGGGATCTTGATGGGCACTCATGAATTTCAATGGTTGTCCATCTGTAGCCTGAGAAAGTCCTACCTTGCCAATCGGTCGTCCCATATCCACGGCCAATCCACCCTCTCCAAAATCCAACAAGTGTTGATAAAATTCAAACGTATAATCCGTCGTGGACGACGACGAAGAATCATCATCATGACAATCAAAGCAAAGAGTGGTATCCTTCTTGGCCGCCAAGGCGTTAAAGGCGCGTTTCCGAGCTTTCATCCGAGCAGAAGTAGAAAAGGAAGTGGTATCATCTAGTGTGGTCATTTCCAGGGCCTTTTGGGCAAGCGGAAGGAGACATGCCGAATCCGTCGAGGGTAATTCTTCCACTTCGTCTTCTAAATCCGTATACATGGTATCTGTACTTGTATTTGTTGCATTCGCTGTTTTTCGTCTTGTTTGCAAGACGGTATGTGCTGTAGCGACGAGGGGTGTCAAAAAACGTGGAGATTTGCCATCCAATCGAGCTTCCAATTGGGGTGCCAAGGTCGATACAAATTTAATAAAAGACGTGACGATCCATCGAGCCGGTAATTTGCCCGCGGGTCGATCAAATATTTGTCCCGTTACCATTTCACACATGGGCAATGAAGAAGATGATGAAGATGATGGCGTTCGAAAACGACCGCGGACAATGGCTTGGAATTTGCGTTTTTTGCCATGAAAAAATGACTTCTTGTGGCTTGATGACAACGAAGTAGACGACCGCTGTTGCTCGTCCTCGTCCTGTTCTTCTTCTTCTTCTTTTTCTTCATCATTTCGAGATGCTACTGAAGACGCCGATGCTGATTTGGCTTGTTTGATACGCATCAAGAGAGATCCGACAAAATACGTCGATTCAAAATCAATCACCAGCGCTTCTCCGGGAGCTTCCTGTCCATTATTGATGGGCAAGATACATCCTTGACAAAATCCTGCAAAATGTTGATACTCCACTGAGCTAGACTTTCGAATACCTCGAATTTTGGTCGATGTGTGTGGCGTCGGACGAATCATGAGTGGCGCTTGGGGCCATGTGGAAGGTGGGCTGGGCAATACCTTGTACGTATCACTGCAAGGAAACGCGTGTTTGGAATGCAGTGGGGATATTGGTATTGCCGGCTGTTCAGCCTTTTCACTTTCAAGGCGGCATTTCAGTTTGGCATCTTCCTCCGACAATAGTTTGATTTCGACATTTCCATCTTTTTCTTCTTGGAGCATCTGGAGAAGATTCTCTTCGACTTGAGAGATTCGACGAACCACTTCGGGGTCATTCTCCATATTGTCATCTTCGCCATCACCATCACCACCATCATCATTGATATTCGAACTGGCGAAATAGTAGGCTTTGCGGAGTCCGCGGAGACATTCACGAGGATCCAACGCAGCATCATCCTGCATGTCACCGCCACCACCACCACCACCAGCAGCAGCAGCAGCATTCTGATTCTTCTTCTTCTTCATTTTCATCTTCATCGAACCTGAAACAACTACTAATACTACTGCTAGGGGGTCGTCTCTACTACGAAGTATGAGTAGAGAGTTGTTAGCAGTAACAAAACTCCCAATAGATGATAGATGATACCGGTAGATGGGCGAAGGAAGTGTCAAAAGAGAGCAAAGAGCAATAGGAGAAAGAGGAAAGATATGGTAGAGGGAAAGGAGAAGGAATGGATAATGTGGGGGAGGAGAAAAGATTCTTTTCTACCACTCCTTATTACTAGCTACCTTCGATCAGGTACGTACTCTGGACAGAGGTATCAATATTACCAGTAGAGTCTGTAAGCGTACGCCAACAATTCTCAGTTTTGATTTGGCTCTTTTAAAACATGGTTGTTTTGGTAAAGTAAACAATCTCGGAAAGCATGACTACGACGACTCCAACTCGTACTCTACTATTAGTCTACCCACCAAACACAAAAACACAAACAACAACAAGCGCAGCCACATACCAAGACCAAGAAGACGCGATATTAGAGAAACCAAAAGGATCCACCGACCAAGGAATATGGCTGTCATGCATAGGTTGGGATGATCAGGTTGGAGGAGGAGGACGGCTCCTCGTCCCCCCCCCCCCGTATTGGACGAGTAATTGTAGTGGTGCGTGGTAGCAAGAATACTACTACTAGAGTAGTACTTGTAGAATTGCTCTAGTAGTTGACTAGTTCTTTGGCCATGCTGTGGCTCCTGATCATAAGGATGCTGGGGCTTGTTTGGTGTTTCAACAATTTCATGCTCAACGGTACAGTCAGAAATAGAATGGTGGTGGTGTCTAATTATTATTGGTACAGCAGCGTCGTGTGTTCAATCAAAAATAAAGGAGAAAGGAAAGAAGAATTCATGCACCCGTTCATTCATTCATTCATTCTTTCTTCCGCCCAGCATCCATGCTGGTTCTCCTACTATGCTGATCTAGCACTAGCGGGATTGTGCTGAGCTGCGGGCGGCATGCCCCCATGAGCACAAACTTGCTTGTTTCCGGCAAGTTGCAAGCCTGCAATGGAAATGTCTTCAATCGCGGCGCGGCAGCCTTCCAATGAAAATTCTTTAATCGATGGATGAGCATAAAGAGCAATCTCCATTGCTTGAAAGTCATCTTCAATGCCTTGAAGGACAATATTCTTGACAATCAATACCTTGAGTCCCGTGCAGTCACAGAGGATCTCGGCAAGGTCGCCGACCAGGAGCAAGCCTTGTTCGAGACGGATTTCTTGGAGGCAAGGAATGCTTCCGAGAGCCTGAAGAAGCTCACTGCGAGCATCATTTCGTACACATCCCAGGAAATCATCTACCATTTCGACCGTCAGAATGGACGAGTTCTTCTTGACGGCACTGATGATTTGATGGATGTTGTCAATGGCATCGTCATCTTCGCAAGTGAAACGGAGCTTAGTGATGGCGTTGTCTTGGATTTCTTCCACAAGCTTCATGATTATTGATGATGTTGTTTTGTTTGATTGATTGATATCGAATGAATGAGAAAAGAAGATGGTGATGGGGTGTTGTCGGTTGCTTTTTGTCAAAAGAGCAGCAGGCAAAATTGTGAGACCAGGAGATGATGATCGAGCGAATTGAATGTTGTTGTTGCTTGTTGCGATCCGGTATGTACTACTACCGATTTCGCCTATTTGAGGAAGCACGCTGCTTCGATGATGAGGATGATGAGGATTCATCAAATAAAGAATAAAAGATCTTGACAGGAGGCCCTAAAAAATACGGGTTCGGTTCGGATCGGGCTTCTCGAAGATATTTTTTCCTCGCTCAAGGCATATTATTTGAGGACACTCAGGTCATTATCACATAAGTACAACCACAATAGGGGAATGACTTTTTTGGTCAAAACGCGAAGACTGACAAAAGGAAGAATGACGAATGATGATGGGAAGTAAGGACAGACGACATAGCCAGTCCTATGAATCGAATAATTTAACGGTCGTCTTCAAAGCAGGCCGGCGCGCGTCCGACGGAATAAGAACTCTCCTGCATCCTCGCATCGAGATGCAATGGCGATGATGTCACGCGCCCCAAGCTTGCTTCATCATCAGTCGCATGGCGTCGTCTCGCGATTTTTACTGCGGTTTTGAAGCAAAAGGTCACACCTCTTTTCCTCCTTGAGGAAGAATTCCTACATGTACTACTCTACTTTCTTACAGTCTATTTACCCCTCCTCTCTTAGAAGAAGGTAGCCCAGTAGAAGGATATATTATCATCTGCCAATGTAAGTGTGTGTTGTTGCTGTTGGTGGCGGCGAAACTGATTGATTGATTCATTGATTGATTGGTTGATTTCGCTGCTACATCGAGCGAACTACTGCGCAGATGATGATGATTCGAACTTGTTTGCGAATACGTAATGTGCAGTACAGTTACATATGCATATTAGTGGAGAGAATTCATCCATTCTTCATAGAGCCTCTCTACTAGCACGCCCGCTTATTATTCTCAAGAAGAAAAGCAGCACTGACGGCGTGTCATACATGACTGAATGAATGCAAATAGCGGAGCTTGCTGCTCTTTTTCTGAAAGAAAAGGTTAGAGATGGTGTGGAAGAATGAATGCATCCATCTATCCATCAAGCAATCAAGAATCCATCGTCCTCCATGATCTCGTTGCGCTGCGCTGCGCTGCGTTCATTTTTTATGCTCACATCATCCAGTACGTTGTTCTTTTGGTGGAACCATATACAGTATTGCACTGCTCATACGGCAACGGCAACAAACAGAAAACAAACTACAGTACATCCTGTATTACTTACAGTAGAAGAACACAAAGATAAATATAATGTGGGGCACCTTGCGACAGGATTTTACAGAATTTGTTTCGGTACGTACAACACAAGTTTAAAAAAAAGGCAAAGTACGAGCATTTTCTGTCTCTAATACTATACTATACCTACTGTACTCTACCACCTACCGGTACTCTCTTTTCTTTCTTTCTGTCATGCTTGATCATTGACTATAGACCGTCACGACGGAAGCTACCGATACATTGACGGCATTGGATGTCAAGCTGGATGGAAATGGTGACTCTTCCTCCGGTGCTGCTGCTGGTGAGCAGAAAAGAATCAATATAGACTTGGATACGGGCATGCTCTTGCCAGATGATGATGATGATGATGAGGAGGAGGAGGAGGAAGAAGAACAAGCACAAGAACCCACCCCACCTCCCCCCTTGACTGACCCCAACGATATCCGAGAGTATCTCTATCGAATCGATGCTGTGTTTTTGGACGAGGATTTTAACAATAATACAGAAGATTTGGATTTAGATTTGGATGCCAAGACGGAAGAAATTGCTGCTTTGTTGCAAACCCAACCTGGATTGGAAGCCGCCTTTTCGCGATTGACTGATCAAGTCGACTATAAAACCTTTTGGAAGCGATACTTTGATCGATTGGGTGGTACTACTAGTACTGGTGTTGACAATGAAAACGGCGATCAAGAACAAGAGCGATTAAAGGCGACCTATCATTACTTTTATCATCAAGAATACGAGAAAGAGCAACGAAAAGAGCAGCAGCAGCAGCGACTGCAACAAGAAGCCGCGAATAGACCCAAGGGCCCTGGAGCACTTCAAAGTATGACCAAGTTTCTCGGGGGTGCCGTCAAACGAATGATTGATGATGGTGACGACGACGACGACGATGAAGACCAAGAAGAAGGTGAAGCAGAAGAATCGAATCCCTTTTTCAATACAGCACAGCAATCAGGAGCCAATGCCATGAACTTTTTCAAAGGAGGTCGACCACCATTTGTTTTGAATACGGCTGTCAGCGAAGATGATGATGATGATGACGAGGAGCAAGACGAAGAAGAGGATGAAGTCGAATTGGGCTGGGACGACGACGATGACGATGATGATGCACAAGAGGACAAGGACGCAGGGGGCAATGGAGAAGAAGGGGAGGAAGAGGAAGATGACAAGGTCGGGCAAATTGAATTCAAAGATGCCGAGAAAGAACGCTTGCAAGAAGAGTTGGTGAATGCCATAAGCGAAAGGGATATTCTTCACGCGACAGTGGAAATGCAAACGGCAGAAATCAAAAAGCTCAAGGAGGGAGTGGCCTCCGCCGATGAAACCGAACAAGTAAATGCCCTCAAGATGCAACTGTTTGAAAAGGATTCCGAATTGGCTGCATTGCGTGCACGCCTCGAAGACGACCGAGATGACTCGGATCGAGACAAGGAGGAAGGAACGTCGTCGCCCGATGCCAGCGCTGCCACGGCCGCCGAATTGGAATCCTTGCGGGCCGAACTAGCCAAGCGCGATGCGGAAATCGCTCAAGTCCAGCAAGAGCTACAGGGACAACTTGGCGCTGCCACGGCGGAGGTCGAATCTCAAAAGGCCGAAATTTCCCAAGTGAACATCGAGAAGACCGATCTCCAAGCGCAGATTGAAGCCATGAACCAAGCCATGGAACAATTGAAAGCCGAAAATGAGGCATTGCGAAAAGCACAGCAAGACTTGGGTAGACAATCCGATGCCCAGTTGACTTTGGCACTTCAGCAATTCACTAGCGCAGAAGTGGAGCGTTTGACAGTACAAAATACTTCACTCCAAAGCGAGCTGGAAGCTTCCCAGTCCCAGTTCTCCTCATTGGATACGGCGCTCTCGGAAGCCCAGTCGGCGTTGCGGGCGAAGGAGAAAGAGCTTGTCAAGTCGGCCACCGCCTTGCAGACTGTCCAAAATGAGCTGGAAACCACCAAGATAGAATTATCCAAGGCGGCCGCAGCCGCAGCAGCAGTTCCGGCCGCTCGACCATCGTCCCCGGGTTCTACATCAACCGGAGTCAAAGTTTCCAGTCCTGGTCCTGCTGTCGAAGAAACGGAACCAGAGGCCGAACCACCGATAGTCGCGAAATTAGAAGTTGCCGCTGATGGTGACGACGGTAATGGCGGTGGTGATGACGACTCGGATTGGGGTGACTGGTAGTTTGTTGCTGACTGACTGTATATCCGTAGTCTACTAGAGTAGTCGTAGCCGTGTTGGCTGAGCCAGTTTTTTCTGGTACCAGCCGAGTTCCGTATACTATTTCATGCATAATTTGAATACTAACGAATGTACATATGACAACACTAATCCGGTACTCCTTCCACGACAGTAGCAAGACGAGTCTAACGTTCTACTATTGTTGTACTCTGTGTACCTCGCCCTCTATGTTACTCTATTTCCTTCTTGTCTTGCTGTCTTGTACTGTATCAGTATTATTATTATTATTATTATTTGTCAGAACAAGCATTCTGGAGCTGTCGGAGTGCCGCCGGCCACCAGTCCGGTCCTTGCGTATCGGCCGGAAAGACCAATACCGATTCCCCGTCTTGTTCGTCCAATTGAAAGCCTGCCACCAGCATGATATCCATGGCTCCCGTCACATCGACGAGCGCAGCTTTGATTTTAGGATTCGACAATCGGACCTTTCGAAATTTGGCAGCATCTTCGTTCGGTGTTTGTCCCTTGGTTATGGCATTGAGTACTAACTTTTGAATAATTCCACAAGTCGATTGGACTGTAGAAGCGTCACTGGCGGTCGAGAGAAGAGTGGCCAAGGCTTCCTCAAATTCTGCTGGGGGCGGGTTATTGTTGTTGTTGATGTCGTCGTCGTCTTCATCTAGGAGTGCTTCGGGTTGTCGTGGAGGCGCGACCGAGGGTAACTGATTTCCCGCCGCTGCTGGATCACCACTGGAAAGACTCCCATGTTGAACCGCTGTAGTCGCTGTCCGAGCTTGCCCCGCTGTAGCCCTTGCCGGTTCATACGGATTGTATCCCAATTGTTGTGCGAGTTGAGCTTCGTCCTTCTTGGCAGCCTCGGCTGCTCGTCTCGCTTCTTCAGATCGTGGACCCTGCTGGTCGGAATTATTCGCTTCTATTTGTTGCTTTTGTTTCTCTCGTGCCAGTGTCGTTTTGGTCACAAGTTTCATCGGTTTCGATTTGGCCTTGTGAGCTTTTTCTCTAGCTTCGGCGGCCGCAATGACAGCTTGTCGTCGGTGATCTGCTTCCGCCGATTTTGTCGTATTACTCTTGGCGGCGCCGGCGGCAGCAGTAGCAACTGCGGCGTTCTTTTCAGTTTGAGTAGTCGTGATGCGTCGAACTTCTAATTCTATCATGATGAGCGAGTGGAAACAAGGATGCGAACAGAAGCAACAGCAGCATGAGACGCGAGACACTCGTCCTATCCTGCTTCATTGTTTATGTACTACGTACCTAGTGGACGTTGTTCACTTTTGGCCAGCTCCAGAAACATGTCGTACCTATTAAAGTATGCAAATGGAATGGAAGAAATGAATACAGTGAGTGAGTGAGTGAGTGGGAAACAAAGGAAAAGGGCCTTTCGAATGCCAGGCAGACAGTGCATTGTTCTTCATTGACAGACAAAACATGCCCATATTACTGTACGATATCTTTCACATACTCGTATGTATATGTTACGTACATCATTTCTTCTTGTCCATTGGAACCCGCAAAGCACAAGATATCTCCCCGTTTCATTCCCGCCGCTTCGGCTTGTGATCCTTCCACTACTTGATTGACAATGGCAGTTCCTTCACTGTTGGGTCGGCGTTCGACCTACAAAAGAATAAGAGCAGCAGAAAGAAAGAAACAGAGAAGATTAGAAGACTCTACTAGACTCTAGTAGAGACCAGACCAGACCAGACCTGCATGCCCAATGTTGATTGGATTTGATGAACCAAGATGTGATGGGATGCCAAGAGGAGTCAGTCGTGCTACACTGACGGTACTGGACCACAAAGCAAGCAAGCCAAGCCGA
>OY101124.1:845188-1101471 GCA_956465555.1 Nitzschia sp. pyKryTriq1
TCTGTCTGACGTACGTGAGGAGAAAGTTCGAATACTTAGTTAGCCGCCAGGTGTCCTTTTTTAGGCAGGCCTTTCGCGTTTTCGGCACTTCTCATGTTCGTAGGAGTTCAGGCAGACCCCCGAAAATGATAAACCGATGAATAAAGATCTGAAAACGATAATTATCATAGAAACTCAGGAAATACAGTCCAACTTCACACAGGGGTAGACTGGCTCTTTTGCAGTTCAAAGATGCAAAATCGTCAATCGTCACGAAGCCGACCACCGACCACCGCGCTACCAGGTACCGGTACCTGGTACAGTATATCATCCTGTCACCGACCGACCACACGCACGGCATACGCACGCAATCCCGAGCTTCTACAGTTAGTACGGTATGTACGTACTGTACAAAAAATTTCAAAATGCGAAGGGGATCTTTCAACACCCTCGAAAGATGACTACCACCGGTACCGGTACCGGTACCTTGTACGAAATACGAGTACAGAAGTTAAAAAAGTACGTGTACCGCACTCGTGGCGGGTAGGTCGCGGTGATTCGAAGTATCATCATCAACAACAGATCATCCGTCCTCGCTTTCTGGCTAAAGTAATCACCGTCCGCACCAAAATTTCAACGCTTGGTGTAAAGATGGAAGGCAGCAAGCGTTGGTGAGAATTTACCGCAGAAGGGATCCGGTCTGCTAAATTATATTTTAACGAAATAATGGTACAGACCAGCAGTTTCGACAGTAAAATAAATCAGAGAATAATTTTCAAACATATCCGGAATAACAAAGATTTTAGGAATACCAATTATTAAAGGTCGACTTATGGAAGGATCAAACAAGCAAAGGTTGTTTGAACAGAGTGGCAACATTTGTTGCGCAGATGTTTCTTGAAAGAATAAAATAAGGGGAGTGAAGACTGAATCTTCGGAAATTGAGTGCTGAATCGAAAGTTGGAAGATTGGATAAAGGGAAAAAGGGAGTTGGAGAAAATGCCGACACCCAAACATTAGAGCGTAGATCGCTGGATGTTTTTAAGATAGCCTTGCAGCTGTCGAGAGGACACCTCGATGGAAGAAAGGACGCCCGAAACGCTGTGAGTGCGCTCGTACCTTTCGGTCTTGGTGGTCTTCATGGTGAGACTCTTACGTGTTTCTTGCGAACGACGCATCGACTCCTCGAGCTTCTTGAGGGTGTCTTGGTATCTTGCCTCGAACGGCAAATAACTTGGAGGGCCAGACGACGCCATCTCGTCGAGTAGGGGAGCGAGAAAGCGGTCGTCGTCGTCTTCAATGGTCATGAGGACAAGCTCCTCGAGAGGACCAGTGGGTGAGGCACAGGTTGCACCGAAAATATCTTCACCCAACAGGTTGGACCCGATTTGCTCGTCGACTTCCATGATCTCGAGATCTTCATCTTGATCAGCTTGCCACTGCTCCAGCACCTTGCTGGCCTCCTCATTGGATGTGGCCGACAGTTCTTCGTCGTTCATCATGTCTGTGTCATGATCCCATTCAGTAGGAAGGGTCAATTCAGTTTGGGATTGGGTAGTAGGAAAAGACATGGTGATTTGCAGACGTTTGAAGAGTATATCTTTGTCGTCGGCGGTTGGTGACGAGAGGAGAACGAGATGCAGCGGCTGTTATTATGACAGCGCCGATTTTTTGTTTTTCAACGCAGTTGAAATCCGGCACCGGCACCGACCTTCGGGACGCGGAAAGCCGAAAGCCGAAAGCCTTCTGCTCCCCAACAACCAAAAACGCCCAAAGGAGTCATTCCACGCAAGGATCTTACCAGAGGCTACGGAGATTTGAGATTCCTTCCCCGCCCCCGCTGCGTTGGCCCACGTAGAATTTGTACTGGTTGAGGCGAAGGAGCTTTCGGCTTCCTCATGCTGTCTGAAGTGGGAAAAGGCCCAAAGGAATACTGCACGACGTTGCCCCAGAGAGCTACGTAAGATGTACGTAAATCTCCTACCAGTACAGTACCACCAGTATGTTACCCTGCTGTACTGTACCTGGTACTCATACCGGTACTACCGGTACGTGACCTCTCGTACGAAACGAAACTCCCTGGAAAATTTATCGAGCCGGCGAGGCGCGGCGACGGCGACGCAGAACGCAGATTTCCATACTTACTGGTAAGTTACCAGGTACACAGTACCGGTACAGGCAGCGATCATGAAGCAAGTTAATGGGGCTTGGGGCATATACGATATCTTCATTCCCATAATAAAATAAAGAACACCTCAATCAAGGAACACACGAGGTCGCCATGATCCGATTCGGATTATTACCACAAACCAATTGTGTAAATAATGTTCTTTGCATTGAAGTTGAATAATTAGAAATACGTAAGGCATTTATAATTCGTCGACGTAGAATAGTCCCATCTTGAGGTTCAATAGCCTGATATTTTGAACTTCCCAGAGTCGACAGTAACTAATAATCAGGAATGAATTAAAATCAGGACCTTCGGGTTTTAGAGCTACGAGTACACTACTCGTAGGTTGCTGCTGCTATTATTTTGTTGTTGTCAGTCTTCATTCTCCAGTCTTGCTGACATCGGCAAGCAAGACCAATCCAAAGAAAGCGCGCGTCATTTCTTTCGACGGTCATTTTGATTTTATCGTACATCATCCGATCGAACGAACACTTTGACAGAATGGATGGGTTCGGTATTATTGCGTTTTGGAGTACGAGGAGTAGACGCGTCTCGAGGACTGGTGGACTGGGCCATGCCAGGGATGGACCACGCTCGTCGTCTCGACGACGAGCGGCCTCACCACAGCTGTCGCATTATTCTCGCCGATATCTACTGTAGTATTCACCGGCACCATTGAAACAGCTCTGCTAGCACCAAGAGGAGCAACATCTAGAAGAATCGAGGATTGACGAGGAAGAAGATGCCAGAAGAAGAGCATGCTCTCACCTCAAATATCTGCAGGGGTGAGTCTGCAGAATCCGTCCAACTTCACGCAGTACAGAATGCACGGGAAAACTGAAGAATATCGACAGAACAGATAAATTATGCTGCCTTGCTGCGCCACAGAAGAGCGTATGGGTTTTCATCTGTTGTCGTCTACGTCGGTGGATGGGATGGCAAAGAGCAATTGAGTTATGGAGTTATGGAGGATAAGGGGGCCACCGTCTTGGCGGTTTTATCGTGGGAACCTTAGATGGCTTGTTGGTCGTTTTGGAAGGGAGGAAAGGAGGGGGTGAGAGTACAAACACATCGGTGAAATTTTCTCGAGTATACGCAACCGGTTCGGCAAAATTTTGACGTTGACGCACTTGCGTTCATGGCATCAATGACCGAGGATCTGAGGAACCAAATCTGTTATTATCGATCTCTTCCATTCTCTCTTGACACTAAAATATGAGCAAAGAAACTGCAAGACTGCAAGGAAAGTATTAACACTCAGGCGGAGCTAGATTAGTAACGATGTTTGTAAATAACTCGTACAGGTTCCTAGCAAGCCACTTCGACGCGCCAAGAGTATGAAATTCCGAGCACCCCACACCATGCCCGGAGCTACTACTGTGGTCCGGCGTCGCCTCTCCTCCTGTATTCACTAATCATAGCGCCTAAATGGGGACAGGCTCTTTCGTATTTCCCAACCTGGCCAAATAAACAAAGGCATCTGTTCCGTAGCCCTCCATGCTCATGATGCTTAGGTCACCCCCAAAATATCGGCAGTAACTACGAGAAATTGGTAGTCCATATCCCAGACCTGCCAGAGGTGAGTCAATACCGTGGTCGACGGCTTCATTGTTGTTGACGCCGACCATGCCCTCTTGGATCGATGGATCTGCGGTGGTAAATAGATACGACCAAATCTTTTTGATGTTGCTGCGAGGAATGCCTCCACCTTCGTCACTGACTTTGATCACAACGTCCTCATTGTCATCGCCATCAGCAATAATAACCTTAATGGGAGGAAAATCGCCATCGACACCATGCCATTCCACTGTAGCTCTCATACTGTTCTTTAGTAATTCGAGCATGATGTAATCTGGTCGACCAAGAAGAAAGTTGTCAGTTTTTAGGAATTGATGAAACTATTCAAAAGGCGAGGGTATACTTACGAAGATGAGTAGGGACATATGGGAAGGTCAAATCCAATCTTCCGCTCATGATGACCTCAGGGGCGTCGCCGTATTTCCGGGTGCACATGAATGCGGCATCATCAATGGCTCGTTTGACAATTTCGTACGGCGAGGTAACACTGCAAATAATACCCACGTAGTTTTCGACGGGAGGTTGGCGCAAAGCTAGATACTGACCAATCAAGACACGAATACCAATACGGCAGAGGTAGAATCGATCGAGGAATTGATGGGTTTCTTCCATTTTGGCAAAAACATCCCTGGAGTCGCCACCTCCTGTCGCAACGTGTTTTCGGAACTCGTAGGCGCCCCGAGCCATTTGAACGAGAACGCGGGAGTGTCGCTCGTAGATGTTTTCGATCAACCTTGAGAACGCCGCTTCTTGGTCGGAAGTAGTAATCTTTTCGTCGAATTCGACCAATTCGAGAAACGACTTGACATATAATTCTTTGACTTCCTTGCACGAACTCATTTCTCTCATCAAGGGAACTCCCTCTAGATCTTGAATTCGATGGGCTAGGCGGATAGGCAGCTCACGACGGAGAAAACTCGCCACTTGGATTAATACCAAATCTGTGGCAGAATGCTGGTCGACATTCTCGACATCTTCAAACGTCTTGTGAAGGTATTCACCCCTCCCTGTTCGCATCAGCGCCTGCAAACTCACGGACGTCTGAGGCACATTAGCATGCTTGTTGATGAGCTCACTGACGTCTTCTGGCACCCCATCATAGGCCCGGGGGGCGCGGTAGACCGGCGTCGTGTAACAAATATTTCTCAGTCCATCGGAAGAAGCGGAAATCCCGGGTAAGCGAGACGGAACGAGAGAAGTAGACCCGACACAGCTCTGAAGAAATGTTCTTCGCCACAGTGGACGCCGAAGAAACTGCCCATTTGCAACTCTGGGAAACATGGTTGCTTCCAAACGTAATCTTCTGCTGCTCACTGGAATGAATAAATATGAAGTGACCTCGGTCGATGGTGATGGTGATGGATGATTCTTGATTCTTCTCAAACAACATGTGGATGGCAGCTCGCTGCATGCATGCGCGACGCTTTCGTCATGGCGATGGTGGTGTCAACTCAAACAGATCGCTCCGTCATACTCGTCACAAAATCTTCCGCGCGTCATCTCGGATTGATGTCTCGTCTGCGCGAATTATGGTACTTCAATTTTGCGTACACAGGACAGACAAAACATGTTTGACTAATACGATCGACGACGGCAAGGATGGACAGACGTCGTCGACAAGGCATACATACACATACGTTACCGGTACTGTACGAGTATATCGGGCATGCTTTCCACTCGCTGAGCTCGTTTCAACACAACTACATAGTTAGTCTAGCCACAAGTAGAGATTGCTCCCAAAGTACAGGTATACAAAACAATCAGAGGCTTTTAGCAATGCATTCATGTTATTCAAATGGACTTGGTAGCTAGCTCACTCTAGTCGGACCCAAGAGCTTTGGCGGCCTTGAGGTCAGAGTTGGGACGAATCATGTAGGGAGCAAACGAATAGGCACCAATGGCAAGGAGAGCAAGTCCCTCGCGAACCATGGGCACATGGGCCGATTTACTGATAAGCGGAGTGCATCCCAGGGCAAGCAAAGGCACAGCCGCAAAGATAAACGGCATTTGTCGAGATTTCGTTTGGCGCTTGTGACCGGCAAAAGTCAAATCCAAAATATTTTCGCACGCCTTCAACGTTCTCTCGTAAGAGGGATCAATGACTCCCTTTGCGCGATTCGCCTTAGCCTTGTTCATCACGGCACTGGCGAAGTCAAAGAATGTTTCGTGGACCTCGTCTAATGTATTTGTTCTCAGCAGAAGTTTGCACGAAGTACCCTTTCGGATCTTGACCACCCCGGTAAAAATGTCAGGATTGGCATAGCTCTTCTCCAAGGTCGCAATCGCCATTACTTGTGGAATCGCACAGAATCGAAAAATCTCTTCACACTTGAGCTTCGACAAGTAAGCCAAACAGTCCGGTCCTAGTTCAAGAGCATCCGTCACCAACTCGTTCAGACACTGCAAAGATATTTCACGGACCTCGGGGTCTTCTTGTTTCGTGAAGTATCCAAGCTCGCCAGTCTTTGCGTACTTCTTCCAGACCGATTGAGGCCAGAATGCACGATGATCAACGTAGTCTTCCAAGTAGTCACGGATAATGTTTGTCTTTTGGAGGAAAAGTCCCATTTGATCACTCAAGAACAACTCACTGGCAAACGATCCCTTCTCGAGCCCGGACACGGCAAAAAGACGACTCAAACCTTCTCCGACAAGACCTGCGACAAAGTGGCAGTAGCGATTGTATTGGTCGATGTCTTTGGTGCCTTGTCCGAGGTCTTTGCCCACAAATTCAGCCATGCCTGTCGCCATGCGTTGGGTAATATCTGAGATGACGCGCCGGGATTTCTCGCTCAATTTCGCATACACTTTGTGGCATTTGTCAAAGTTTTGGAGCAGGCGTTTCTCGTCGGCCTCACCAACTCCATCCATGGTCCACGTAGGATCCACAAGGGCAGTCTTATGGAAATTCAACAAATGCTTGATCTTCACTTCTTGACTGGGAAATGCCTTGGTATCATCTTCAATGGTATCGAGGGCCCTCAAAACAAGGTAAAAAATCATAATGTCCACCAAAAGGATACTCGGCAGCTGGCGGATGACGGCTGCAAAACTTCTTGAGACCTTGACAAGGATTTCATCACAGAAAGCCAACGCATCAGGATCAAACGTCTCACGAATAAATGGAGTGTCGAGGTTGGACTTGAGCGGGTTCAGGTAGAGAAAGTTCACGGCAGCAAACACCTCGTCGACATGCGACAGCTGCGATAGGGTAGATTCTTTATGGGTCTTGATTTTACCGTAGGCGCCTTGCTTTTTGCTACAAAAGAGAAACAACAATGGATTGTGGGTTGGTGGGTCGGTCACGAGATTTTTTACGGTAACGAAGAACACCCATGTGGAATCAATCATGTCTCCAGCGCACTACTATGATTTACCTTTCGTCACCTTGCTTGTCGTCGTCGTTGTCAAAGAGAGGGCCAGCATTTCCGCCACCTCCCAAATGTTCAGCGGGTGGATCAAATCGATGAATATTAACATAGTCGCAGAACTTGTCGGTCGTCATCGTGTCGCTCAACTCCTTCCACCAGCTGTTGAGAAGCCATTTCTTTGTAATCAGACGGAACCAGGGGGAAAAAAGCAATGACTTGTCGTCCATCATTTCGACGAGCTGCTTGGGACTGACCCACTTGACATCGTCCACTTCATCAGGATGCGGCTTGACAGTCAACTCGGATTTGTTTTTGACACAAAAGAAGAGAACATAGTCAATCTCGTGCTCTCCCCAAGGACTGCAAGTACAGCAACATGGACAATAGAATTAAAAAATAAAGAAAAATAACGTCGTGAGTGGGTGGATTGATTTTGATATTCGCTTGGCTAGAACAAACGAAATGATCGAATTAACGTACCTCTCTTTTCCGTGTGTCACCGTATCCGCCGCCCAGTAATGAAGACGAGTGAGAAACTTGAACTTGTCGACAGGCAATTCCTGGGGAGGAATGCCAAGTTCATGGTTCAGCTTTCGAATCGCAGCATTTTTCGCACCAATGACGGTACCGTTGGCTACGTCTTCTGGCTTGTCCACCTCTGGCGGTTCCATGCCATGGAGAGGGTGAGAGCAACAAGTATTGGTCCACACCTGAAAGCAAGCAGTGAGACAAAAAGCAAAGACCAAGAGGAAAAAGACACATAAACAAACATCGATCAAGTTAGGCACGGTTCCAGCTGGTCGTTCATTCCGACTCCATTCAAGTCCAAGCAAATTACAGAGATTACAGTCGTACGTACATTGGGAAAGGTAATTTTGCTCGAGGCACGCTGTTGCAAGAGCAGTTCGCCGGTGGATTCGTCAAAGAGGAACACCGAAAAGGCGCGATGAAGGATGCCGCGAGCCTGCTCGCCGGTGAATTCATGAGACAAACGTTTCGAGGCGGATCCGACGACATTGTCATCGTTATCAAGGACCAAGACAGTGTCCTTGATCATCATATCCTCCTGGGTCATGGCATTGCCATCCCACGTCGAAGAAACCTGGCTCATTTTCGTTCTTTGGTTGGTTGGTTGCTTGCTGCGTTTGGAATAATGAAAATGGAAGATTATAAAACAATGCGATCGTTGGTCGGTCGGTTTGTCGCGTTGCTGCCGCGCGGTCGATGCGTGGCGTGTGCCCGTTGGTGCGGGCTAGCGGGTGTCGTCGCTCGTCGCCTCGCGTGTGGTACCGGTAATACTGGTTACCTGGTACTGTACCAGGCGTTCCGTACCAATACCTGGTACCTGGTACGCACCGTGCGTCTACCGGTACACGTACCGGTACATACGGTACCGGTATGGTGGGTGGATGGAGGGAGGCGGAAACCTCCTTCCGAGTTTCGAGCCCGCCCAGCCATTTGCATTGGTCCTCGCGAGCGCGCGAAAAGATAAGGGGGAGAAATAAGACTGACGAAGTTAAAACAGTCTCTAGTGACTTGGGTCGTGAATCAACCCGATTTCGAGAAAACGACGAAAAAGAATTTCGTCGTTCGGCGGCTCCGTAACCACACGATGATCGACGCTACGAAACTGAATAAAAGACGACGACGATGGCGGAACCGACACAAATAATGTATACTATAGTTGAAGTTTTGGAAGTAACCACAAGGGGCGGGAGACACTGCTTCTCTATGTACGGGTAGTACGGTAGAACCAAACGTCATGGCAGCCCGAATATCCCTCTACTGTATGAGTGGCTCTCTACTAGCCTCCTAAGTTCCCCAAAATCAAGGGTCTGAAGCAACAGGTGGCAGCGGAAGCCGCAAAGCGGAAGACTCAATGATCGAGGTGGAACCGAAAAGTTTTCTTTTGCATTGGCTTCTCCCACCTGTGGAGCTGCCCGATTCACAGAATTCTGAAGAGGTTGAAGCAGTGTTTTGGTCTAAAGTGGTTGCGGTATTCGATGTCGTACCAACGATTTTCGAACGTTCGAGAATTGCTCCAGCAGGACCTCAAGTCCAAGATGCTGAGTGATAATGAAAGTGAAGACTTCCGCGATCGACCTTGTAATTGCTCAAGTGGAAACTGTTTTGCAGACGGCAACTGCCGCAAGTCCATGGTGGTCTACAAGTTGGGCTGCTGCACCTGCGGCAAATTCTACATTGGCAATACACAGCAGAAACTCAAAACACGATTCCAACAACACTGCTCGAACGTACGGTCTCTCCTGGAAAGGAATGTACCGAGTAATATGTTCGTCCGCCATATGGCAGAGCACCTGAAGGAAGAGGAGGTTCAGTACAGTCCCCAAATCATTCGAGATCGTACCGAGGTTGAAATTTTATGGCAAGGCAAAGCAATTAGTTGTATGAAGACGTTCGGAGTCCTACGTTGCCAGTTATGCATGGAAGAGAAGATTGCAATTCTACGTGCCCACTGGGAACAGCCCGAGCTACTACTCAACTCAATTATTGAGGTCGAGGAAAGCTGCAAGCATAGGACTAGGTTCCATCGCCTCTTGAGATGTGCAGATTAGCGCTGATGATCCCGAAAGGGTGAAAAGAGTCCATTGAGTCAATCAATTGGACTGTCTGGCGTAGATGGTATCGTTCCGGCGGGGAAGAGATTAATTTCTCTCAACCGTCAAGGTAGCAACTAAATTAGACAGTGCACTTTTTCGCTGCTTTACGATATAGAGCTATAGTAGAGAGAGAGAGAGAGTCTAAGTCACTACTCTGCTAGTTTTAGCTATTGCTATGAGGTGCTACCACATGGATTGTGTACCATCCATGTGCCTTATACTTTTCCAAATTCCGTCCATTGCTATTTGCACGCGCTCTTCAGCCGTTTTTGCCGACAGCAGTGCGGGTCGGATTTCCATGGCAACTCCCATTGCTGGCAAAGGGTTGATCAACGCTCCTACCCAGAACGCCAGATCTGATGGTCTATCTTGTGGAGGCCTTTCACCTAGATCTTCCAACAGTCGATCAATTTGTCCTGGTTCCCTCTCTACCTGCTTTGCGAGCTGTATCCATCGATCGACCAGGGAAAGATTATTGGGAGTACGCATATTGGGACTAGTCAATTCGGTAGCCTTTGAGATTGCTCGAGCCACGGCCATGCGATCATTTCCCAGGATCTCTTTGTCTTCCTCCTCCTGGAAATCTAAAAAGTCGACACGTGCTTCCGTCCAGCCCAATCCAGCCGTCTCAATTTCGCCACGAATTTCAAAACGACGCCCAGCCCGCAATTCGAGCCGGATGGCACCATCGTCTACAACTTCGGGATTGATAATTTCGACTTCCGCGCCCCTTTTTAAATGGACAGACTCCCCGGTGACCAGGCGTGCCATTCCTAGCATACCGATGAAGGGACTTTCGTTCTGAATCGAAGTTTTCACCAATTCCGAAAGGAGAGGATTGTTCACTTGGATTTTGAGCACTTGACGGGGGAGCATGCTATCGAGCACAACAAGTGGTAACTTTGTCTGACGATCGTTCACTTCCGCCATGCGAGTCTTCAGAGAGGCCATGAAATCATCTTCATCGTCGTCGTCGTCGTCGCCGTCGCCGTCGCCGTCAGCAGAGGCAAACAGACGTTGCAGGCTCTGCTTTCTCCGTGACGAGTTGTTGTTCGCCAAGTAGTAGTATGAATAGTAGTAGTCATGGATATTTTTTGTCGTGGTAGGATTGACGGCGGTTAAATGAAAACTATTGTGCCTCAGCAGTGGGACCAAAGCACTCGAAGATCGGAGAGTAAACATCAGACATGTGCACACAAGTAGTTGTCGAAGCCAAAAAGAACTCCTTCGAAATGTCTCGCAAAACAACAGTAGGGACAACATCCTCGCTATTCTGACTGTCGTTCCTCTCTAGAGTTGGGATGGGAATTGTTGGACGGCAATTTTAAAAGCTATCCAAGTTGGCAAGACGGTCAAAGATGAAGGGTCTTGATGAGTCTATGTTCTACCGGGATTAGTCAGGTCCCATTATGGCGGTACTGGAGGAGACGACTCAATGATGTTGGCGATGAGGTGTTTCTCCTTTCTTCGTTCCAGATCTTGTGCAGAGAGAGCGGATCTCTCGGCCGATAATAGAGCGGGGGATTTTCATTCATGCTTTGAGTCGTCGTCGGCGTCGTCGTCGTCGAAATGAAAGATGACGTCAGTGCACGAAAGCGGGAGCCGAGCGTCGGCCAGACGCATCGGACGATGTCGAACATCCGTCTCTGCTGCCGATAGCCGCTACAGGTACCGCAGTACGGGCACTTTATTCTTCGTATTCTGTGAAATGTTGTAGATGATGATGATTCGTCTAAAGTCTATTTACTCGTACATCATGGTGCTGGGAAAGGTATCCTACCGTACTCGTAGACGAGAAGCTTTGATGGGATGCAATATCAATACGTATCGATATTAGAACCCCATGCTCATGCTAGGCTTTCTTGTGTTTCACTTTCAAGAAGAACTGCTGGGAGGAAATCGATGACGAAACGTCAAGCTAAATCGGCGTCCTCGTGGCACCACAATTCCGGCCGGGGCATTGAGACAATTCGTTCCCGTAGTGTCCTCCCACACATCCATCTTGATTCCGTGACAGTATTGTAGATAGGCGTCGTCTTCAAAGACAATCAAGGAATCGGCATGCAGTACAATGGAAACACTCTGGTTCGTCTCATCTGTGCTGGTACCAATTTCGTCTGTCGCCAATCGCTTGGAAAACTCAAAGACTACGTCACTCCCTAATGACAATGTGGCAGTACGGGAAGCATACAGCGGGCCATCCGTATGCGAAAGAATTCCTTGTGCTGGTTGATACTCGTTCAAGAGGACGTGGTTGGGGGGCTGGTCATTGGGGAAGATACCCACCTCCACCAACTGTTGAGCCATGGTCGAGAGGGGTGGAGGAAGGGGGCGCTTTTCGCCCATCATGCAAACCTTGCGTTTCCCATATTTCATAGTCTTCCACTCGTCTAAACCGGAATCTCCCTGAGGAATCTCCAGTAGCCATTGGGCGAGCGGACGCGAATCGGCCAAACTTGCGGGCGAATAGAAAATGGAATTTGGAGCCGAGCAGACCCTTTGTAGGTTCAACTTGTCAAGTCTTAGCGACACATTGTGATCATCGTTCCAAGTCGGAGATGCTGGAGGAGCGGAAGAGTGGAGGGGGCGCGTCGTCGCCTTGTCACAGCGGGCGGTCTGTTCGAGATCGTCTTCTTCGACTGTTGAACCCTTCCTTTCCGATCGTTTTGCTTGACGCTTGGCATCACGAAGTAGTTGCGTGAAATCCATCGTTGGCATAAGGATGACTACCAGCCCGAATAATAATAGGGAGGAGAGCTCAGTTGGTCAACAATAGTCAACAAACGAAGCAGTTCGTTCGGATTTTGATTGATTTGAAATGAGACATGAGACTTCTGTGACAAAATAGTAAATGTCGACGTACAGACCTTACGGTTGACGTACGGACACTTTCGGTCATTTTTTGGTCATAACCATCACTTTCGACTGACGCACGCTCTTCAAGAACAGACAACAACAGGATCGCAACATGTCGATCAAGATGATATTTAATTCATACTTTCTCCCTATTGCTACTATTGTTGTAGTGAGATAGTTAGCCCAGAGTATAGATTCAACATCTATATTCTCACACGCTTCCTCTGCGCCTACACAATGGCCGCCCAACAAAATGTCGCATTCGCCCTCAACCCTGCTGCGGCAGTGGCGGGGCTTATTGATTGGCAATCCTGCGGAGCTCTTGAAATGGCTAAGATCCACAAGTACAGGCCTAGGACAAAACATGTCTGCGTAAAGCTACACCACTTTCGCGACTATGTAGTCCGTAAGGACATATCCATCCACCCAATCAGCACTATGGACCAACCGGCAGATATGTTGACGAAGCCTCTGAGTATCGACCTATTGGCAATTCATAGAAAGACTGTGATGGGATGGTAGTAAGATATGGTCTTGAAGGAACATGCGAGAGGGAGTGTGACAAAATAGTAAATGTCGACGTACAGACCTTACGGTTGACGTACGGACACTTTCGGTCATTTGGTCATAACCATCACTTTCGACTGACGCACGCTCTTCAAGAACAGACAACAACAGGATCGCAACATGTCGATCAAGATGATATTTAATTCATACTTTCTCCCTATTGCTTCTATTGTTGTAGTGAGATAGTTAGCCCAGAGTATAGATTCAACATCTATATTCTCACAGACTTCGTCGCTTTTTATCGCTTCGTTGATCATCGTGGAGTGGCTGATTGCGGCGGACCCGGATTTTGTTGAAAGTCGATTCATTCGACCGCGTACGATTTACCGGATGCAAGTTTCGATGCACGTCTACTCCCCGCCCGCGCGGTTTCTTGACGAAAATGGAACATCTCGAAAAATTCGTCCAGCAAATACGACTCATGCATGGCAGACAACGAAACCATTCGCCATAAAGATATCGAAAGCAGCAGGTGTCACGCTAATGTTCCAGAAAGGAACGAGAGTGGAAAGATCTGGAGACTGGCCAGATTCACGGTAACGGAAGCTCGAGGTCTTGTTGAGAGAATTCAATTAGCATGTGGGTGCAATACTATTTTTGGTCTGCGATCTCATTTTTCCGCCATTATCCCGCCATTATTATCAAAAGCGACTTGATGATTCTTCCCTCCTCCAGACAATAGATTAAAATTTCGAATGGTTTAGTGGCATAATTTCTCCAGAGCAAAGAAGCCACTTTCGAAAAGCGCAAGTATCTAACGATGCCCCCCGTGACTTCTATGATCTCCGCATCTCTGCTCTTCCTTATCTTATATGTAATCCTTCCACAAGCCTCCGCCGGTAAGAAGACTAGCAAGCCCAGGACGACCAAAACCGTCGCGAATGTTTTCAATGGCAATTACTTCATTGGGACACAGGCGATATATGGACCCGAATGGAACAAATACAGGATTTCGCCGTATGATACTCATTCCTATTCGGAAAGTGGCTTTGACATGCTGTCCGAGTTTCGAGATAGTGTTGCCGTCGCTGGAATGAATCACTTCAAGCTCAAGTTATCGCCCAACGTCTGTGAGAGCTATGCGCTGACCTGTAATAGTAAGGATATTTCGTCCCTCACTGAGCTTTCGCAGGTATCCGAGATTGCGAAAACTTTTGCGGACCCAAGGTTCCTTTGGTACCACATTTGGGGGTACAGCTTTTCACTTCCTCGAAAGTTGAACGAACCATTCACTCAAGATCAGTTGGACCAAGAATACAATGAGGTCTATTTCTGGGCAGCACATATGCTCGAGACTTACAAGAACACCAAAAAGGTATTCTTTCTCGGAAATTGGGAAGGTGACTGGGAGCTCATGTGGTCCAGTAATTGCAGGACACCATCTGGATCATATAATCTGACATGCGTCCCTTCGGAGGACAATATTGCAAAGTATATCGAGTGGACTAAAACACGTCAAGCTGCTATCAATGCTGCGAAACGTGACTATGGGACAAACGGAGTGAACGTGTTCTTTTACGTTGAGTTCAACTTGGGCGAGGAGAACTTTGAAGCTCACCCAGCCTTGCCGGGAGTGCCAAGGCCGACTATGTTGAACTCGGTGGTACCATTAGTCAATCCCGACTTTATCAGCTATAGCAGCTACAAGAGTACCAACAAATACATGGATCATAAAGGGCAATACTTCAATCAGACTCGTGTTGATGAGAAGTTCTGGAGTGTTCTGGACCATGCCCACAGCAAACTGCAGACGACAAGTACAAATTTGACCAGCGTACTGGGAGATATATCGAAGCGTGTCTTTATTGGTGAATTCAGTCCAGTCAACACAAGAGAGCCGTCACTGTTTGTTCCGAGTGCCGCCCAAGTCTTTCGGGCGGCGCTCCAATGGGGTTGCCCATTTGTTTTGCATTGGGCGGCATACGACAATGAATCTAATGCTGTGCCGTTGGTACCACGGGACAATAAAGATATCTACACATTGAGTCCTATGCGTCAGTTTTTCAAAAACTGGACCGATGCTGCTCACTTTTACGTTCTTTCCAACAATCCAACCTCGAACCAATTGCGATTGTGGGCAGTTGAATGGTTCCGGTCAAAATACTGAGGGGGGTAGCCATCTGTTTAGCAGCATGCTTCAGGGGTCCATTCCAAGCAGGTAGGAGAACGCTACCTGTCTCGTCGATCAGTAAAGAGCGAAAAGGCAACTTGATTAAATATTGTTTGTAAAGTAGTCAGTCGTACCGGTATAGATGGGGTGTGGGGTGTGGGTTGATAATGAAGAACTTTACAAGTGTAAGTTGAAAGTAGCGAGGCGGTACGTTGACGCAGAGGAGAAAAGATGAGGATTGATTCTCTTCGCGCCCCAAGCAAAAGCAAGCCGACCTGATCGATCGCTTGGCTCATTTGCAAGCTAGAGAATCATCATCATCCACAATGTGGCCGACCGCGAACAGAAGAAGTATTAGAGAACCATATCATGTGGTTCTCTGAGAAATAGTCTCTACTAATAGAGTGAACTCTCTTTAGTCAGTCTAGTAGTAGCTACTCTAAAAAGTGAGCATGAAAATTAAAAACAGGCTCCTCAATCGGACTGATTTCTACGTAGGGTGGTTGTTGTTTGGCTCGAACTACACGCAAAATCCTCGAAGTCGGTAGTAGGTGGGCGAGACTACTGTATTAACAGGTACGAATAACCGAGTAGGTCGTCCTGCACCGCTGCTTTGTAGTACTACTCTAGGTAGAGCTACTTGTATCGCACTACTGCAACTAGTACTACTACTAACAACAACCATGATGCCATCATCTTTTCTTCCCTGTTTCAACAACATCAACCGCTAACGATGATGTGCTCCACATTCCACACTCTACTACCTAGTAGAGCTACTTGAGCTCATGACGTTTTAACATCAGTTTTGTTTAACCTCAATTGTGGCAAACGCCTCTACTACTAGAGCACAGGATCGGGACGCCGACCTGCAAATGCTAAAGGCAGAACACCCACTTCACTACGTGGACCGGTTGCTTGCACCCGATATTCATGTTTGCTGTTACACAGCCCAACCAGACGATCCTTGGAGGATCTATTTACTGGACGAGTTATTGGAGAACGCAGTCCGCTGGTATCATTTGGCTCTGAGCCATATCGGTTCAAACCGATTGCACGACACTAGTATGTCAATGCATCTTTATAATAAGAAACCCAAGTCGACTAGACTTTTGAAACTATTGTTTCAACTACGGAGGATGGAGTTCGCCGAGTGCCGGAACACCGTACCTGGCACAGACCAGGTAAAGTAGGAGTACATACCAGTACTGTGCATAAGTACCGATAGAAGAGTGGGAGAAGCGAGGTGAGAGGGCAATAATGAAGATGGACTTGATATGCCCACTGCTTGCATAGTTCTATTGTCACCACCACTGGTACTAACACGCCTGCACGTCGACATGCGTTCTGAATGTAGTATGTACATACTGTACCGCTAGTGCTGCTACTGCTGTACACTACTACTCTGTAGATAGAGATAGAAGCTGTATGTGATAATGCCTATTTAATAAAAGCAGTTTGGTGGCGCTTTGGGATTTACGAGTTCGAGATAGGACTCACTCCACGCACGCATGCAGTTGTTGCTCAACTTAACCGTTTCACACCGACGTGGGCTTTTTCAGCCCACGCGCTTTTTTTGTGCGCCGCAACACAAAAATCAAAACACGTCGACAGTAACACTTCAACTTCTCGCTTCCTATTGTCATCATTATCAGAGCAAATCGACATCGTAAAGCATGTAATATACATATACTTGATCATACTTTCGTCGATGCATATTTTTTCACCAAGATTCCAACCTGCTTGAAGAGTCTTCGCTACTGCATCGATAAATGGTTTGATTTTCTGTAGGGGATGGTATTTGGAATGTCCTTTTGGGTAGATGTGGTCGTTGTCCACAAAATGAAGTGAATGCTGGATTTGTAGAAAAGCATCACAAGTCATGGTATTCCGTACAAAAGGAACATCAACCCCATAAGGGGACGAAACCCAAAATAGACCAGAGTATCGTATTTTATAGGCACCTTGTAGTAATAGTATGCCAAACCAAGCAAGCAGATACCCCGCTGTAACTTTCCGCCACTGTTTGACTCCATTTGAGCCTTCTTTGCCACAACGATGACGGGCCTCTGGATCATTCTTGGAACATCGGACAAACATTTTTCTTTTGCGGGGATTTCCATCCTTGTCTGTTGTGCTGGCTTCTTTCACGAATTCCTCTCGGCCATATTTCTCTGTGCACTTCGCTATGTGGTCCAATAGTTTCCGAGTAATATAGAACAAGAAAAGTACGACGAGACCACCACGAGCTGCGAGTGTACAGCAACTGCTGGGACCATGAACAGCACCTCCATCTCTCCCTTTATATGTTCGATATCTTCGGGCTCCGCTTCTTTTCCATCAAAAATTGTAGATTCATTGTCAAATGAACCAGCGAGCAGTGATACAGCCCCAGCAACAATTCCACCGCCACCATGGGCTTGTGCTGGATGTATATAATCATGAGCCAAGTCATCATCATGAGTGAGAAAGGCTGCTACAGCATCTTCTTCGTCCTCAGATGCGTAGTCGGATGCGTCCTCATCATCACTTCCACCCCTAAAATAATGCAAAGCTGACATATATCTAAATATCGTCTCAAGAAATCACTCAAAAAATAAACTGCTGCCGACTACACAAGGATAGACGCTTGTTCTACTTTCTGTATGAAAGAATTGATCAATGGAGGCTCAGAGAGAGTACAGAGGATGGTTATCGCCAAGGTAGTAATTTTTGAGATGCTGCTATCGCCAAAATTCCATCGCGCGAAATTCGTGCTTCGGTGTGAAACGGTTAAAAATGCCAGGGGTCTTTTATATCGTCATCGTTGCTTGCGATCTCTCGAATGCACAGACTTCCGCAGATGTACGAAGCAACTCCCATCCAACCGTCAAACGACTTCGTTTTTGGAAGTAGCAGGAAAGAAATGACTCTTGTTAGATAGAGATGACGGTTCATTCATGTACAGGAGGTACCAGAATATAAAAGCAGCGCGGTCGTAAAATACAAATCAAACTAGAGTACTATTTTCTTACAAATGTGAGATTATGCAGAGGAAATAAGTTTGAAACGATACAGGAGAGTAATCGCCCATTCAATTAAGGGGCGCTGCCCATTGTTCAGAAAACGCTTCGAGAGGATGGTGCTCAACTAGTTGTCATTCGCTGCAGTTGCCCTCACACTTTACATAGATGTGCTGTTGCCATGCCCCGAAAACCGAGCCCTCTCTCGGCGTTTTGGGCGGCGTCGTTTTGGCTCTTCCGGTAGTCCAAAAGATCAGTGCCCGCCCGTAAAATGATACTTTCGAGTTCGTCATATCGAGCTTCTTCCAATGGAAAAAACTCACATCCTTCGAAAAATAATTTTGGCCCTGCGGTTGGCTGAAAGTTGTCTCGAGCTTCGTTGTATGCTCCTGGTATCGGAAGCGCGTCTTCAATGGAAAAGTCTTCAAGAACGCAGCCCAAGGCCAAATCAGTGTGCTGGGAACGCACAGGAATTTCTTTAGAAGTGAACGAGCTCTCCTTTTGATCATCCTTTGGTGGTTTTGCAAGGATATTTTTATGAGTGTTCGGGGATTTTGGTTTTGTGAGCTTTGACGATGTGTGAAGTGGACTTGTGGCCGACTTGTTGCCTTTCTGTCTGGTCAATAGTTTACAAGGGGCAGGGTGGCCTTTCAAGAAGCTCGCGTGATAGTACGCCCCCTTTTCGGGGCCATTGGTAGTAACCCGCTCGAATCCCCATAGATTTACTGTTGTAATCGAAATCCATTACGGGCGACGGGTTAGAGAGTGATTGGACACAAATAGTAATAACCAATCATGCGGAACCTATGATATTCTTTCTCAAAGGAATTCGATTTTGAGTACTCACGTTGCCTTTGATAAGATTTGTATTTGCTCTGGCGAAAGTAAGCTGGAAGAATGGTGGCGACAAACTCTGGGACCTGGTGAACCTTGAAGGCTTTGCCGTCAGGAAGCCAAGAAACAATATGACTCTTCCCTTGTTTCTCACATTCTTCTAGCATCTCATACAGTCGGTAAGGGAACAGCGAGGCGTTGGCATCATTGGATGAAGTGGAAGATTGGTCCGTCATCTTTGAAAATACTGTCCAGAGTGGGGGGAGTCAAAAGATATGAGAACACTTCTTGATTTACCGATCGATGTGAGAAGAATGAAACGAGATTGTCGCACGAGTATCTTTCGGCTTCATTGTCCGATTTCCCCAATCTCGTGAATTTGCGTGTTGGTTTGTGCTGTATCCTCGGACCAGCGAGGAATCGCGAACCCCTGTTTCCCTCAGCTTCCGAAAAAGAAAACGGAAGTTTTGAAAGTCAGTGGTTTAATGTTATAGCCCTCACTGCTTCCAAATTACTCCGTCCAGATGGATCGAAAAGAACGACAATTATCACAACAACCAGTACCGGAAGTGAAACTTCAACGCGTCGGGTTCTGCACAAGTTCGTTCCCACGAGTATTTGGGAATAAGTGACTGAAGAAGAGGAAACGAGAGAAGCCAGCTAGCTAGTGCGCGCTGAATTTTCGGGACCACGACGCGCGGAGAACGCGTCATCAAAATGCTATTATTTAAAAAAAATCAAATACAGCGTCTACACACCGGCGTACCACCAGGTATGATACGAGTATGTGAGTACCAGGTACCGCCGGTCGCTACCGGTACTCTGGCCCAGCCCTGGCCGTACGAGTACTGTACATGTAGTAAGGTACCTGGTACAGCACTGGTACCAAGAAGTACAGCGCGCTACTGGCATAATTGAAAATTTTCGCGCATGCAGTATGCAGTTTCACTTCCACGTCTTTCAACGGCTGCGTCAGCTCGTCTACTGGTACGAGTACCGGTAGTTTGGGGGGTCGTCATCGTCGGCCCCTAATCACGCCGTATGTGCAGTCTGTACTGTACCGGTACCAGTACATTTCCCCAGAAATACAACCGAAGTAGTACTTCCTGGTGGCATGCCCACGCGGTCTACGTTCGCGCACCATGCGATTGAATAGGTTCGCTCTCGTGTAATGTCACATTTGCGCCTGGCACGACAAAAATGAGGACAGTCCGTAATTATACTTCGGTGTTGTTCTTGTTGTCGATTTCGCTGCTGCGTTGGTGTTGTTCTTCTTGTCCATTTAGTTGCCATCCTCCTAACAAAACTACGCGTGATAATCCATCGTATACTATGGAATATTCTCACTTTACATTTTGTTTCCCCCATTACCACAGGTTCGAGTGGAGACGGACGTGGCTAAAATAATATTGCTAGAGGACACAATTTGAGAACACCCAAACTCCTGAGTAAAATATTAACATTCAAATATTCGTGTATATATGCGTGCATAACGCGCAGCGAATCGTTGTTCGTGACTTATCGTCTTCTGCCGCGCAAAATCACGAGACCCTGGAATGAAGTAGTTACCATCCCACTACGGGGACTTCTGGCAGTAAAACCAGCGACCGGTCACTCAGGGGCGATGGTTGAGGTGGAATGACATCATACGATGTGGCATCAAGCCCTTTGTAATAGACGTAGGTACAACGGGAATATATAATCACCAGGGAGTGTGGGGTATGAGAAAGACCAAAAGGGGAATGCTCAGATAATGCAAAATTGGACGCAGGCCGTCGAAGTACTATTTGCGGTTATTGTAAGTTCGTTTACTGTGTTGAGTGCCTCCCGTGTACGTGTCCCAATCACTTGTGTTTGCTGATACTTCGTCGTTTTTGGCTATTGATATGGTTTTCCAGGGAGTCATTTTCTTGGTGTTCACCATCTTCGTCGTGCTATTCGCACATGCTATGAACCCGGAAGAAGAAATCTTAGATACCGCATGTGACATATCTCAAAAACCAACCTGCAGTAAACATGGAGGCGCAAAGCGCAAAAATTTGTTAGTCCATGCGACAATCAAGTAGAGCTCATTGGTCCTCCCGTGTCGTTCATTCGATGCTCAGATATGCCTGAATATATGTGTTCACTCAAAGGAAGGATAACTTCCTCAGATGTCTCTATCTACTTTGATGAAATTCAATATCCTCATCGCGAAATGAATGCCAAGGTCCAGAACCCACAATCCATCTCCCAGCAACGAGGAGACGACTTACCGTTGTTGTTGTTGTTGTTGATGTTGTTGCTATTAATCCAAGAATCAATCGAGATGATTTACGGTGGCCGAGTTTGAGGTGACGGTCGTTTCGTCTCTCGGAATATGCGATGAGCTTCATCCCAAGCTTGGAGGAATTCCTTCGAGGCAGCAGACCGTTCGGTGCCGCCTTCTTCTAGACTGATTTCATCAAACTTCAAAAGGGGGCGTTTCCACCAGACAAAGAGCCCCTCCATGGGAACAGCCTTGTGGAGGGTAATCAAGACATATCGTCGCTGCTCGTCGTTGTCTGTCGGATTTCTCTCAATTGTCCAATCTAGACTTTTCGCCTCGCCATCGTCATCTTGAGACCAATGAACTGGATGTGGCAGGTCTCCCTCCAACATTGTAAATAATGCTGGAGACGGTCCCGCAGTACCGGTTTGGTGGCTATCCGTATCGGACATCACGCAGCAACGACCCGTGATAACAAGGCGAGGCTTTTGCGAGCCCGTCGCACAATGTCTATCAGCGTATGGTAGTATACCCTCGACTTGGACTCGCTCAATGGTTTCCTGCTGTTGGGGATGGGTTAGTAGCTCCAATCGAATTTGGACCGAGTAGCGATCTTGCGACCAATACAGCAGTCGATTATCCACCGTAACCACCGATCCTCCCTTGCTGATCCATGCATTCTCTGTAGTAGTATTTTTTGTAGCACCCTCCGATCTTGCTGTCACGATGGCTCGTCGACCTTCTGATGTTTGGTTTGAGGATGGCGGAGGCAAGGTCGACGCTGCTAGTAGCTGCTGCTGGGGCTCAATCGCAATAGCAGACCCACCGGCGGCTTGATGATCCTCGACGGAACTACTATCACCAGCACCAGCACCACCAAAGGTGACTCGACTAGGTGCATCTAGCCGAGTGACCCGTGGACCACTGGCCTCATCTTCGTGTTCGCTGTCGCTATACTCGTCCAGATTATCCCATTTGGAGTAGTCAATTGGCATGTCGTCGAAAACCTATTGTTCACCAACAAGAATCAATTTACCGACACGACTTTTTTTGCAAGGAGAAGCAAGGTCAGGAAAGCGATGGCAGCTTAAGAAGTCGCATCGTCATGCTGAGCAATGAGCAAATGGACTTCTCTGGCGATGGGGGACGACGATGAACCATATGTGTGTTTATTATGCAGGCGGGGAGGACGAGGGAGAGAGACGTACTCCTCGAAAGCGCACGAGAAATGAACGGAGGGGAAGAGAAGGAGCGACAAGCAAAAAGCACGCAGTGAGAATAAGCGGATGATGCGAGAAGAAGACGTCTAACCTTCACACGTTTTGGCGCCAAAAATGGAGGACGGACGCAGGCCAGGCATTCCCATCTACTGTATTGGCTGCAGTTTTTAGTCTTGATGCGAGGGAAATCGTGGCGGAAACCATCACCTTGAGGCGGAATCATCGACACACTCGCTCGCGCGATGCGCCTTATCAATAGTGTCAGTGGCACACAGTCTTCTCTTCTTCTCTCTTAGCGGTATCCAAGATTACCAGCCAGGTAGTCCAGTACCTGGTACATACTTGTGATGATGGGCAAAAAGCGGGCGTGGCGCAGAAATGGCCGATACATACAGACACGCAGAAGGCCTGCTTGCGGTCTAAACAAGGAATACTTCCTTGTTGGGCCTCCACGATCGAATCCTCTCCTCCTCCTCCTCTCGAGTGCTTGCATGACTTGTCCAACGCTTGGCCACTGTCATCATCCTCCTTCCGCAAACACACAATATTCGTACCGGAGCCACCGCAAACAACGAACCACATAATACTCGAAAAAGCATTCACTAACATTGACACAACTGCTCTTTCTAGTCCAACGCACTGACTGGACGGACAGATCTCATACTACAGTATTTGCAATTCCACAACGACTTGGTTCTGCCGGAGAAGCAAGAAGTCAAGCCAGCCACCATGGGAATCACAGAGCCTAACGAGAATGACGTGCTGTGCGGTAGAGGCATGTCGATTCGAACACACGAAGGAAACAAGAAATTTATCAAGCTGATTCATGATCTAAGGGAGGACTACGAGGCCGCGCCGAAGGGGAATAAGGCATCCGTAGTGAACCGAGTGATGGATGCTATTGAAAACGCAACAGGTCGCTTCTTGCAGAAAAAGGGCGAGCTATGGATCGAGCTCGAAAGGGAAAAGGCACTTATCAAAACCTCCCAAGCATTTCGAGACTTGCGAGTGGAAGATGGGGGTGTGGCCAGTGGTGGCGCAGCGGTGAAAGCTCCCGGCATCAAGCAGCCGCGTCCCGTCAAAAAGTTTGACTACAGTCTGTTGAAGAAACATGCCCCGGCTGGTCGATTCGCGGCGCTTTTGGAACGGTCCGAGAATAACAAGAAGAAGAAGAAGGCGTCTGACGGAACTACCGAAGCAATGTCATCCTCGTCTTCGGAAGAGGGCTCGGATGATGAGGATGATTCAGGGAGCGAGAACGATGCCGAGTCTGGCGAAGACGGATCTTCTTCTAGTGGTAGCAGCAGCGAAGAAGAAGAAGAAAGCGACCACGGTGGGGACGTCTCGGAAACGGAAACTGAGGATAGCTTTCCAATGTATCGAGGACCAAAACCAAAATAAGGGGATCGGGATTTGCCGTTGATTGCTGCGGTGTTCGCACTCTACACACTAATACTGTTGGTAGAAAAGATACCTTTAATAGTTTTTAATGGATCAGAAGTTTAGAGTGTCGATAGTGCAAGAACCAATAGCGCTACGGCCTGCCACCTTTCTTTGGAGGGATTCCATTTGCCGCTAGAGCTCTGTCCATCACCATAGGTCACAAGACTCGTAGAGCCATCTTTGGCAATATAAAAGGCAACGAAATCAATACCATTCCTCAAGTCGTTTCTCAGCAGAGCATCGTCATCAGCGGCTACAACATCCACCACCAGCTTGTCGAGCCTCAGTTGCTCCAAACAGAAATCTGCAGTGGCGATCCTGATGGAGAAGTCGGCATTCCAGTCCAGAACCGTCGCGGAAATACCTCCGACCAGCACACTCACTTCCACCCCATCAATATAACCCTCGACGATCTGTACTGGTATGATTTGACCACCCGCCGTACGTGGAGTCTCACTGAGCGATGATCCATCATTTGTGAAAAGTGTCACACTATCACTTCTTATTTGCCCGTTATATCCTTCCGAATTAAAGGACAATTTTCCAAACTTACGAAAGTCATCAGAAAAGAAACAACGCTAATTAGACATAGGTAGCTTTGAAGTTGCAAGGCCCAGCGTAAAGCATCTTACCTGCCCGCCATAGGAGCGAATGAAATCAAGCTCACCGATTCCAAGTGGCGCCTGGCGGATCGTTTCGGAAGTGATCGGATTGTCCGGTGGCATGTATATTATAGGGGTGCTTTTCTGGCTTCCTCCGTTATCAAAAGCATAGAAGTTCAAGAATTGGTTGGCTGTGCTCGTATCCTCAAAGAGGAAAAATGTACGGTCCCAAAACGCAGAGAAAGAGGCTTGGTCGTAAGTACCGACCAAAGACCCTCCAAATACCAAGAGATATTCTTCTTGGGATTGCTGTAGTCGTCTTCTCGCGATCCGGTCTCCCCAAAGCCTGTGCTTGAAAATATGAGCCCCATTCGTTCCAGAGTTCGAGAGGATGCTAGTACTGTTGTTGATATTCCATGCACTTTCCCCCTCGACCCGCCTCGAAGAGAACAACTTGCGGCCTCGGATCAATTCCGAAGAAGTGAAATCAACGCCGTAATCGACATAAACTTCGTCTACCTCGCGAGCAATCTCCGTCGTGAGCAAATGTCCACCATTCTGGATTCCAGAAAGCCTTGGACCGATCAAGAGCTGGCCCGGTTCGGGCTGCACTACCGTTTCAATTCCTAGAGTACATACTGAAGCGCCCCCACTCGGTGGAGTAGTAGCACTATAGAAATTTTTCTGAAAGAAAGCGCAGCTGTTGTCAGCGTACAAAAGAAATCAGGAACAGAATAGGATTCGATAGAGCATACTGTATCGTACCAGAAGCTTCAACCACTCGGGCGCAGCCGCCGTAGCGTAGGGAAGATTCGTGTTGAAAAGTTTCTCCTCATAAAAAGGTTGGTATGCGGCAAACTCTCGACGAACTGGCCATAGGATGTGCATACCGGTGGCTTGTGGAGTACCTTCGCCAACCCCACGGTCCAGAAACATATCAGCATAAGCACGTTGCGCATTACTCAGTAATACGTCTAGTGTGCTTCCTGGAGAAGGAACGCAACCTTTGGCAAAAATATCCAAGAAGCTCCCAACGTCGGCGGCAGAAGGTCCATTGGTTCCAACATCATCCACAACACTTTCGAAGGCAATTGCGGCGTTTCGAGCTCGATTCATTTGAGTGTAGACCTCTGGATCATTGGATACCAGTAAACTTCTTAACTCTGCACTCAACGAGTCCCAGTTACTCAGAAAGACATCGTACTTGTCTAGATCGACGATAGCCAATGTTTTGGGTATACTATGAGTGCTGAGGCCGTGTTTACTTTCAAGAAAGGTGTACTGTATTTCTCTGGCGAGCCCTAGTGCAGTCCCTCCTTCTGTCAAGAGATCATAGGCCCATCCATGCCCTGCTTCGACTGCTTCGCTAGCCAACAAATACTTTCCCACGCTGCGATAGTCGTCAGCAGCTCCGACAGCTTGCATCAAACATGCATCAAAACCAATAACATCAAACTTGTTCGGTGCTCCCGAAACCTGATTGAGCGCCGATCGTAATGCCGATGCAATTCCCTCGTTAGTCTGCGCCACTAGCCGCCGACGATGCCTCCTCTTGCGAGTATTCTCATCATTGCCAAAACCATCAAAGCCCCCTCCATGACTCGCAAAGACAACAAAAAATTCGGTGCTCCCTTTGACGATACAGTCCTGCATTGCCGTTACCATAAATTGTGTAATCGTAGCTGGGTCATCTCCATCCTGTTCCGTTGGCAATGTGCGATCAATGACTAGCTTCCCAAGACCGTGATCCCAACGGAGGTACTGGGAGAGGGTAGTTTTGGTTCCCGTGACAGCAGAACCATCACTCTGAAAAACATTTCGTAAGGGCTCGTCGATGTCATCATTGGTTCCTTTAAAGTTTCGATGGTCAAAATACATCCATGTGGTCAAGGTGGGATTTCGAATGACTGAAGAAACAGAGAGCTCATAGTTGTCTTGCCGGATGAAGTATTCCAAGTCATTGTCTGCGAACCGTCACAGTACGGGTATCATATCGGAAGAATCAACGAATCAATCATACAGTAACCATTCAATCACATACATACATACATAAATGAGGTACAAATAATGGTGCCATGATGTCCACATCCAACACATCCAATCGATCGATCACACTTACCTGCCAGTTGATACATCAAAAGACAGACATCGCCCGAAGCTAACCTGGAAAGCATAGCTAGACTAATCATCAACGCAACATACGGCTGGAAGATGAGCATCGTGGTGGGTACACTGCGATAGGTTGTGTTGACAAGGGTAGAGGAGATTGAATGTGCCGAATGAATCAATGCGTTGGGAGTAGTCTAGGGTCTACTAGCTACTCTAGAGAGAGGAGTTGGGGGTTGGCTAGCTAGGAGAGGTGTTATTGATCATTGATGCTGTCATTTTGGATCTCGAAAATTCTTGGGAGATCTTCCTGTTCCCCGACCGGATTTTGGTTCTTCGCACCCCCAACGAGAGACGGACAGACCATAAGTCGACCAGAGCGCGCCAAGAATTGGCGATCACCTATCCGACCGACGAGAGACGACCGATGATCACACAAGATCATCGATCGAGCAAACATCACTCCGACTTCGAGTTACTCGCAGAAATAGATTTAAAAACGAACTTTTCAAACCCTTTCAATGGCGCCTCCTACTAACCCGAAGTGGAGTGAGTTCCTGGACGAGCGAATGAAGAAGGCAGGAACTTGGGGGGTGAGCATGGTGCATGCAAAGCCTTTAGTAGTAGGAGTATTGGAGAGCAGCAACAACAAAGTTAAAGTAGTCCACTATTAGTACAATTAGTAGTACTAAAAGCATTCTGCTCAACACTTGGATGGACTATGGAGGGGGGCTCCTGCAGGAACGCACGACCACCCGTCCACCACCAACAATAAGGAAGAATGCAAACAATTGTTGTTGCATCGTCAAAAATTGCTGTCGCTGTGATTTTGGCGCGGACAGCATAGAGAAGTTTTGAAATACAATATTTGGATTACTGCAGTACCCGGTAGATTCTGATTCAATCGATGCTGCATGGTACTTGTACAGTACCAGTATCCGGTAGATTCTCGAGCAGAACCATCAAGAACACTCAACACACAGCAACAAGAACAACCATGATGTGATGAATGAGTGATCGCACACCCGCACAGCCAATCATTTCGCTAATAACGCCCTCAAAATCTTTCCTTGCTTCGCTACGAGTAGAGGAAGTTTGGGTGTGGAGAACCGAAGCCCTGGCGCGGAGTCTTGTGTTATTATACGTAGTCGTATAAGATATAAATTCTAGATAGATAAAAAGAAAGCTAATTACGTATAATATTATGTCACAAACAATACAAGGGAGCGTGCTGGCGATCAGTAATCAGTAATGGACCTTACGTAGACTCTGTACGGCGACATGAGCTTCGCATCTGTCAAAAACCCTTAAATATTTGCTGCTCTAGGAAGGGTCCGTTGGAAGCGACGTGGCTTTCTCGGGAAGCTTCAAGTTGTTGTTAGGAAAAGGCGGAACCAAGGAACAAAATAAAACATCACACCGCCGTACTACCGGTATGATAGCATCAACAAGACCTCTTCGCGCTTCAGGGAGGAAGAAAATACCCGGTAGTCTCTACCGTACCAGGTAGACTACCTGATACCGTTGTCACCCACATTATTTTCAATCGGGCAACGACAACCTTCTCAGCCTGTCTCTCATACAAGGGGATGCCTTCTATCCTCTCAAGCCGAATGATCAACACCTTCTCCTGCTCTTTATCGATACCCCTATCGTCAATACATCGCGATGCATCAACACTTTTATAAACTCATGAACCAGCTAAGCAAGCCGTCCAAGGTGGCGTCCACCTTGGATTGGAAACGATTCTCGGGATCGACCTTGCTGAGCTTAAATATCCATCGGAATCGAATTGGGATCGCTGTTGCGTCTCACCCGTCGTTGGGATTGAATTGTGTTGAGCTCGATCCGCTTCATTTCGCGGATGATCACATTACGATTGACAAGAAGTGTGTGGAGCGGTTTCAGAAAGTTATCGCGGACTACAAAGTCTGTGGCATTGTGGTGTCGTGGCCTCTTCAGCACGAGACTGGACGGATGGGAGCAGCATGCGGACGTGTTCTCTATGCATTGGAAGAGATTATCGACAAGAGTGGCGGCCCGGAACACAACGTTCTGTCCCCTAGTCGACCGCTATGTCTGTGGGACTCGGGTCACATTTTACCCAAGCAAAAGGCGAACCCCAGGCTCCAGGTTGATTCTTTTGGTCGGTGCGCTCAATATGGCAACACGAGTACCAAACAGGTGTATCGAGCTAGCAAGGAGCAATATCATGAGGATGAACTCACGGTAGTGCAGCAAGTTTGGAATGACTTTTGCAAGGAACATTGGCCGGAGCTACACGCCGCCGCTTCCAAGGAGAAGAAGCAAACAGTGCAAGCACCGAAACCGACGACAGTATCCACCTATGGTACGTACACAAAAGACGATAGAATACAAAAGAGGAAGGAAGAAACAGCTCATTTATATCATAAAACCAAACTCTCGGATTCAGCGAACAAACCAAAGAAAAGTCTAGTGCAGATGGCGCGGTAATTGGTTGCGGTTCGATTGGGTCGGAAATGCACATTATAGATTCATTCGGGACACTTTACAGAGACATAGAAGAAGCCAGGCCATGGTTTCAGGGAAGCAGCAGACGAGAACACTAGTGAAAGAAGGGAGGTATTAATACCATCTATTATTATTAGGAAAGACGAGTTTCAATGCTGCCAAACTTTAAATCCATAGTACAGTTTCTCCCATTCAAGTACAGCAGCAGCTAGCTGTCTAGATTCCGGGTGGTCTTTGACACCAGTCGCTGAAGGTATTCTCGTGCAACAACTAAAAGTCATTAGCGACCGCAGTCCCACGTTTCACATTTCCGCGCCATTATTTTCATAGACACCAATGGTGTCAAAATGTGTCACGGGGTGATTGCTAGTTTTGCGATCCGCCAAGCACTGGACACGTACTATTCCGATGGTGCAAGCAAAAAACTATGGTAAACGCAGACCATCATCCTGAGTGTTGCCTCACTCTAATATAAAAATTGCAGCACTTGTTAGTGCGAAAGGATAGAATCTATAGAGCTACCACAGGTGTAGACAGTCTCTCTCTACTTTTGACACCCCTCTCTGAGGGATACCAGGTATCATACTGTACCGGTACCGTACCAGGTATTTTATACTGTACGCGGAGTACAGTACCAGGTACGGGTATTGTACTGTACCATCGTCGTCCTGTAGTAGTCCAGGGAGTCAGTCATCCACCCCCAATAAACCCCAAACCCCAAACTTTCGCAACGTGCGGTGGCTCCTGTCCCCCCCCCTTTTAGTGGCGCACGTCTCGACTAGCTACAGTACGAGTAAGTATGCTTTATGCAGAGCATGATAATGGAACACCCTGCAGTCTACAAAAACCTGATGCCAACAAGAACTTTTGGATCGGCGCCATCGACAGTCGGTACCGTAGTTAGAATTTAGGCAAGCCACTTTTCACGATGGAAGTATCAGAAGCAGTACTTCGACGAGTAGCTCAGAAGAACAACCCAACATGAATCCCAAGAAATTATTTGTTACGGGTGGCCAGACTGCCATTGCCACAGCCTTGTCCAAGTTCCATCCCGTCGTGATCGAAGGAATGGGTCACTACGACCCACGAGATCCGACCATGGTAGCACAAAATATCCATGCTGATCTTCAAGCGCATTGGAAGGACAAAGTTCCGCAGCAGCATATCACCAAGCCCAAGTTAGTGATCGTGCAGGGAGACCCCTTGCGAGAGCGCGGGATTTCTGCTATTACTCCACAAGTAGCGACTTTGTTGGGTGTTCCTCGAGGATTGGTATGTCTGGATGAGGAGATTGCCGATTATCACGCCGCCGATGCAGATAGGGACAATGTGACTATGGAATTTCGTTATTCCGATTTGGTGCAACTTTTGGAAGAAGAACGGCCGGGGTGATACAATCACTCGAAGAACAAATCGATATTTTACTGGAGGAGAAGAATTCCAAGCGCCGTGCACTAGACAAACCGCCTTTGAAATCGTATTTCCGTGACTTTGCAATGCTGCAAGAAGTGACCAAGGCTGCCTGTCGCCAAGTGTGTGGTGAACTGACCGTGGCGCACACGCAAAGCCACATTAGCGACTTTTCTGTGACGAGTTTTTACAAGGTGGGACTGGAACTGGGGTTGGTCGATGAAAGAAGTGACATGGTTTATTACGGCAGGGAAGAAAGTTTTGATTTTGATCAGATTGATAGGCGATGATGCAAAATGCTTCACGGAGATGTCCTTACGACGTACTACTAGGTCTACACGGCCGTCCGTCAGTTCTCTTCAATTGTTCTGGCAAGAAATTAGCAGCTTGAGATAGCCTCCTCTTTTTGCCTCGTTTCCACGTACCTCGCTCGAGCTTTCAACGACCATCACCACCATGACGCACAATACCAATACTGCTGAATACTTCTTACCGCACTTGTAATGACTGACTTGTGTGTTCAACGTACTGTATCAACGTCTCTAGTGAAGCTAGATTATTCCTCTACTATTATAGGGCCATGTTGGGATTCTTGGGATTCTTCTACGAGAAGTAAATAGTGGATTAGCTTCTGAGGAAGGATTACCAGCAGTCTACAATCTATGTACCTTCTACCGTCAGCAATTTACGTCTATTAGAGTTGCAGCTGTCGGATAAGTCGACGAAATCATGAGCTCGGCCGGCGCGCGCGTGCCGCTTGTCGTCACCAGTCGACCAGCAGGTGCCAAGTCCAAAACGTCTGGCCTTCGATCATTCCCAATACACCTTGGCGGCGGACGCGATCTTTTCTTCACGTCATCGAAACAGCAAACAGCAACAAGCGCAGCAAACGAACCGACAACCGACATCATGATTTCACTGCACAATAATACCGTTACCGGTAGCGACAGCCAAACAACAATAGAAGTGCTCAACCCTAGCTAGTTGATACACAGTAGTACAGTGGATCAGCGAGAGACAGTTCCTATAATTTGAGATGGCTTCTGAGAAAATGGAGACGGAGGAAACACCCGATGCCGAAGAAGTAGAAGAAGAGGAGGAGGAGGAAGAGGGCGCGGACGTGGACGTTGACGTGGACGAAGAAGTGCCCACCGATGCCGCCGCCGCCAATACAAATGAAGCTGGTGCTACGAGTGAATCTCGATCGGGCAGCAGCAAAAAGCGACCCCGGAGTCCGTCCGACCCCACCGGGGAACCAATGGCATCCGTCTCGGCGGCATCAGCTGCGGCTGCGGCGCAGCTATCCGCGACCATGGGATGGAACGGTTTGTATTCGATATTGAGTGCATCGGCGCTGACCTCGTCGGCTAGTTTGCCGACCGTCGAGCAAGTCCAGCAAGCGGCTCAAAAGTGCGTGACGGACTGTCCTCCGTTTGTGCATTTGTCGAAAACCGATACGGCTCAGCAACTCAAATTGGTCGATGACCGTCGTCTGCACATCAAGGGAGCGTTCCGAGGCTACCGAATGAGTCGAGCCACTCATGGGATCAGTCAAGGTCATTACTACTTTGAAGTACTGATCATGGATCCACCCAAGGCATCGGAAATCGCCGAGTCTTTGCCTTCGCATGTTCGAATGGGTCCCAAGCTGCAAGAGCAGTTGAAGCAGGCTCTTCACGCTGAGAAAGAAGGCAAGCCGGCCGACAAGGAAGGCTTTGGTGGACACGTCCGTCTGGGATTTTCAAATCGAACGGGGGATTTGCAAGCTCCCGTCGGGTACGACAAGTGGAGTTTTGCGATCCGTGATATTGGTGGGAGTAAGATTCATTGCAGTAAACGCGACGATTCGTGGGGAGGTGAATCCTTCGGACCCGGAGATGTGATTGGATGTGCTATTTCCATGATCCCTCGCAAGGACGGTTTGTTGCCGGCAACAGCCACTACGGCTGTTCCGATTGTACCGGGTGCTGTCGCTCCCGAATTAGCTACCAACACCACGTTGGTAGGCGCCAATGGTACCAATGGTGGGGCTGCTGCGGCGACGCATGAAAACCATATTCGCTTTTTCAAGAACGGCCTTCCGATGGGACAAGAAGTCCTCAATGCCAAGGGCAAAAAGGAAAGTGCCGTCGCATTTTACATCCCCGATGGAGTCTATTACCCAGCTGTCTCTTTGTACATGGGCGCTTCGGTTCAAGTCAACTTTGGTCCTCATTTCATTTGTCCACCACGAAAAAGTTCATCTGCCGTGTCGGGTCTGGCCAAGTATAAGGCAGTGTCGGATTTGTGTGATCCACCCATTTCACTCGAGGATGCCATCGCCAAAGTTCAAAAAGAAAAGGTCGTACGAAAAGCAGACATGATGCAAAAATTTCAAGAATTGGTGTCGACCGAAGTTCAAATTCTGCAAGACTCCTACACATCCTATCGCAAACAGCATGTGCGGGAGATTTGGAAGGAACGCGAAAAGCGGGGCGGCAAGACGGAGGATTTAGAGGAAGACAGCTTTTTCGAAAAAGAGTAGTCAAATAATGTCTCTCTATTTTTGAAGATAGAAGGGTTCAATACACTTGGGAAAGAAACAGTTGTACGAATATGGCAAGAACAAAAAATACCAGCTACGGTACGAAGCGGCTCTATTTAGTGGAGTAAGGAACTATAGTGTTTTGTTGTCTGTTTGGCACTCTTAAATGCACTAGATACCTGATGGTTCTAGGTATAATTTGTGTTTATACCTTATTCCTTAGCATGTTCCAGCTCTTTCTTTTCTTGCCATAGACGCGCGCATTCTTTCATGACATCTGCTTGGGAGACTTTCCCCGTACCCTTGTGACGCATCGTCAGTCGTTCGCGCACGGCTTTGGAGTGCTCCTTGACAAACAAGTTGTACCCAGAGGGTGGAGCGCGCTTCTTGGGAGTCTTCCCTACATTGTCACGCGAAGAATGGTCCGGTACGTCCACTTCTACGAGTCTACCTCGGCATCGTCCGCAACACTGACGTTTCAGATCCACCGACCGACTGTGCCGTTGGACGAGAAACTTGCAGCCGGGCGTGGTGCAAGCCCAAGCATACTTGTACTGGATCTTGTAGTCGTGGGTGGTCGTTACTTCGACACCAGGGATCCGTCGCATGGCAATCTTGGCCCATTTCTTGAAAGACGCACCATGGGGCGGATTGCTAACTCCATCAATGATCCAGGCGGCAGCATGTACCATTTCATGAAGCAAGGTCGATTGCAGACGTTCAGGGTCGTCCAGAACTTTCGTACTGAGCTCAATTATCGCGATTCTTGTTGCAGGGACACCTGGTGTAAAATCTTGGCGGCGTCTCTGCAGACGGGTCAATCCTGCGGTGGTGCGGAGCTTTTTCGACCACACAACTTTTACCGAAGCCAGCTTTCCCTCAAATGCTGCACTGTCGTACTCCTGAAAGTATTTACTGGAAAGTGCTTCGCGGTTCTTCTTGAATGCCGCGGGTCCCATGGTTCTCTTTGTCTTGGGTTTGGTTGGGAGCTCTATGTTTGGATTCCAGTTTTCACTGTCAATAGGAAAAGATGAAGATCGCCTGGTCCCTCCCCTGGCTAGCTTGGAAATGGACTTGCGACGAAGATCCTTGCCAGAATCTGAATATTCTTCGTCCGGAGATTCGAATGAGAAATCACTGCTACTTCCTCCATCCCATTCGTTGTCTTCACTACTATCATCAATATTGATTGGTTTGGTTGCTGACGCTCGAGTTTTCCATTCAGCCACCGACTCATCTGATGTGTCCACCAAATTATTATTATTGTTATCATCATCATCATCATCATCATCACTGTTCACCAGATCAATAATTTCTTGTGGGTTCGGTGGCTTTGTCGCACCAGCGCTAGAGGGGGATTTCTCTCGGGCCGAGGCCATCACAGCGGGCACTCCCGGTTCATCCAGGTTCACAGAATCTCTACCACTGCTTCCCACATCAGGTGCGATGGTTTTCGAACTGGATTCTTGATTGTGCGAAGATGACAGATCACCGTCCGCGCTTACTTTATCTGGTGAATGACGATTTGACGCCAGAATATTTTCTCTTGGTGTACCGTTTCGTTCTGGAGATTGTACCAAGTACGAAAGATCGACTTGGTAAATGCTGCTGTCAACAGAAGATGATGATTTGGCCGAAAAGGTCTCGCCCCATTCTTCTTGGTGGTCAGGGATGGTCTGTGAATTCGCCTTTCCACCTGCTTGAGGACTAAACTGTGGATTGAGCTGCTCGGAAAAGACGTTCTCGTTGACGTCAACGTCAGCATTAGGTTTGGCAGGCGATGCATCAAGTATGTGGGAGATATCAAAGCGAATGACTGAGCTACTACCTGAGGAGTCTAATTCTTCTTCTTCTTCCTCGAATTCGTTGTGTTGTTCCCCATCATCGTCATTATTTTCTTCTTTCTCCCGAATGCCCTCCTCCACTTTCCAAGGCTCATCGTCTGCTGCTTCCCCAAAAGTCAAAAATTGCCCAAAATCAGCTACCAAGTCCGTCGGCAGAGGAGTCTTTATGGACGACGAATAATCGTCGTCCATAAAGTTGTCCTCTCCCGAGGATGGCGACAATGATGCTTCGTCGTCGTCGTCGTCACTTTTCGTGGAATCTCTTCTTCTAGTTCTGGGCAGATGATGCTCCATGAGGTTGTTTCTGTTTTCCACGTCCGACTCGTCACTGCCATCCAACTCCAACACTGGTGGAACACAACCTTCACAGGCGCAACCATCACCGCCGTTGTCTTTCGTAGAGTGTGATGGTATTTTTATCGTCATAGTCTTTTGGTTTTCAATGGCATCCATAAAGTCGATTGCTGCTGCTGCTGCTGCTGGTGGCGGTGGTGGCGGCGTCGCCGCCTTTGGAATTATCGCCATTCGTCGATTGCTGCCGCTGCTTTCGATCATTGTTCGCCAAAGTTTGCCATGGCGGGGTAAAAAGTCACGCTCGAATCTTTGCTGAATGCGGTTGCTTTTCTTTTGGCTGGCACTGGTAGTGGTGGTGGTGGTCGCGGAATCCATGGTATGATGATTGATAGTTCTACCACTACACGTAGTAGAGAAAGGTAGTCTATGTTGTACTCGTATGAAGGTTTCTGTGAGATGTCCCGTCTTCATTACAGTACTGGTGATGTACAAGTACGGACCAGACTGGTACTGGTATTCAGCCTATCATCGTGAGATTGCGCATTTTGCAGTTAGCAGCCCTGCATACTCCTCTACTACAGGTAGTCTGGTACAGTGCTGTAGTAGTGTCATGGGAGAAAAAATTTAAAATCCGCACGAGCTAAAAAATTCAAACTACAGTACGGCGTACCCAGGGGGGCGTCGGGGTGTTTTGTTGGGTGTGTCCCGTACACGTATGTACTGTACCGTTCGTACTGTGAAACGAAACTGGTGGTCCGTCCTTCCCCCGCCCCATCGTCAAAGTTAGGTTATGACTCGCTCGACTTGTAGCAAAAGATCCAAAATCGAAGAACTTCGCATCTCCCCCCATCGAAATCGGGCAAGCACTTCAGTACATAAGGTACAGTACCAGGTACCGGTACAGTACCGGTATGGTGTGTAGCAAGATCGCAAAGAAATCGACGGCGAACGGCGAACGGCGAAAGGAAAGCACCGATGAAGAATCATCACCATCAATCTAAACAAGTCTCATCACCATACTCTCCTACCATGGCCGCCGAAAGCTGTTGTCCACCGGGCTCTATTGGAGCACCGACACCAAGCTTTGACAGCGAGCAGCCAAAAGGAACCTTTTTCACAGTGCCATCACCAGCAGCACCAAAAAATACGACTACGCCCGTGCCTTGTTATCACTACGTCGCTCCATCATCATCGTCGTCATCATCCGCCTCTACCAAGGCACTGATTTTATTTCACGACGTTTGGGGATTCAAGTCTCGTATCATTACAATTGCGGATTGGTTGGCGGAACAAGCCTCCTGTCATGTGCTCGTTATTGATTTCTTTCGGGGCAAGACCTACGCCGATCTGGAAAAGTATGACGATAACATGAAGGATTGGTTTCTAGGAGTCCCATACGAGCCGAACGTTACCCGTGATCTACAAGCGTGTATCGACTATATGCAAACGGAAAAGAATGTTAGCGAGTTTGGTTGCATGGGGTTTTGCTGGGGATGTTGGGCCATTGCGAAGACGTGTGAAAGAACGGCTGGTGCTACTGGTGATGCTGCTGTCATTGTGCCTTGGAAAGTGGCCATCTGTGCCAATCCTAGTTTCAAGATTGAACAATGGCTCTTTGGTGGAGACGCCGTCCAACTCATGCAAAGTATTTCCTGTCCCGTACTTTTGATGCCAGCTGGAAATGATCCAGATTACACCAAACCTGACAGTGCCGAATTCCAGGCCATGCCCAACAAGGCTACTAGCAAGAGCATCGCCTTTGAAGAAATGAGTCACGGGTTTACCACAAGAGGGGATTTGACGGATCCAAAAATGAAACGAGACGTTGACGCTGCCCTTCAAGCGAGTCTTGAATTCATCCAAAAGTATTTATAGTTTACTCACTTCTCTCACTCTCTCTCTCTCTACTAGAAGTATATTCGTATACGAGGATTTTCTTTTGTTCTTGTTCGCAATCATCCATCATCATCCACCAGTGACACGGTAGCCCTACTGTAGCATGGTCTTCATTCTCCAGCGAGCGAGTCGCAGAGATCATCATACCATAGCGCAGCCAGTAACTTATCGCGGCATCGATACTATTGGTACTTGTACGGTACAGTAGGAGACGGTGGCGAACGCACCTTCTTCGCCGTGTTCGCTTTCCTTCAAGCGTTTCTTCGCGCCGAGCGCCGACGATAATTCCATGTATGGTTTAGCATGTATATTAATAACATGCAGGCCATCATCGTCACACATCACACAAAATAACCTTCGTGAACGAAAGAAACTGTACAATGGTGGTTGTGAACGATTCGATTCGAGAGGCGACAGCGGGGGGCTTAGCAGGTGCCTTCAACAAAACTCTAATGGCACCACTAGACAGGCTCAAGCTAGTGGTACAACTTCGAGGATCATTGGGAAAGGAAGCGACAGCTTATGCGAGCCCTTGGTCGGCATTCCATCGCATGTTGAATGAGGAAGGCGTTTTGGCTTTGTGGCGGGGCAATGTCTCCACGATGATGATCGAAGCCGGCACATTATCTCTCAATTTCAGTACGTACAATTCTAGCCCATATTTGTTTGTGTTGACGAGGATCCATCTAACCTGAATATCTCCTGCCTGTTGCGATATTCCAAAAGTGTTCATGGATTGGTATAAAAAGGTAGCAACACACATTGTAGGCGAGGACCAGCAACTTATAAAATCATTTCTATCCGCGGCACTTGCGGGTGGTACCGCCATCACCTTGTTGTACCCTATTGGGCTAGCTCGAACAAAGTTGGCCTTGGATGTAGGGCAGGAAAATCGACGATTTCCCAACGGCATGAGAGACGTTATTCGTTATTCGGTGCAGACGAATGGAGTCACAAGTCTATATCAAGGGTATGGAGTGGCGCTGGCAAGTGTATCTTTATATCGCATGGTGCACCTCGGTGGGTACGATTATATCAAATCCGAATTGTTCCATCGGAATGGCCTACCCCGGGATGCCGACTCGTCGGTGTTGCCATTGGGGGAACGATTTCTAGCCGCGCAATTCGTAAGCATGTCGGCGTCGACCATACACTACCCACTAGATTCGGTGCGTCGAAGGCTCATGATTGAATGTGAAACGCTCCCGTAAATATCTAGGTCGAACGTATCCAGCAGGAGATTGAAGAATCCTGAAATATTTCCACGCATCAGTCCTATTAATCAAAAGTCATTATGACTCCCTCCCTTTTGAAGAGTATCCAAAACAACAAACAACGAACATGAACAACATGAGAGAAAAGCTCACTTTATTGAATGAATCTTAGTCTACACAGTATGAAATCAACATCTAGTACATAAAACAAAATCAAGTCACCACTACTAGACTAGTATAGCTTTCTTGACGTATACTAGAGGTGGTATACAAGAGATCACAAGGATTCAGAAATTGCTAAATCAACATTCATTCAATAAAGTCCGTTTCGAGTAACGTACAAAAAGTATCCCTTGGGCCATGAGAGGAAGACAAGAAGTTCCCAGAGGAAGAGGTGGGGGCAGATTTTGAAATCAGTGCTGAATATATAAATCCAGTTGTCCTCGGAAATCTGTCGTTTGGTTCTAGTAGAGGCTGATACAGTGCGGGCCCGTCCCCCAAAAAGAACGACGGACGGACGCTCACGTCTGTACATCAGCCGATAGCTAAAGAGTGGACGAGTATACTGTAGATGATCACGCAATCAAATTTGAGTCGTTCCACGACCCAACGGACATTTTAGTCATCCAGCCGATCCTCGTTATCTGGGAACTTTAACAAGGAACTTGCAAGCACTATATTTTCTCTTGCAAACCCCCGGTAAAAGGGACCCAAAACCAAGTCGTCATCTGCGCGATCTTGCATACTATGGTACTCGTATTGTGGCTTCGTTCTTGTTGCTTCTTTCACCTTTCACCGACCAATATCAGCCATCATGGTCATACTCGAGCATCTCACCACCATATCGTCGTGCATTCATTATCCATTCTTTGTTATCATTGTATTGCCATTACTACCATGGTGGCACATGAGAAACTAGACCCTCTTCGGGAATTCCTCGATGCCGTCGTGACAAGGATTGAAGCGTTGGAGGCCCACTGTGGCTTCGCCAGCATTCCCAAGTCGTCCTCGCACGGCACCTCGTCGGCGGGTGCCATGCAAAAGACCCCCTCTGTGAAGCATCTCACTGGAGCCGGTACGTCATCATTATTTACGGTAGTCTAGAGTATCTTGGTAGGGGGCAAAAATTGTTGCGTACTTTTCCTCACAAACTCTACCGACCTCATTCTCGTTTAGGCGACACCCCTGCTCTCAAGGCATTTGACAAGTTCAAGAGTGCTTCTGTTTACAAGTTTGCAGATACTTGCGACGACTTGGAAATGGGAGGGCTTGGAAAGCTGTTGACGGAAACGTTCGAGGGTATGCGCTATGTAATTCTTCTGGCTTCTCGATCCAAGGAGCCCGCGGATATGATGGAACTCCAGCCTCATCTCAAGCCAATCACGGATCCTGTCTCGCTAATCCGTGCTTTGCGGTTGAATCGAGACTTTGACAATCACATGAAAGCCATCATGGAAATGCTAGCTTGTGTCTCGTGGGTAACTTGTCGTGCTCCTTCTCAATTGCCGGCGCCGTTTGTCAAGGAATGTGTCGGTTCGAGCGACTTTTGGAGCAACCGTATTCGCAAAGAATTCAAGGGAAAGGATGACGACAAGTCCAAGCTTCAGTTGGAATTTTGTGACGGAATGAAAAAGTTGCTACAAGATTTGGCTATCTACATTGAAGAAAACCACAAAACTGGGCTCACCTTTAATCCCAAGGGAGTCAGTGTGGCGGAAGCCGCCATTGTTCTTTCCGACAATCCTTTGGCCGACGCGGCAGCTGCTGCCACCCGCAAGAACGACCAAAAGACGCACAAACGAGCCACGTTGGTCGGAAACACGGTCAAGGGAGGAAATATAGCCGGCATGGTTGCTGAATTAGCTGGTCGAGTTTCTGAAGACGGGTCTTCGGCCGCGACTGGACTGAAAAAGGTAAGACTACTCTCACGAACGACCGCTGGGGGCAATGCATCAAGTGATGAGACATGTTTGTAGCTAAGCTTGTGCAATTTCCACTCTGTAGGTCACCAAAGACATGCAAACGTGGCGCAAGGAGTTCAAAGATGGAGGAAAAGCCCCCACAGTTGTTGTCAAGACACCAACTCCTGTAAAGAAGGATGAAAAGAAAAAGAAGAAGAAGGGATTGCCCATCTTGGAATACCAAGAGCGGGGAACCAAATGGGTCATCGAAAATCAAGACAAGGAGTCCGCTATTAGCACAGGAGAAAATGGTATCTTGGTTGTGGAAGTGACTGATCCCAAGCAACAAGTCTATATTTTCAACTGCGAAGACGTTACCGTGAAGATCAATGGAGGAAAGCTCAAGTCGGTCGTTGTCGATACATGCTCCAAAGTGAATGTCGTATTTGGTACAATCATCAGCGGTTGCGAGCTGGTGAACAGTAAGAAAATCGCCGTTCAGGCTGACGGAGTCTGCCCGGTGTTCACAATCGATAAGACAGTCGGAGTTACGGTCTGGTTGTGCGAAGAGAGTGCCAAGATTTCCTCATTCACAACTAGCATGAGTTCTGAAATGAATGTGAATATTCCAGAAGGAGACGATAGAAAAGAAATGCCAATTCCAGAGCAGTTTGTCCACAAGCTTACTGGAGGAAGTCTTACCAGCGAGGTGTCGGACTTGTACCATTAATAGATACTGATGCAAAAACCAGCGTGGAGCACGATTTCTGCCGCCCAAATCTGATTTAAAAGTATTAGTCCATGTTACAATTGAACAAGTGCTAGTCTTGTTGCTTCGTATCCGTATTTGATACCAGGAAGAGTGCGTGCCCCTTTTCCACGCCTATTTTTGAACATGGTACCACGTCATGACGATGACTGGGGTCAGGCGGTCCTCTAAAGAACTTCGACAACTCAAAATTAAATCAAGAGCCGGGTCAAGACATCATGGCATACGCTCAAAATGTCCATACTTTGTAGCTCGCGTATTCGTACGCCTTTTGTGGTTGCATTCTCTGAGGCCTCGTGGCAAAACATTACTAGGGCGGTCGCATGACGTGTTGCAACAATACGGCCTTGTCATGAGTGACTCCATGTTCGTCACTGTCGTCAACAAAATGGACCATGACAAAGCTCCCCCCACCGCTAACTTTACGAGCTGTCTGGACGATCGTAGCTTGATAAAAGGCTGTAGTATCCGGGTAAACAGCAAAAACCGTGTCCCCCCGACTCGGACTCCGAAGGTTTCCCAGAATAACCACTTGGTTCTCCGGCAAGTTAAAGACTTGAAACGAAGTTCGACTGTGAGTACAGGGATTACCAGAAACAACTGTGATCGGTCTACCATAGTGCAGCCCATAGTCCACTTACTTTTGTTACTCTCACTATCCTCATCTGAGAGCTGATACATTCCCGTTTGAGCGTCATGTGTAATCACCTTGGCCAGGATCCAATCGGGTGACCCAGGAACTACTTGAATGGCGGCCAAATCGTTCGGTTTGGCGGCTCCTGGTTTTTGGAATTCGCCAGTTGTTTGAAGTTGCCCTTTCATCTCCTCAAGATCCGCATCTAGTCGCTTGCAGATATTTTCCACAAGATTACATGTCTGTTCTGCAATGGCAACCTTTTCTTCCGCACGTTGTAGGGCATCTGCTTGAACGACTTCAATCCTTCGAAGTGTAGAGGGTTCTCGGACATAGGCCATGAGTTCTTCCGTGGTGGGAATGATTGCCGGACGATTCTTTCCCGATCCCAGGACACGGACTTTAGTTCCATTTTCCACTACTTCTAAACTGCCAATCTTCCCTTCTACCCGGTGTACGTAAGCCTGCTGAAGGGACACCATTTCGTCAAACAAGTCGCTGAGTCAAACATGTTATTATCACCAAACAAAGAGACAAAACAACGTGAGCAGATCCAAGAGCGACCGAACATCCTACAGTGTTGTAGTAGCGCGACCACAACATATCATTCTTACGCGCTGGACTTGTCCAAATCCTTCATTAGCTCGAGATTTCGCCGGACTTCTGGCGGCAACGTTGCAATATGTTCGATGAAGGCCTCCAAATACGTCTCGTCGCTGCTTCGTGCCATTGCTGTGTAAGTATTCTTTAACAACAAGGGTGATGCACTCGATTGATTATGATACTGTACTGGTACAAACAAAGTATAATCTTCGGATTAGTAGGCCGTGGGGATTGATGATGATGATTATTCCCATCCTTCATTCGTCGCCGTCGTTCGTCGTCGTCCTCTTCTTCCTCTCTCCCGCAAGCATGCTTTTAGGCCCTCTACTAGTAGCTAGCGGCTGGCGCAAATGGACCCGCGGCGCAAATGGACTCAAAATAATTCGTGCCGTTCTTCGCAAGATACAATATATCGAGACTACTTTAGTACATGGTGCTCGCACGTCGCGCACTCTAGCTATCCATTCATCGAATCCCTTTTTTGTCTCGCCTTTCTTTCCACAATTTTAGTAAGTTGGTGGTATGGTATATCATCCCTGGCAAGTAGGCAGAGTTGCGGTTGAGCTTCCCCGCGTGGTACATCCAGCCGATTGAGCTGGATCCGTCGCAGAGAGAGAGCAGGCAGTCGTAGGCCCCTTCCTGCGACTCGTCGCACATTATCCAGGCCGTGACAACCATCGCCAAGAACTCGAGGACGTTATTGGCTTGGCTACCTTCTCGTAGCTGTGACCCTTTCGGTATTCGGATCCTCCATGCTCTCCCTGAGAAAGAATAGCCGCCTAGTCCCACCGGGCAAGAGTCGGACGCCCCCAACCTGGTGGGTTTCCGATGGACTAGTAGGTTCAAGAATTCCGAAGTTGGGATTTGCGATACCGAGGTTGACTCGATGATCTTATGAGGTTCATCGGTCGTCTCTCTTGGTATCGGTTTCGGGTTTGGGTGTTCGTTCGACTTCTTGTCTGTCCTTCGTTCGTTGGGGGTAGCCATTCTCCAACAGAAACACCTACACAACACTCCGCAATTTCTCAACCTGGCTCATTACCACTTGCAACACACTGTTCCGCCTCCATGCGATAGCACAATCACCCAGACTGTTCCGTGTTCCGTCGCTAGTAGGCGTTTGCCACAATCATGAACTACCCGGTACATACGTATCAAGCAATTAGAGGACTTGTACTCGTACCAATGGTTTCGTCGAACTGTGAGCATTGTACTGTTAGCATGATTTGATTCAAAGTGTTAAAAAAGTTCTATTGTACAGTGTATAATATGATGGTACATTGTATGAGCAAGAGAAGAAACCAGTTTGGTTGGTGTTGATGATGATCGAATCATCATCAATCCATCAATCAATCAATCAATCCGCCTACGAATACTTTCCTTGCACCTTGAAATCGTCAACGTACATCAAGCCCAGTTTCTTGACTTTGGTGAAATATGTGCGAATTCTAAACTTGAGATTTTGCACTCCAGCGTCAACGGGCCATTCGAAGGTTCCCTTCAACCATGTGTTGTCTGCGGACCAATCACCAGCACCCTTGGTGAATGTTGTGACTGTTTTCCAATTACTTCCATTGTCACTCGACGTCTCCAATACAAACCAATTACCGGCGTTAGCCAACACCGAATAATATGAAAATTCAGCCTTGAGAGTTTTGTAGGCTGCGACCCCATATGCCGATTTGGTCGAGGCTTTAGTGATGCCACTCATCCACATGGAACCCGCTGCCTTGCCACCCACGGCATTCTTCCAGTACTTTGCCAGCTTGGCGTCAGCACTAGTCGTAGTAGTGAAGATTCCCATGCTACCTGTAAATGTCTCTGTAAGAACGTCATTCCATGCGTTTGGATCGGGTGTGGGAGCTGGTGTGGGTGGCAATGTGGGAGCTGGTGTGGGAGCTGGTGTCGGTGGCGGGGGTGGCGATGTGGGAGCTAGTGTGGGAGCTGGTGTCGGTTTCGGTTCTTCCAGTTTGATGGTGACTTTAGCGAAGGCAGGATTGGCTGAAAAATTGATTTCGTTCACCTTGATAATGAGTTTTGCGCCATTCAAGTAGTTCAGAATGTCATATTGATCACCCGAGCTGAGTTTAGCCTCCAAGTTAGACAATCCGCCGTTACTTGTTTGGCCCTCGACCGTAACTTGGTTCCATGCCTCCTGTGTGCCATCGTTGAAGCCATCGACGCGGTTGAACCCGACATAGAGAGGCTGAGGATGTGAGGTGGTCCCTTTGATTTTGAGGTGGACACGCTGCTGCTGTGGAGCGGATCCGCTCTGATCGTAGGCAATGATCCCCACCAAGGTTCTCTGAAGCTCGTTCTGTTGGGTCATGTCCACTTCTTCTTGCTGTTTTGAATACCAGCCCAGTTCCCAACTCTTGGCGGGGTTGTAACACAGTTTCGTGTTGAAGGAGCCGTAACTGTACCCCATCATCCCGGTCTGATCTCCATATTCTTCTGTGCCCTCACTGGCATGGTGCAATCCTAAGTTGTGCCCGACTTCGTGAACTTGACCAGATGGATACCGGCACCACTCGTCATTATAGACAGTGAGCCAACTATTCAAGTAGCCTATTGAGTGGAATGAACCAAGAAGCGCGTGGGTGGTAAGAGAAGACATGGTTGTGGAAGATGCAAGGTCAGCAGGAGCAAACAGCACGTACCATAGGCAATCCAGCCGCCAGATGTACCAGGGGGCAAGCACAACATGACGTGATTGAACGATGAAGGCTCTTTACCGATAAGAATCTTCAGTGCGGCAAGAACGTCATTTTCGATGGTGCCACTGTCGACTCCGTTGACATTCTTGTTGATCACGACTTCAGCGACGCCGTTTAGGATATTGCTCCCAGTTGCAGGTTGCATTTGCATGTCGCCGTAAGAGCAAGAGTTGAATCGTTCGACCAAGTTCACGGCAGAGCCAGATGTTCCAAAGATGTCGTTGCTAAGAGTCGCGCTACTCGACGTTGTGGCTTTGTCCTTGGCTTTTACTCGAACTGCCAAAACTGTTCGCGGGACGACGGGAGTCAAAAGGCGAGAGTCTTGCATGCCTTTTTTTCCTTTCTTATTCTCAGATGGATTGCGTTTTTCGATCTTATCCCACTTTTTGCGCGAGCCGCGTGGGACTTTGAGAGATCCGTTGACAATCTCGGCACCCTCGGCGAGCAAGGTGGTGACACCACTGGTAGCCTCGACATCCAGATCAACATCGTCGAGTCCTTCAAAAGTAACGAATTGAACTCCAGCTTGGTCTGCGTCAGCGCTTTGGAGCTCGCACTCCCACTGCTCTGTTGAGCCCATATTGCCCGCCATCTCGATTAGGACCTTGGTGACGATACATCCTTCGGATTGGACGAGTCTGCGTCCTCGAAGACGCTGCTGCTGCTGCTTCGGAAAATGAAGAGTGGTAAAGTGGGAACACGGATAACAATGATGTGAGCGAGAAGAAAACTAGGTGGATGGCCGGCCGACATGAATGGACTGCAAGCAAGTCAAGCACCAATACGTGCTTCTCAACGATGCTACCAACAACATTACCCCAATCCCTTCCTCCTTGCACTTGAATCTTACCTCTACTTGTCCTTCGCTCGACGCAAAAGCTGTCTCATGTAGTAGCAACGAAGAAGTGGCAAATGCCAACAACATCGTTGCCTTGATACTTATAGCAGAATATTTCATCGTTGCGGTTGTAATTTTCTTCGTGTACTTTTGTTCGGTAGTTCAGATTTTTGGGTTTCAATCAACGAAATTTGTGAAATTGTGAGATCGTTCATTTCTTCTAACTATAGAAAAGATTATTCGTTGGGATGGTAATCGTAGTTTTGCTCTGGGGATCGCCTCTATCACATGAGCCCATTTGCACCTGAGGACGCTACCTTCCGAACATGAGTTCAACAACTATGGTACCCACATTTTTCGCTCGAATCTGTTGTGGCCTGCCTTGATGCTCACATTATTATGATTTCTTGGGACGAGTAGAGTAGTACTGTACAGATGCAGCACCGTACTTGTACTACTGGATTGCGATTCGGCGGAACGCTGATTTTCCTGAGGTTACTCCGTCGTCCTCATTTAGAGGTTCGCCACATAATGTCGGCGTCCCCGAGATACCGGTAGGGCCCTTCTACGGTGTCATAAATCATCCATAATGTCCTATCAAAATTGCTCTTGGTTGAAGAAATGCGCATCAACATTTAAGAGCATCCAAGATTCTCTTCATTCTCAATACCGTGTAAATACACGCAAAGTAATTCGTACTCGAATATATTATGCCACTATTCTAAAATATCTTGTTGGGCCTTGCCTTCTAAATAAAGTACTATTGAGAAATTACTGAGCATTGCGAGCGAGCGAGTTCGGTTCGCCTTGTAAACATTTATGAGCATCCAAGATTCTCTTCATTCTCACAACCGTGTAAATACACGCAAAGTCACTCGCACTCGAATATATTATGCCACTATTCTAAAATATCTTGTTGGGCCTTGCCTTCTAAATAAAGTACTATTGAGAAATTACTGAGCATTGCGAGCGAGCGAGTTCGGTTCGCCTTGTAAACATTTACGGATGTTTTCCCGCCCCGGAGACTGAATTCAGTCTGCCTTTGCGATCGTGTCACACCATCAACATTGATATTCATACAGGTAGTAAGACAAAAAAATAATCCTCTTTAAACGAGCTTTATTCTGATATACAGGTCTCTATATGTAAATTCCAATTCCTCGGCAGCGAGAAGCTTCGGAAGTCCCGCTTGATGATGCAAAAACTCGGGGGCTGAATTCATTCTTCACTTTCAGCAGCCATTTCCACCACTGCTCGATGCTCTGCAAAGCAGTTGTGGCATCGAATAACACCTGGAGAGCAAACACAATATGTCCGTACCTTTTTGGTACATGAGTCGCATTTCTTTTGTGGGTACTTGCTGTCCGAAGGAATGATGATGGTTGAGCCACGAAATTTCTTGAAGGGCAGTTAGCCGCCAAATGGCCCGGTTCTTGACACCTGTAGCAAATACGATGTTCGTTAACTGGTTGGCCGCCGTTTTTCTTCGCCTTTTCTTCATCTGCCTTTTTCCCACGACAGTCTCGCTCATGGTTCTTTCTTTTTGCAAATCTCGCGCTCGGCCTTCTGATTATGTGAGTATTTCAATCAGTCGCTTGCGCAAGCGTGTTGAAATCTCCGTGGTCTGTTCTTCGTCAGCTGACTGATGACTCGTGGGACTACTTCCTCAGTCCCGTGTCGTGTAGTATTGCTAGTAGTAGTTCGTCTGATCTTCCGATGCACGAACCTCTCTCAAGTAAAGTAAAGTAAACTTTCATCTCAAACTTGAGATTATGACAGTGTTATTCTATCTTTGATAACTCCATTTGTTGGAATTGGATCTTTGCTCTCGCCGATCAGTCTTGGAACTATCGGATCCAATTAATCATATCTTCCGCGATGAAGATACTAATATTCGCTCCCAACTGTCTATATCTCTATCCCACTTTCTTTCCTGTTATGGTAGTCTTTCGCTCCGTTTAGGGAATCACAGTCGTTGGATTGTATTGTTCATTCTTCATGTATAGTAAACAATAGTTTCCGCTGGAACGTCGCTTCCAAGACTACCGTCCGATTGAATCATCGCAGACTCATCCGATTGGATCTCCATTTGGGACTGTTTCTGTACATCGCGAATCCAATTCACGACAGGAGGCATCCACTACACTACCGGTACCCATCCCAACCGTCATGCATGCTCCAGCGCACCTTCGGTGCCACTTGTTCGTTTCATACAACTGATTGCCTAGAATTGCGGAGAAAAGGGCGAGACGGAAAGGAGTTCGATGAATGTATAGCTAGAAGACGCGACGTGACAGTCTAGCACCATGTACTAAAGTAGTCTCGAGACATCGTATCTCGCGAAGAACGGCCACAACTAACAAATTCAGAAGGCAGAGTAAGGCAGAGCCAGCGCCGATAGCAGACAATGTTCTCAGACCTTGATGCTTGATTCATTATTATATGATTTGGTTTAGGGTTTTGAAAGTTTTATTGTATGGTGTGTTGTATGAGCTGATGAATAATTTCCAAGAGACGAGGAAACCAATTCGGTATTCGCTTGACGGTTGATGGTGATTCGAATCAATCCGCCTACTGTCCTTGCAAGCTGAAATCGTCAATGTAAATCGACCCCTGTTTTCCCTTCAATTTTGGGAAACTTGTGCTAATTCTAAAGTGAACCCATTCCACTCCACTAGCGATATCCCATGCGGGGATGTCTGTACGTTGCCATGTACCATCGCTTTTCCAGTCGGCGCCCTTGGTGAATGCCTGGACTGTTTGCCACGAACCTCCATTGTCGCTCGACGTCTCCAGCTCGAATCCTTGACCGACGCTGACTGCATCTGAATTATACAAAAAGTCGGCCTTGAGTTTTTGGTAACCTGCGACCCCATATCCCAACTTGGTCGAGGCTTGAGTGGTTCCCTTCAGTTGCATGGAACCCTGGAAGAGCTTGGTAGTCTTTGTGTCGGTAGTAGCAAAGATCCCCAGGCCATTCGAAAACGTCTCCGTCACAACAACATCCCATGCATTTGGATCCTTGGGAGCCACCGTGGGAGGTGGTGTAGGAGCCTCCGTGGGAGCCACCGTGGGAGGTGGTGTAGGAGCCTCCGTGGGAGCCACCGTGGGAGGTGGTGTAGGAGCCTCCGTGGGAGGCTGTGTGGGTTCCTTGGGAGCAACCGTGGGAGGCTCTGTGGGAGCTGGTGTGGGTGGTGGTACGTCCATTTTGATGGTGACATCAGCGAAGGCAGGATTGGCCGAGGTACTCACTGCGTTCACCTTGACAATGAGGTCTACGTCATTCAAGTAGTTCGGAATGACATATTGACCGCCCGGGCTGAGCTTGGCCTCCAAGTAGGATTTTCCATTACCTGTTTGGCCCACGACTGTAACTTGGTCCTTGGCCTCGACTGTGCCATCGTTGAAGCCATCGTCGCGGTTGAAGCCGACATAAAGAGGCTGAGGATGTGAGGTGGTCCCTTTGATTTTGAGGTGGACACGCTGTGGAGCGGATCCGCTCTGATCGTAGGCAATGATCCCCACCAAGGTTCTCTGAAGCTCGTTCTGTTGGGTCATGTCCACTTCTTCTCTCTGTTTTGGGTACCAACCCAGCTGCCAACTCTTGGCGGGGTTGTAACACATCTTCGTGTCGAAGGAGCCGTAACTGTACCCCATCATCCCGGTCTGATCTCCATATTCTTCTGTGCCCTCACTGGCATGGTTCAATCCTAAGTTGTGCCCGATTTCATGAACTTGAGTGGATGGGTATTGGCACCATTGATCATTGTAGACAGTGAGCCAACTATTCAAGTAGCCTATTGAGTGGAATGAACCAAGAAGCGCGTGGGTGGTAAGAGAAGACATGGTTGTGGAAGATGCAAGGTCAGCAGGAGCAAACAGCACGTACCATAGGCAATCCAGCCGCCAGATGTACCAGGGGGCAAGCACAACATGACGTGATTGAACGATGAAGGCTCTTTTCCGATAACAATCTTCAGTTCAGCGAGGACGGCATTTTTGATGTCGGAGCTGGCCACTCCAAAGACATTCTTGTTGATCACGACTTCAGCTATGCCGTTTAGAATGTTGGTTCCAGTTGCAGGTTGCATTTGCGTCTGGCCATGAGAGCAAGAGTTGAATCGTTCGACCATGTTCACGGCAGCACCATCTGTTCCAAAGATGTCATCGCTCAGTGTCTTGCTACTTGCCGATGTCGCGTCGTCGAGGGCTGTCACTCGGACTGCCAAAACTGTTTTGCTATCGACAGGAGCCAGTAGACGATTTTTTTGCTTGTCTTTGCCTCCTGTGTTGCCTTTATTCTCGAATGGACCGCGTTGATCGATCTTATCCCACTTTTTAAGCGAGCCAGGCGGGACTTTGAGAGATCCGTTGACAATCTCGGCACCCTCGGCGAGCAAGGTGGTGACACCACTGGTAGCCTCGACATCCAGATCAACATCGTCGAGTCCTTCAAAAGTAACGAAGTGGACTCCAGATTGTTCTGCGTCGGCACTTTGGAGCTCGCACTCCCACTGCTCTTTTGAGCCCATATTGCCCGCCATCTCGATCAGGACCTTGGTGACGATACATCCTTCGGATTGGACGAGTCTGCGTCCTCGAAGCCGCTGCTGCTGCTTCGGAACATGAAGAGCATTCAAGAAGCAGCACGGAAAATGTGAGCAGGGATTAAACTTCATGAATGCAAGCAAGTCCAGTATTCTCGGCACCTCACACCCTTCCTTGCGCCCGACTCAATCAATCTTACCTCCACGTGTCCTTGGCTCGACGCGAAAGCTGTCTCGTGTAGCAACGAAGTGGCAAGTGCCATCATCATTGCCTGGATGCTCATAGCAGAATGTTTCATGGTTGAGGTCGTTATTCCCTACTTTTGTAGATTTTTGGTTTCAATCGATAAGCTTTTGAAATTGTGAGGGACTGCCCATTCCTTCAAACTAGATGAGATTATGCATTGGGATGGTAATCGTAGTTTCGTTCGGGTCGCCTAATGAGCAGTCCCATGAGCCCATAATGAGAAGGCCATTGTTGAGAACATGGGTTCGAACTAACCTCATTTTTTCAACATATTATTTGTAATCTATACCGGTATGAATACAAGTACGTACGCACCGGCGATCCAGTGGCACGTTGATGATTCGATGATTCATTCTTCTCCTCTAGTAGTAGTAGAGTATCTTCGCCCTTGTTCTTTTCGCCTAAAATACGAATGATTAGTAGTCTTTCTCCTTTCTTTTGCTATAAAATAAGACCGCACAGGTTCCGGCAGGCGGGTCATCTATATTGTTATCAAAGCTGGAAGAATGACATTAGTGCCCTTCAACGTTTTCGTTAAACAAGCAGACCTGGATGGGGAACTATATGCCCTTGGAAATGTTGGCCTCTATGTATCTCTACTCGTATCTTTATTTTTTAAAATTCGGGCCTGAATGAAAAACGAGACGAGAATGCCGAGATAGTACAGTAAGAACCAGTACGGGACAGTACTATGATAGTACGTACAGCTATTGTAGGGCTGCTGGCGTGGGGGCGGGGGGCGGGCGGGGGCGATCCGAAGTGCGGCAGGACGCTCCGCTCCTCCTCCATACTTACTGTAGATACCGAGAGTGGAGAGTGAGCTCGTGAGTTTTCAGCAACTACTACTAGCTAGCTCTACTCTAGCTAGAGTACTAAAAGTGTTCCGTTGGCTGCGTGGTGGTATTTCGCTTTGGTCGGATACTCGTATATGAAATTATAAATTATTCCTCGGTTGGTGGTGGAGATAGTCAAATATCCTGGTAGGAGTAAAGCAGCGAAAGTAGAGTGTACCGGTAGTCTCCTAGTGTAGAGCATTTTGGCTGGAGAACCATGGTTCTCAATGTTCTCAATCAGGCGAGGCTAGTATCATCTCATATTATTTCATGATGTGGGGTCGGTGTCATAGCCAGAGGTTGGTTTTTAAGAAATCTAGTAGCTTCCTCGTTTATCCGCTGGCCGTGGCCTGAAAGTCAGTCTCGTACCAGGTACCGCCTGGTGATATGACACAAGGCGGACCCTACCTTACCCCTAGTGAGGTGGCCTAGATAGGTTCGACTCCATTGGGAACGGCTGTTGTTGGTTTACGTGTACAACTTGTTTTTTAAACTAGTAGTAGTAGATGTTGTGATTTGTTCGTCTTTGCTTGGCATACAGTCAACCCACGTACAGTACTCATTGAAATCACGATGTTCGCCCCTTGAAATGATATCATTTTGTCACTTCCTTGTATCAGAGTCGAGTTGTGAACGCTCAAGCTTCGAATAGCTCAGTGGCGTCGGTCCTTTGCTCCTTCAAGTGCTTCTTGTAGTCAAATTCTGTTCGACGTGAGCGTGAGAAATGTTCCAACAGATCTTTAGTTGGCTTTCTCCAGGCTTCTATTTGAGCCGCTGTATCCTCGGAGAAAGATGAGACGCAGGAAATACCATCCACTGCTTGGACACTTTGAGGGATGTCTCCACGACTTCGGTCGGTCTTGTATTCTTGTTCCTTGGCTTTGAGCTTTGCTTCCACGACTTGGGTGTCAATATTATGATGTCGTCGGAAGAGCATGGACGCCATGATTGCATTGTTTGGAAGTCCTAGCGGCTTAGTAAAAGACGCAGAAGACGTTGAATGTTTTCCCAGTGAGTCATCATCATCACATTCGTGTTCTCCGATATGGCAGCAACGAGACTTGGGAAGACCGTGGGAACAGAGCGATTTGTCATGATGAGATCGGCTGTGGGAGCCTCTCGAATCATGGTCCCCTGAGTACCCGTATCGATACTTGTGAAGGTAACTCGTAGAACCTTGAGATTTATCATGACTAGATCGACGAAGGGAGCCCTGGGAACTCGTTGGTTCTACCCTCCTTGAACTTTGAGAGGAAGACGAACTGTAGCTTCTTGAAATTATCCCATTAGGAAAGCTTTGGATCCCAATTGGCCTTGTGATGAATGCAGATTTCTTGGTAAAACCGTATTCGTACTCGGGATCAACATCAGTGATATCGTCGTCTTCGTCTTCCTCGTCAACGGGTCTATCTTCTGGAATTGCTTGTCTACCCCAAACATCTAGATTTGTTGAACTGAACATCCGGGTCTTTTCAAGCACTGCCTTGGGTCCTCGTTCCAGTTTCTCAAACGAATTATTCCATTTTTCCTTGCTTGTTTCGAACGAATCTGCGCTTGCTTCAGGGCTTTTGGTTGCGTCCTCAAAAAATTCCAGTGGCGTCGATACTTTTGCTGTTGGGTCGGGTTTTTTTTCGAATGTACTTTCCGAAAATACAGCCCAAGAAGCGTCTGGATCGGGTTTGGTCTTGGAAAAGTTGTCTTTACCATATTTGGCAATGCTGTCTGTGGAGAATCTATAGCGAGGCTCGATGTTGAGTGGGCTCAGTGGCGTTCTGCCTGGTGTTTGTTTGCGGATACTCGTCCATTTCGAAGTCTTTCTTGCCGAACTCGCGTCATTGGTGTCTTCACACGAACTCTCACTATAGACAAGTGAGTGAGTACTCTGGAACTGTTGTGATGGATGTCGACGAATGGCCGGCTTTATTGAGTAGGTTTCCTTCGTCTCCTTGTCTGTGTCGAAGAACGGGTTCCCTTCGACGGTTGCACCAAATTCGGAGAAAAATGAATTCTCGAATCCTGGCTGAAGGACCCCGACCTCCTCTGTGCGTTCCATATCACTAGTCTTGTGCTCTGATCCAAAGAAAGTTGCACCTGTGTCCTCCTTTGCATTCGCTGTTGCAGTTGGAATCCGCGGGATGCCCTTCTGAATCTGAGTTCCTTTGCTCGTGACACCAAGACTGTATTGGCTATCTTCTTCAAAAAGATCTTCATCCTGTGAATCGACGATAGATGCTCCATCACCGAGATATGTTACAGGTAGAATAACTGTTGACTCTTTGTCTTCCTCGATTGTGAACTGATGAAACTTGCTCCGAGGATTGATGTTCTCGATCCCATTTTCTTCCGAGACCGAATTTGGAAGGTCGCTCGACATCGAAGTCATCAAATCCAAATTACTCTTCGTTAACTTCATCGGCTGTCTCGAGAAAAAATTAGATGGATCACTGCTCACAGTATGCAAAGCAGTATTCCTCGTTGAAGAGGTATGTTTAGATGATGAAGTATGCCTGGACACAGCACTATCGTCAACCGATTCATCGCTTCGGACTTGAGCATTTGAGGCAAATGGATCAAGACCAAATGGATCATGAAAAGCATTGCAGGAATCCTTTTTTGCTTTTTTAATCCTTGTTCCAACAGCGAGACGCGTGTTTGGTCTGTCTCGGGCAGATGGTTTGATCATGATGTTGCCCAGATCTCTTTTCTTGCTTGTGTTGTGTTCGAATACAATTTTCTTTTTGTCAAAGAGAATACCGCGCCTATACTCTTGTGTCTCGCTTTCCACTGAAAATGCTCGATGGATGATGTCGTTGTCGTCTCCCCCATCAATGTCATCGCCATCGAGCCGTTCAAAAAGTGTCTTCCTTGGACGCCATTTCTCATCCTGGTGGCCTTTGTCTTTTTGCGAAGCGAAGATGGATCCTGTAATTTGACGCACGAGACCCTTTTTTTCGTAATTCGTCTTCTTGCGAAGCATGGTTGGATATATTGTTGTTGATATTATGTCGGGTATGAAAACGTATTACGTTATCATTTACTCGGTACCGTACAAGTAGAGAGTTGAATAATTGCGCAACCCTCAGGGGTTCGACATTCACATTATTTCGATTTGGCAAAGCTAAAAAGTGGCGATAGGACGTGAAACACATGCAAATGGAATAAACGGACTTCGCGTGTGTACATTATTTTCATGTGGAAAATATGGTTATCATACAGACTTGTGCAATGGGTGGCAAGCCGGCACAAAATGAATGGTATACCTACATGAATACTTCATTTCACTTAATTACAGTGTTCCGCGCCGGGTGGCCGAGCCCCCCCCCCCGCTCGATGGACTACACACTGTACCGGTACCGGTAATTATGTTGTGGCCAAGGTTCTTGGCCACGGAGCGTGGCAAGCGCGAAGACAATAATTGTCGAACGTCCCTTAAAAGTGAGTTCTGCGTTAGTGCGCGGTAGCCCGCACCCGTTCCTGGTACGTACAGTTAGTATGTACCAGTACCTGGTACTGCACAGAACGTACGAGTGCACGGTACTGGTACCGTTACAGTACACCTTGTACAGTACACTGGTTCTCTCGGTAGTCGTCTACCGTACCGGTACAGTCCACACTCTCTCACCGTCACCGGCAGTAGAGACTGTTCTATGTTCTATTCGAACTACCGATAACTACATAAAGTAAATCCCTCCAGCGAGAGAAAGAGTGACTTTTTTGCAATCCTCGACCTACTTCCTCGAAAGTCCCCTTAGTATTATTGCACTGATTTTGTTCCCTCATGGGCTAGCAGCACCACTTTTCTGCTGATGAAGGAGCCAGCACCACGAAACTCTTAGTCCCCTTTGTTTATAGAGTCCGGAAATTGCTTGCAATCTTTGAATAGTGGTTCAACTCCTCTAGCTTATAGTTTGACAATTGTCTGAGTTACAGTTCATTTATCGTTCAACATCATCGGTGTTGGCACTGAGTGCATCCGTGGCTCTCGCTCTCGAGAGACGGAAAGGATAGACGATAGTACCGGTACGAAGGCATGCAGCAACAAGTGGAATTCTTACCCAGAAGCACCGGAGTATACTCGTAGGTTGTTAAGCAGGTACAAGAACAATAATGCGTGCGTCAAAACTTAAAATATCTGAGATTTATCTTGGTAAAAATGATGAAAGGAAAAATGGATGGATGCCGTCGTAGTGCACCCGTAATGATTGATAGCCAGTGGAGTGCGTATAAACCCCAAAACGGTGAGGACGAGATGAGTTTATGCAGCTGCGGCTGACTGCGAGTGCCGAAAGGTGACGTGGATTACATTTGTGTAAAAGCCTTCAAAGAGAGGTTCCACACCAGGATCTTCCTTTTCCGCTTCTAGCACAGCACCCCACAACAGGCCGCACATGCGCTCTGCATCTGCAAGGTTGCTCATTCTGTAATGTACATGAGCTAGATTGTTGAGAATGGCCAAAGCAAGGAACCGATCTGCGTCCGGCTCTTGGGCAACAAGGCGATATGTGTGCTCATAGAGCTGGGTCACCGTTGCGAATGCAGCTGCCGGGGATGGTCTAGACATTGCCTTTAGATGATGGGTCAAGGCCAGGTTAAAAAGGATTGATGCCGACATGCTGTTCAAGGAGGGCGTCAATGCCGTGCTGCAAATGACATCTGGCGCTCTATAGACAAGGAAAGTACTCCCTTCCGGTGTCGCCGAATCCGATATCCACACATCAGGTGTCAATTGTCTCGTTGGCTTCACACAATCGTGTCCGGTGACAGCAGGAGAAGCGCTCGCCTCTACCGTATTGGTTTGAAGAAGATCTCGGGTGGATTTCAGGGCGGCCTTGAAAGTGGATGCAGCCTCTTCTAGTCGGCCTTCGCCCAAGAGCATCGCTCCATTATTGTTCAGCTCAATTGGTTTCATGTTCAGGATCTGTGGGTTACCTGGTTCAGTTGGTTCTCCGCAACAATTTGTGAGTAACGAAACAATATTGCTGCAGTAGTCTACATGCAGTCGGCAAAACGCAAAACGCAAAACGCTGCAGAGCACGATGGTGAGGACCGCACAAGTAGTATTCTAGAGTAGCAAGGGGAGTGAGTGCGGTGGTGCCGGAAAAGGGAAGTTCCGATCCGGAGCTTGGAGTAGATCGATAAGTAAAGCTCGGTTGGGATTCGGGAAGGAACTCTGCCAGCTCAAAACTTCCGTTGGGGCTCTGGAACCAATCCGCACTTATCAGGTCGGTTGCTACGAAGTTTGTACTGGTACGCACGGTATGTAGCCTCCAGACGCACGCACGTGCATCTTTTCCCTTTGTGTGTTCTGAAATGACGCGTTCGTTTCGTACAGTTGGAGTACAGAAGGCGGCACGCCCGCCGGCCGGAGGCGGGCATATGTGGTGTGATCATAATGTAGTTAAGGAAATGACTTTCGGTTCAGTCATACTGTAAGGAGAAGACAAAACGAACCAAGTTCATGATTCGAACCAGCACTTATTATTACGTGTGCCCAAAAATGTCATTCAATCGACAGAAGTTTAGAACTACTGTTTCGACTGGTTCCGCTTCGCTCCGCCACCTACGTAGCTTTACGGCGCGTCTGTCGCTATCGGTAGTTAATAGGTGGTATGATGGGATGGGCAGAATAAAAAGGAACTAGTAGGCTACAGGGATCCCCTCCGGGACTCGGTAATCGGACAAGGGGTCCTGCCCGTTTCACCTCTTGCAAGGTGGTGGGGCGGTGGTGGTTTAACATTCTACTCTACTAGTTGCTCCACAACCAATGTGGAGCCGTTCTCTATAGTCGACAATCCGACAGCAGGGCGGAGAAAAAAGTCAGCTTGTTTTTGTTGTGCTGGCTGCTCCTCTTGGTGGCTGCCACTGCAGTTGGCTCTTTCGGCATTGTTTGTCGTGCAGGTCGAGGTGGCATCTGTAGGGGGTAAGGGGGAGGGCATGGTGGTTTATCATCCTTCTGTCCCGCTACTGTGACAGTTCCATTTTGCTCCGCCACTTATGTAGCTTTACGGCGCATCTGCAGCTATAATTAATATGGTGGTGGAGTTGTACAAAGCATAGCCTTGTAGTGCCACCAACATGAGTTTCTTTCAGTAATCATTCTTCTTGGAGGAAACATCCTCAGTTGATCTACTGTCATTCTTCTGTCACGCTGGCAAACATTACAGACTTCCGGCGGGTACTAACTCTATTCCACAGAGTTCTTTGTTCAAAGTAGGTGGCACGACTACGGTAGGCTTACCTCCCATTGAAGTGTATGCATGCGCGCCTTCCTGCGCCATGCAACATTCTAACATTCCGACACCGTCGTCCCAAAGCCCATTTGGTTGATCGAGAACCATTTTGTAACCAAGTTCACGTTTATTCAGACAAACCAACATTTTTTTGTCGAGAACAACCAGTTTTTTTGTCGAGAAACACGACAAAAATGAGATCGTATGAGTCAACCCCACTTGAAATAAATAGCATACCGTACCGGTACACTTACGTGTACGGTACTTGTATTAATACTGGCACGTCGGGCTTTGAGAAGAGCCTTTTGTGTCATGCCTTACAGTATTCTTCCTTCCTTCGAAACAACTAGACAACAATAAGATAAACCCGCCTTCAACCTCCGCATCGACTACAATCGTACCAGGTAGTTGGCAAACTACACCTCTTTCGAAACCTGCTAAAGAATTGTTGCTACTGGAAAGTACTGGAGGCTCGTCGCCCCTATTAGCAACAGCCAGTGAATCACCTTGTCCATTTTCGAGGCGTCACAAATACAGAGGAAGGACACCCAAATTATATGGATAGGTCTCTCCCCCTCTCCACTCTACTACGAGAGCAAGCGCTTCCATAATACAGGGTGACTCCAGTGACTTCTCCTGTGGTATCTAATAATATGCCAGCCACGTCGGGACCCAACGACCCAAATAGAAAGCCCGCCTGGGGCTGGGGCGGTTGGGGGTTTCAGAACAACAATAACAATAACAGTTCCAAGGTTGCACACGAACCAGAGCGCAAATTTGGTGAAATTAAAATCACGAAAGCCCCGCAAGTGCCATCTACAAAGCTTATGGCTCCACCCCCAAAACCTATCATGGCTCCGGAGCCTCACCCCATATCGGCGTTGATTGAATCATCGAGCAAATCCCCGTCCACGCCGTCCTCCACTACCTTGACGGCCCCTACCCCCAAACCGATGGCAGCTCTGGGATCCTTATTAGGTGCCAGCAAGGCTCAATCACCGCCAAAAGGCGAAAAGTCTACCTCTACAACATCAACAACACAGCAATCTCAGTCGTCGTACTTTGCTCCTCCCAAATCCTCATCCACCAAGTCAAACGCATCAAGTCGGCGAAGAAATCAAATCGTCGATAAGGAAGAACAATTTCTTTTGGAGATGCGCGAAAAGCGAAAGTCGCCCGAAAAATCGGGGGAAGATAGCAGTGATCCCTTTGCATGGTACGAAGACGATCTATTGGAGCGCCAGGCAGACTTGAGTGAAGACGAGACATATGCTCTAGAACTCTTGGATCGACGGCGGAAGTCCGGTCCAGACAGTCTCACTCCGGAAGAAGCCGAAGATTTGGATCTGCTCATCCAGGATCGTCAAGATGCAATAAAAGAAGAGGAGGAGCTAGCCGAACTTTTGGATCACAAAGAGCATGGGGAAGCCTACAATGAAGATCGAATGTACCATCTCGAATTGCTCACCACGAGACGTCAGAAGTTAGGAAGCCTTTCGGAAGACGAAGAAGCCGATCTGAAACTCCTCGAGGAAGCTTGGCTGGATGCCTTGGGCGATCAAGACGAACTAGATCATTTGCTGGATCGCAAGGACGATGGAGAAGAGGTCGATGACCAGCGAATATACGAGCTGGAGTTGCTCGAGCGCAAACGATTGGGGGGAGGCGATTTTACGAAGCAAGAGACCCGGGATCTGGAGTTCTTAGAACGAAAACGGCTAGATGTCAAACTAGATCTGGAAGAGTATCAAGAACTGTTGGAAATGAAAGGAAATGGGGAACAAATTGATGAGGATCGCTTCTACATTCTGGAGCTGTTCGATAGGCGCCGGCACAAGGAGGAGCTTTCAACGGAAGAGCTAGATGACCTAGCCGTATATGAGTCAACCAGAAATGAAGCGCATCTTGATCGAATCGAGTACAAAGCGTTGCTAGAGGCCAAGGATAAGGGTGAATCGATTGACAATGACCGATTTCACTTTCTCGAGCTCCTGGAAAAGAAACGCCAAGGCAAAGAATTGAGTGATCAGGAAGTTGAAGAGTTGGAGTACATGCTATGGGAGCGTGACCAAGCCACGCTTGATGCTGAGGAGCTTGCAGAACTACTCGACAAGAAACTCAATGGAGAGGATTTTGACGAAGATCGCCTCTATGTCCTCGACCTTGTGGATAGAAAGCGTGAAGGTGAGCACCTCACTGACGACGAGTTGGAAGAACTTCACATTTTCGAGGAGACGCGACGCAATGATCGGCTGGACGCACTAGAGCTTACGATGCTTCTCGATCGATTGGATCAAGGAGAAAAAGTGGACGAGGATCGCCTATACGAGTTACAGTTGCGCGAGAAGGAGCGTCTCGGAGATCCACTTACCCCAGAAGAAATTGAAGATTTGGAGCTTTTTGGCAAAGCGAAGAATTCCATCATAACGGGAGCTCGACAACCTGAGGGACCTCGAGCTAATGGTGCAGAAGAGGCTAGCAACGATGAAAATTGGGATAACTTCAGTCTTGGCTCACAGGATCTCAAGGATGTTAAACGCCTCCACCAGGAGCTCGAAAAAGAAGGCGTCCCTCGGACAATCAAGTTCCACGACAATGATCAATCTCACAATTCAAGAATGAGCGTCGCTAGCATTGGTGAAGACTCATATATCCAGGATCTCCTTTCGCAAAGAGATAGTAGAGAAGAAGACCGGCGAGAAGAAACTCTTGAAGAGGCCTTGGAGTTGTACCAAGTTGCGCTTCGGGAGAAAAAATTGCAGGAAAGTGAGCAGCTCTTCATGACGATTTTCAAGGAGTTGTTGAAGGAAAACAACGAGAAAGCAAAAGAATCGGACAGGAAGCAAGATGAGCTTATTGAGCAAGAGCTCAAATTGGCCGAGCTTCGAAAAGCACAGAAGCACAAAAGGGCGGAAGATGCTATTTCTAGCAAAGACGCTGAACCCGAACCTGAATCACCGACAGTGGAAGCTGCGCTCATATTTTGTGATCAAGCTTATGTGTTACCAGATGAATCGATCGTGAATGCGGAAGCAATAGCCGGTCCTGAGGCACCTGAAAACTGCAAAACCCCTGTGGAAAGCGAAATACCCCGGGCCGAGGAACATGATATTGCAGAAAAGGCAACGACCGTCGAATGTAAAGATGGGCTTTCTGTACAGGAGAGAAGGCAGGAAGCACGAATCCTAGATTGCGATGGTGGTTCAGAAATACTTCATGATCATCATAAACCAGAAGGAGATGCCCAGGAAATCACTTCGAATATCGCCGAAACTGACTCGAGAGAACAACAGGAGCTCGACGAGCTAAACGATCTCTACGATCGCCAAGACCGAGGAGAGGAAATCGACGAGGATCGTCTTTTCGAGCTTGAGCTTTTCGATCGTCACAGACAAGGAGAGGAGCTGAATGAGGAGGAGCTTGAAGAGCTTGCATTCTTCACGAAACAGCGTGAGCTGTATGCGCGCTTCGAGGTCGAGTTGAGGAGTCTCCGTACCAAGCAGGACAATGGCGAGGCTGTTGATGAAGGCCGCTTACGGCTGCTTGATATTGCGCAGAGGAAGCAGGCTGGAGAGGAACTTTCCGTCGATGATCTTGACGATTTGGAAGAGTTTATCGTCGAAGAGGAAGAAAGGGAAGAGGGAATCGAGGTGGCCGCTATCAGTGAGGACAAGCAAGGAGAGACCCAGGAGCCCGACGTACCACGCACTGAGCAACGAGACTTGCAAGCAACAAGAAAGGAGGGGGATGAGGTATCTGCTGTACCCGAGGCTCCGCCTACTGGTGTATTTGAAGAGAACGCATCCGCTCAAGAGTCTGATGAGGTACCTGTGGATGCGCCTAAAGTAACTTCGACAGAAGAGGCATCTCAGTACGACCAGTCAAGCGAATGGGCTGCTCCATTTGCTTCGTCCTTCGCGAGTGCGGGCGCTGCCGTCGATGCGGATGTGTTGCCCTTGGGTGAAGGTGTGGAAGGCGCCGTGCCAACAGTTGCTGGTGGCAATGATATGGTGCCGGATTCTCAAGATTGGTCTGCTCCATTTGGTTCCTCCTTGGCTAGTGCGGACGCTCCCGTCGATGCGGACGAGTTACCCTTGGGTGAAGGTGTGGAAGGCACCATGTCAATAGTTAATGACAGCTCTTCCGCTCAACGAGGTGGCCATCAAGATTTTTCGGTTGCTAGAGCAACAGAACAGCAGGAGCTCGACGAGCTAAACGATCTCTACGATCGCCAAGACCGAGGAGAGGAAATCGACGAGGATCGTCTTTTCGAGCTTGAGCTTTTCGATCGTCACAGACAAGGAGAGGAGCTGAATGAGGAGGAGCTTGAAGAGCTTGCATTCTTCACGAAACAGCGTGAGCTGTATGCGCGCTTCGAGGTCGAGTTGAGGAGTCTCCGTACCAAGCAGGACAATGGCGAGGCTGTTGATGAAGGCCGCTTACGGCTGCTTGATATTGCGCAGAGGAAGCAGGCTGGAGAGGAACTTTCCGTCGATGATCTTGACGATTTGGAAGAGTTTATCGTCGAAGAGGAAGAAAGGGAAGAGGGAATCGAGGTGGCCGCTATCAGTGAGGACAAGCAAGGAGAGACCCAGGAGCCCGACGTACCACGCACTGAGCAACGAGACTTGCAAGCAACAAGAAAGGAGGGGGATGAGGTATCTGCTGTACCCGAGGCTCCGCCTACTGGTGTATTTGAAGAGAACGCATCCGCTCAAGAGTCTGATGAGGTACCTGTGGATGCGCCTAAAGTAACTTCGACAGAAGAGGCATCTCAGTACGACCAGTCAAGCGAATGGGCTGCTCCATTTGCTTCGTCCTTCGCGAGTGCGGGCGCTGCCGTCGATGCGGATGTGTTGCCCTTGGGTGAAGGTGTGGAAGGCGCCGTGCCAACAGTTGCTGGTGGCAATGATATGGTGCCGGATTCTCAAGATTGGTCTGCTCCATTTGGTTCCTCCTTGGCTAGTGCGGACGCTCCCGTCGATGCGGACGAGTTACCCTTGGGTGAAGGTGTGGAAGGCACCATGTCAATAGTTAATGACAGCTCTTCCGCTCAACGAGGTGGCCATCAAGATTTTTCGGTTGCTAGAGCAACAGAACAGCAGGAGCTCGACGAGCTAAACGATCTCTACGATCGCCAAGACCGAGGAGAGGAAATCGACGAGGATCGTCTTTTCGAGCTTGAGCTTTTCGATCGTCACAGACAAGGAGAGGAGCTGAATGAGGAGGAGCTTGAAGAGCTTGCATTCTTCACGAAACAGCGTGAGCTGTATGCGCGCTTCGAGGTCGAGTTGAGGAGTCTCCGTACCAAGCAGGACAATGGCGAGGCTGTTGATGAAGGCCGCTTACGGCTGCTTGATATTGCGCAGAGGAAGCAGGCTGGAGAGGAACTTTCCGTCGATGATCTTGACGATTTGGAAGAGTTTATCGTCGAAGAGGAAGAAAGGGAAGAGGGAATCGAGGTGGCCGCTTTCAGTGAGGACAAGCAAGGAGAGACCCAGGAGCCCGACGTACCACGCACTGAGCAACGAGACTTGCAAGCAACAAGAAAGGAGGGGGATGAGGTATCTGCTGTACCCGAGGCTCCGCCTACTGGTGTATTTGAAGAGAACGCATCCGCTCAAGAGTCTGATGAGGTACCTGTGGATGCGCCTAAAGTAACTTCGACAGAAGAGGCATCTCAGTACGACCAGTCAAGCGAATGGGCTGCTCCATTTGCTTCGTCCTTCGCGAGTGCGGGCGCTGCCGTCGATGCGGATGTGTTGCCCTTGGGTGAAGGTGTGGAAGGCGCCGTGCCAACAGTTGCTGGTGGCAATGATATGGTGCCGGATTCTCAAGATTGGTCTGCTCCATTTGGTTCCTCCTTGGCTAGTGCGGACGCTCCCGTCGATGCGGACGAGTTACCCTTGGGTGAAGGTGTGGAAGGTACCATGCCAATAGTTGCTGGTGGCGATGCAGGTGAACAAGGGTCTTGGACTGAACTCGATGAGCTGTTCGATCTTCTTGATCGGCGTGAGGCTGGTGAAATGATCGACGAAGAGAGGCTCTATGAGCTCGAGCTGCGGGAACAGCAGCGAAAAGGGGAAGCCCTTACAAATCAAGAAAAGGAAGATCTCAAGTTTGTCCAGCAATCACATGCCGACGATATCCGTTACAAAGAAGAACTGGATTCCCTTTTGGAACAAGAGGCTTCTGGGCATGTCGTGGACCAAGAGAGACTATATTTCCTTGATTTGTGGGATAGGAAACGACATGGAGAGAGTCTCACCGATGAAGAGATTGAAGATCTTGATCAAATGGTTGCCGCTGAAGAGCTAAAAGAAATTAGAATCTACGAGGACAACCATGAAGGACACGATGATGATGAAATTGCAGAATCCGTCACGGCTTTGGAGGATGATTCGACCCAGATCCACACTTCATTGGAGCCTTTAGATAATCTCGTTACATGTAAGGCTGAAGCAGAGGGAGAGCCGGTTGCAGATATGACCGAGGAAGAAGAGGATGCTGAAAGACAAAAGGAGTTCGAGGAGCGACAAATTCAGGACGCTATGAAAAAGGCCGAACAAGAAGCAGCTAAGCGACAGGCAGAAAGCGAGGCTGCAAAAGGTTTCGGTTGGGGTACCAAGATACTCTCCTTCGGCGGGCGCAAGCAGTCTCAGGATGACAAACTATCCTTATCTGAAACGCAGCTCAAGGTTATGGAGAAAACTGTGGTCGTAGAAACACAAGGAGCTATCGAGAGTAAGATTCCAGTCGTCGATCGAAACAATTTCGCTTCGAAAGATATTGTTTCCGCCCCTGAATTGCCGGGTGAGAAAGGTGTCGGCATATCCATCCGGGGGTATGAGAACGAGCCAGCACATGACACAGTCACAGACCCAGACCCAGATGTAGCAAGCGCAGCTGGTGAAGCGGACGAAGGTTCCGATGAGAACAGTCGTGCGATACCGAGTCAGCAACCGTCGAAGAAGACTGATGACGAGGAAATAGAAGGGGGTGTCCGATTGGCTGGCAGTCACATCGACACGGAAGATAGTCATCGAAACGTGGAACTCGCCGGGAACTTTCCTGACCCACGGGAAGGTGCCGAGGAAAAAGATGCCTTACTGCCACCAAGTTTGAAACAACAAGAAACCGTGGACCAGCACGGTTTCAGAGAGCAAGATAGCGATGGAAACCTTTCAGAGCACCAGGATATCGAAGTTGCCAAGTACACTACAACGACGGAGACGTCATTGGTGGATATCCCCGACCAGTTGGATTTACAAGATGTTGTTGGAAGTAAGGTAGACGGTCCGACTGAAAGTCCCGATGAAACTGAATACGAAGAGAGTTTACTGGAGATGTTCCGGGATGGCAAACGCCTCGATAAAGATCAGTTGTTTGAGCTCAGGGCTTTCTCGAAGCGGCGACAGGGAATCACTCTTAGCCAGGAGGACAACGCTGAGCTGGACCGTTGTCGCAAGATTCGTACGCAGAAGAACATTGAGGAGAACACTGACCGGCAAATCCTGCAGCAGCTTCGATCATCCAAGGCAAAAGGAAAAGAGATCGACGACGACATGTTATATGAGCTAGAACTTCTTGAGCGTGCCGGGGAGGGTTCATTACTCGATGACATTGAAAAAGTCGAACTAAAATTGTTTTCCCGTCGTCGAGCGGGTGAAATTGTCGCTGACTCCGAGTGGGAAGAGATAGAAATCATGAAAAGGAGAATGGTCGACGATCAACTCGATTCTGAAGAGCTTACAAATTTGAGAGAACAGCTTTCAAAAGGTCACCAAATAAATGAGGAACGCCTATATGAGCTCGAACAAAGAGAGAAACACCGTGAAGGTCGAGACCTCTCTGACGATGAAATCTACGAGCTCGAATTGTTTGATCGCATACAACATGGTGAAGCACTAACCGACGCTGAATTTGATGAGCTCGACAAGTTCCGCATGGATAGACTTTACAATACTCTGGAGAGAGAACTTCATCAAATGCGGGAGAAGGAGTCGAGTGGCGAGTTCGTCGACCCTCGTCTCCTTTTTGAACTTGAGTTGTTCGAGCGCAAACGGTCAGAGGACGTATTAAGTGACGATGAACTGCATGTAATTCAGTTGTTGGAGAGAAAGCACTTGGACGAAAGTTTGTCGGAAGATGAATGCGAGGAACTTGAGATTCTCCTTCGGCGCATTCAGCCTAAAAAGAAAGACGAAGTCTACATGCTTGATGAGGAAGACAGAGAGTATCGAAGAGCTCTCATTCACCGCAGGGAAGCGAGCGAGAAACTTGATGGAGATGAAGTCTTTGAGCTGGAAATACTCAATCGCGCGGATGAAGGAGACCAGTTTTTTGAAGCAGAGTTATCGGAGTTTGAAGTTCTGCGAGAATCTCGAGGTGAACGAATTCGCGACAAGGCAGATTTGCGACTTTTGAGGGGCAAACGCGATGATGGTGAAGAGTACGACGTCGACTTGCTATACGAACTTGAGCTCTTTGAGAAATTTCGACAAAGGGAAAAGCTCCACGCTGATGAGAAATTCGAGCTTGACATGTTCGAAAAGCGCCGAAACGGCGAGGAGCTTTTCCCGGATGAAGTTGACGAGCTCGATATGTTTCGGCGTCAGCGCGAGCTACGTGCCCTCGACGAGAAGGACTTGGCTGATCTCTTCTCAAGAAAAGAAAGAGGCGAGGAGGTAGATGAGGACTTCTTGTACGAACTTCTGCTTTTTGACAGACACAGAAAAGGCGAAAAGCTTCATGATGATGAGCTTTTTGAGCTTGACCTGTTTGAAAAACGACGAGAGGGTCTTATTCTCACCGACGACGAAGCGATGGATCTTGAACGTCTCAAAGAAATTCGAACACAAATCGCAAAAGAAGCAGAGGAAATCGAAGAAATCAAGGCCAGAAGAGAAGACGGTGAACTTATTGACGGCGATTATTTATACGAACTTGAATTGTTCCACCGTAGGCGGAAGAAAGATGCACTGACAAATGACGAACTTTCAGAGATTGCTCTCTTTGAAAAACGACGTGCAGGGGAGGAACTCAGCGAGGCAGAATTGGACGAGCTTGCTTTGTTGAAGCGGGCGAGGTTTGAAAGGGTTGACGAGATTGGTCCAGAAGAGAAAGTCGTAGAGAATGATGACTCGGCCCATATTAGGAAACAGCGACAGCGACTACAAAAGGGAGAGAGACTACACCGAGACGAGCTTACGGAGCTGGAGCTACTGGAACGTCAGAAACGCGGTGAGGATTTGTCGCATGAGGAATTCGAGGAGCTGGAAATCTTGCGGCAAGAACGTCACAAGATGGAATCAAGCGAACAGTTTCATACTTGGGACATGGACATGGACGACGAGGAGTCATCCGTGTCTCTGGAAAAGGTGAAAAAGAAAAGGAAGAAAAAGAAAAAGAAGGAAAGTGAATCCAAGCCGCAAACACCACACAAGGAGATAAAGCCGAAAGAGAAACGAATGCGTCGGAAGAAAAAGCCTCTATCGGCGCCATCCGTTGGTGACGACATCAATAAGAAGGAGCCTGAGATCGCAAAGTCACCCCAAAACGAGATGGGGGACCAAAATACCGCCCAAACCCCACCTCCGGTTCCTGTACCAATCCCAATTCCTCCTAAAAGGGAGGTAGTCCAAAAGAAAGGCATGTTTGGAGGGCTTTTTGGTAAAAAGAGCAAGAAAGAATTGGAGTTGGAAGAGGCAAAGCGACGCCAGGAAGAACTTATCAAGGAGCAGCTACGAGCTATGCAGATGGAGGCAGAGCTCGCTGCGATGGAGCAAGAAAAGGAAATTCAGGAAGTTCTTATCCAGGAGGCCATTGAAAGCAAGAGCAAGGCAGATGTATCGATATCGTCGTGGGAAACTGACACCTCCTACGAGGAATCAGATCAAGAGAGCGAGACTGAAGATCAACCTTTGGAGCCCTCTTCCACGGACGACGATTCGTCTGCTTCGGGCTCTAGCTCTGTGTCTGGTTCTTCTAGTTCCGTCTCGAGTGGTGGGGAGGTGGTTACTGAAGAAGATATACAAATGAACAATAGTGTGGGGCGAAAAAGCGTTTTTACAGTTGAAAGTTCTGAGATGTGGAGTGAGACTGGCCTATCGGCACCTACCCAGGACGCGGGGTCCAAAGTCAGCGAGAAGCGCATAGAGGAAAAGACAGCGTCGGCCTCGAGGGCTTCTTCCATGCTGACGTCTTCGGATGGAGCAGAGAAGGTGAACTCAGAGGAACGTCCAGCCTTCGCTCTGCCGCCTAAGCAAATCACTACACGCGAAAAATCATTAACGATTCACGAGATTGATGCAGTTTCGGTTGTTTCTGATGACTCATTTCCAGAGACGGATGGTGTATTCCCGAAGACGCTCGATGTCGAAAATCTAGCTCAACCGCCTTCGGCCCCACAAGCAAGGTCAGGGTCGGGCCGGTCAGCCCGGATCAGAATGTCTAAATCATCCACGTTGTCTGCCCATCTGCGGAAGCAGAAAAGAGAGCAAAAGAAAAGAGAGAAGAGAAAGCAAGTTACTCGTCATGGCGATGAGATTAGCTTGGGAACCGTTGGATTGAAGGGGGAAACCATTGAAGAGAAGCTCGCAGAACACCCTCCTCGCAGCCCTCGTAGCCCAATCACCCCCACTTTCCAACAAAACAATCGTGACGCCTCTAAACCTGCCAGACCCTGGGTGGATACCATCGAGGGGCGAAAGATTCGTTCTCAAGTAGTTATCTTGGCACGTGACGAAGGTGAGACGGACAAGAAGGATTTTTTCGAGGATAACCAGCACATGTTCGATCGCTCTGTCTTCAACTTCGATCAATCAGCAGGGCAAGATGGTGAAGCTGTGAGATTGTCTGTTGTGGACGAAGACGAGTCCGATACAAGTGTTGCTCTCAAGGGAGCAGACGGCGTTCCCGATGAGGGAAACGAAGAACAACAATTGATGGATTCGATCATGAGCATTGGGTACGAAGCCGAGCAGTCTTTCACTATACTTGGATACGGTGAGATTGAAAGCAAACTTGCCGGGAAGATGAAAGACAAGGAAGAAGAATTCAACGAAGCTTGGGAAACGATCGAGGCCGATAGAGCTGTCGCGGCGCAAATGAATCAACGGCGAATGATGAGACTCCGTGAGAGAGGCCACGGCAGGGAGGAAAAGAAGGACGAGGGCCCGACTGATATTCCCCGTCTATTTCTATTCGAAGGCGAAAAAGTTAAAAAGAAGAAGCGCCGACAAAAGAAAAAGAAAGAGCGGAAAAAATTGAAGAAACTGGACAATACTCTCTCCAAAGAGTTTCGGAAAGCTATGCGTGAAGTGTTCGAGTCAGAATCTGAAGAAGAATACGACAGGACCTTTGGAGAGCGCGACGATGAAGATGAAAGAGCACCGAAGACGTCCAAAGCAAAGAGACGAGTCAGCAATGAATCCATGTATGATTCTGATAATCACGACAGCGACTCTAACAATGTTTCTGATGTATCTGGCGGGGAAGCCAGTGAGGAGGAATTCGATGATGACTATTTGAAACGGCTTCGCGAAAAGTCGATGCAGCAAGAAGTCAAGAACATGCTCTACGAGAACAAGAATGCTGATACTGGCAGTGTGGCTTCGGGCGACGAAAGTCAAGCTTCCGGGGCCAGTCGTCTGATGCCCATCCGCGCAGATTCTACACACTCGGTCCATTCTGCTGAACCGCAACGAAAAAGTTCTTCTAGATTGAAAAGGCGACGACGACCTCGGAAGAACCGTTCGGGTGAGATTGTGGGTGAAGGAATTGATCCTGCCGATGTCTATGCTCAAGAGCTGGAGAAGAAGAAAGTAAGAAAGACTTTTACTGTATCAGATCTCCGAAAAGAGATGGAAGAGATGCGTCAAGCACCCCCCGTATCAAGTTTCGACGATGCATTTGGAGGAATGGCCACCAGTACGACATCTTTTAGAAACGCAAAAACTCCACAGACTCCAATGAAGTCCAAAAAATTCAAGCCTGCTAAGAGCCCCGGGCCAAAGGGACCTGGTGTGGGTAGCTTGAGAGCCTTGAATGTGGATGCTCGACCTGGATTAGGCCGTCAAACATCGTTCGCCACACATGCCACTGGCCATAGTGACCAAGGTCTACTGGGCGGCGGAAGAAAAACCTTTGACACGGTTCGGAAAGCCGCCTTTGATATCGGTGGAAATTTAGCATCGGTTCCTACCATCGAAGAAGACGACGAAGAGGCCTTCTTGACCGGCGACTCTCCAAAATTTGGTCAACAAGGAATGAATGATAACATCGGAAGCAGAACACCTGGTGGTGGGCGCCGCTTCGCCGCCAATCTCGGTTCTGCTGTTTCGAGCTTTGCGGCCACACTGGCGTCTCCGATGGGCCGGGCTCCTCGAGGTGTCTCGAGTCTTGGAAACGACGTTGGAAACATGGCCCCTCCTCACAATGGATCTGCTGACGATGATGGCACGACCAGTGGGGCCGGTCTCGGTGGCTTTGGTGGAACAGGCTTCCAAGAACCACTACCCGTACCCGAGATGCAAGACGATGACACTTACAACAAAAAAGGTGCTATCTCCAAACTAGCTGGAAAGATGAAAATGTCTATGAAAGGATTCGGTTTTGGAAAGAAGAAGCAGGCCTCTCAGGACTTTGGTGGAATGCTGGATGACGACGATGATGACGGAATGGCCGGAGGCTTGCTCGGTTGAGGTATCTACTCTACGAGTACTCTAGTAGGGAAGGATATAAATAGCAATCCACAAGGAACCTCGCATTACAGTACTTTCTTTGTACAATAAAACAATATTTTGTAGAATAGAAATGAAGTAAACCATCGACACGTCCTTAGATCATTCTTGTACTACCTGAGTACGACTTCTCGTTGTTCTCACCCCAGCGAGAGATAAATTAGTAGTCTACTACTCTAGTAGTAGAGTAAATCAACCGGACGATGAGAGCATGAGGACGCGGTCCACGGACGGGGTTCACCCGGGTGGATATTAATTTTTCTGTCGTTACTTCACTACTGCCGTCTACCTGTTACTGGTACAGTAGGATTATCTATCAGTAGGTACTCGTAGCGGTCGTACTCGTAGTAGTTACTACTGTACGTTTGTATCCGAGTGGGTCGACTGGTTCGATCACACGAAAGTCGGTTATCGTCGGAGGGAGCACCGAACACGATCGACGACCGACCGACTTTTTGGTCTTGGAACGGACGACGGACGCCAACCAGAACAATAAGCGACCGAACTTTCTGCTCGTACTGGTAGGTACTGGTACCGGTAAAAGTATGTACTGTACCAGGTACTGTACTTCGTAGATTACTAGCTGTTGACGACGATGACACAAACAGACACAACACACTAATAGCTCATAGCTCTCATTACAACACAAGAGCCATCTTCCCTGCTCTGAATACCGCTCGACTCTAAAGAACTCTGAACCATGGGACAGACCATCTCTTTAGCTGCTGTTTACTGCGTTTGCAGCGCAGGTGCATCGTTGTGCCAATCGTGTTTTGGCACCACGGCTCCAGGCACCACCGGTCGCAAACGCAGCGTATTGCTCTTGGCTATCGCCATTGTCTTGGCTTTGTGGTTTCAGTACAATGTGGGTCCCGGTATTGTGTCTCAGTCCGGCTGGGTCTGGAAGACCTATCGAATTATTCCGGGCACTGGAAAATGGGTCTACCATTGCTGGTTTGACTCTTGTCAGGAGTATGAAGATCAACCCGATCTTCTGAATCAGTGTGCGGGCATTGCCGGTGTCATGCGGCCGACCTTCTTGTCGGCCTTTTATTTTGGTGCCAACGCGATTGCAACCAAGATCGTCCCTGCCTTGAACAAGGAAGCCTGGCCGGCCAAGTACTCGCTCTATTTCTTTGGACTCTTCATCAGCATGTTCATTGATTCGAGCCCGTTTTTCACCGGGTTCTTCTTGTGGATTGCCCGGTTGGGTGCCGCAGCATTTATCGTCTTGCAACAAATTATCCTGATTGATGTCGCCTATAATTGGAATGACGACTGGGTGGAGCGCGCAAATGAAGCTGACCGACTCTCCTACGGGAGCGGTTCTGGATGGCTTCAAGCCATCGTGGGCATGTGCGTTGCCTTCTATTCCACTGCCATTATCGGGATCGGGTTCTTGTATTCGACCTTTGATGACTGTGCTGGCAATACCTGGGTCATCACTCTCTCCCTGTTGGCGATTGTGGGCATGACGGCGCTCCAGTTGTCTGGAACCGACGGATCACTTCTCACAAGTAGCGTCATCTCGGCTTACGTCTTTTACTTGTGTTATTCCATCGTCTCCAAGAATCCAAAACATGAATGCAATCCGTATTTGGGTGAAAACGATGTTTGGGGGATCACTATTGGATTGTTGCTCACTATTGTCAGTATGATCTGGACTGGGTGGAGTTGGAGTGCCGAAGCTCGATTGAGCGTCGATTCCGTGCAAGCTGCCAGGGCGGTCGCCCCCACTTCGCAGCCTCAATCTTCGGGGGATGTCAATTTGGACGTGCCCTTTTTGGCAGCCGAAGAGCAACCCACAACGGGCCTCGTTACTGATTCTTCGCGGGCCTCCGAGAGTCCGAGCCTCAAAGAAACTTGGAAACTTAACGTCGTCATGGCATTGATTTCGTGCTATGTCGCCATGATTTTGACGAATTGGGGCACCATCAACGGTTTGGATGAACACCACAATGCTGCGAATCCTACTGTAGGACGAATCAACATGGCCATTTTGGGAATTTCGCAATGGCTTGCGATCGGCTTGTATTCTTGGACTTTGCTGGCTCCCCGACTCTTTCCGGATCGAGACTTTTCGTAAAAAAAATATTTCTTAGCTCATTTTTTAAATTGTCTAGCTCATTGGTATTATTAACGATACACGTCATAGCATTGCAATAATAGGAATCATCATCGAATTTTGTAGAGAGGTCGCCGTCTAACTACAGTACTCTAGGCTTTCTTGCATTACTGGCAATTTAGAGTTGAAGGTCCAACTTCGCCTTTGGGGCAAGCTACGGCAAGCAATGCTGACACTTTTCTGACTCCGCCGCAAAGGAGACTGCTAGTAGTGGCAAGGCTTCTTCTAGATGCTTTTCTCGGATGCCACGGGCTCTGTTCAAGCGAAATGCTGCAACAAAAATGGAAGAAAACGAGGAACGACTACTCTAGACAGGGAATGGTCTCGTAATTATAATAGAGTCCCTGAGTGGTACGATACAAAATAGAGACGTGTACAGTACTAGCTAGGTTTCCTTAGCTACTATGCCAGTAGGAGTTCGGCAGCCGCCCATGAGTCACGTGCCTGTACAAATATGTTATCCTCGCCCGTTTTATGAACTCTCAAGTCCTCATCCAAGTAGAGGAGATCGAAATAACCTTTCGGAACCTTTTTTGCCCCCTTTCGTCCGAACTTAAATATTCTCGAGAGAAACACTATACATCTTGTGATAAATGGTCCTGGTACGGGTATGTAGAGCGACCAGCGGACTTTCCAAAACAGGAACTTTGTTAACACTGCCTTGGCGTACCGGAATTGAAGTCCGACTCGTTTCGGGCTGACGGCTGTAGCTTTGATCACCACATTGAGTTGTTTCAGCACCGGTTCCGTTCCGTCCTCCTTGGTTTCAAAATCGATAACGTTCGTAATGATACCTTTCTTTCCATTCACAATATTTTGTACCTTGGCAGCTCCGCGAGTCGAGTTCTTGCTAAAGTTGGCATCAGCAGCGGTGGTGAAGAGTGATTTCCAAGGACCATTGAGGGGAGCCTTCTCGCCGTTGATTTTGTCGCCTAGATATTGAGTCGCATTCAGGATCGGTGAAAACATGGAGAGCTTCTCGCAAACCTCTGTGACTTCCCTGGCCTTGTCACCAACGTCCTTCGAAATCGCGTAGAAATCAACCTTTTGGGGAGCTCGCGAAGTAGCATTCAGTTCCCCTCCTTTCACTCCAAAGTCAATCGAGACATCACCATCGCGGGCTTTGAGCTCACGGAATTCCGAAATCTTCTCCAATAAGAGATTCTTGAGCTCGACAGATGTGGATGGCTCCGCGCCGCTGGTTCCAGCATTCCGGGAAACGATGGATCGAGTGTGCACAGCATTCTTATTATTTGTGAGCTTATTGCCAAGCAGATGAGAAGGCACCGTACCAGGATATAAAGGCTGAAAGCCACTGGAATGAGCCAGAAACTGACAGAGCAGAATGATAGTCGTCAAATGCTTCATTTGTATCGGATGGTTTCCTTCGAGATACTCAAAGAGAAGAGATGTAAGAAATAATGAGAAGAGAGAGGTGTGATGAGAAGTGAGAAGGAATACAGTACTGTAGGACAAGGATGCATGGCAAAACAACGTGTAATCATCAGAAATACTGCAAGACAAAACACGAATGACGCACAGCCACTCGACCACGGCGACTCCAATAATCTCAGCGCACCACTCTTCTTTCTGCGTCTGCGCGGCGCCTGCTGTTTGTGTCAGTCACGCACGTTGGAGTATGCGTGTCATGACCGTTGAAACAAGGTGGAAATCATCTCTCCGCATGGAGTGACGTCTTTGATTGATTCGTCTTGGTCAAATTCCGTCGACAATGTTGGTGGAGAACAAAGAAATGCTGACAGCTGACAGAAGGATTAAAGTCAGAAGTCAGATAGAATATTTCGAAAGGGACGATGATGATGCGACAGAAAGGTCTCCTATTTGACAGAGTATCAATGTACAGGTAGACTAGTGAATTGTAACAGTGTGCGAGAATGTGGAGGAGTGGTGGAGCCATGGCCGCCACTTGCGGCAAACGAGTGTGGCGACAATGGCAAAAGCTCGCATCGACGACTGCCGCCATGTCAGAGGAACGCCTCCAGGTCCCTGTGATCGACATGTCCTTGCCACCGACAGAGCTAGGGTTTGCCGTTCACGAGGCCTGCACTACTTCTGGGTTTTTCCATATTGTCAATCATGGAGTTTCCAGCGACTTGAGAGCGCGTGTTTTGGAGGAAAGCAGCAATTTCTTCAACCTTTCCTTGGATGAGAAAGAGACACTAAGTGTCGGCCACTCAAATTCCTACAGAGGATATCAACGTGTCGGTGTCAATGTTACCAAGAACAAGCTGGACGGCCATGAGGCCTTGGACATAGTCTCCGAGTCCAAACGTGCCGATCGACAAAGGCCAGATGGCTTGACCAACTATGGTTTCAACCAGTGGCCAGATCCTAAACGCATTCCTGGATTGCGACCCATGCTCGAACAAGAATACATTCCTCAGCTGACAGAGGTAGGGCATCGACTATTATCAGCTGCATCTGATGGCTTAGGACTAGGGACAGAATTCTTCCGTCCTTACTTTGAGGACCCATATTGGTCCATGCGGCTCATTCACTACCCTGCTGCTGCTGCATCTGACAATCAAAATTACGAGTATGGCATCGGAGAACACACAGACTACGGCGTCTTTACCATGATTATGTGCGATGAGGTAAAGAACACACTTCAGATACGACCCAAAGGGACAGAGGATTGGGTCACGGTAGATCCGATCGAGGGTGGCTTCCTCTGCAATATTGGAGATATGTTAGCTCGATGGACGAACAACATTTATGTTTCGACACCGCATCGGGTATTCCAGCCTAAGAATGAAACTCGACTGAGTGTGCCATTCTTCTTTGATCCTAGCTACGACGCTATAATCAGGCCTATTCCTTCGTTGGTGGAGCGATCAGGACGACCCGCCTGCTTCGAACCTATTATGTATGGAGACCATTTGTTGGCGAAGACCAGCAACAACTTTCTACTGTAGCACTCTTCCATCAAAAGTCTCAACTTGTTCTGTTTTATCAATTATCAAGTCAGTTCCTAATGAATATGAGTAGGGGTCTAGAGTAATTTCCACGTAATCACCTCATCAATAGGCGACTAGAAACATTCGCTGCAACAGGCACATTTGATGCTGCCTTTCGTACAATCAGACGTCAGGTCGACTAAAACTACTTCGTGCACCAGGGTACAGACTTCTTCAGGCACAGTTCCAGTAAACTGGTTTCCATTCAGGCGGAGTGTCTTGAGTGCCTTGAGATATCCCAGCTCGGTTGGCACATTTCCATTGAGCCTATTCTGGGAGACATGCAGCTCTGTCAACTTGCGGAGAGCGCCAAACTCGGTCGGAAGCGTGCCGACAATCAAATTGTTGTGAGCATTGAAAACTGATAGGTCCTTCATCGTAACAAAAAGCTCGGGGATGGTCCCACCAATCTTGTTAAATTCAACGGAGAACGTCTCCAGGTCCAGCATCATGCTCAGCTGTCGGGGGATCGAGCCAGTCAGGTGGTTCCTGGCCATTGAAAAAAGTTCTGTCGGGACACAATTGTTAGTCAATGGCACGAGAGGTTCCAAGAAGCATAGGACTAGAATGATTTACATGCAATTGCAGAAAGGGTCGCCGTAAAGAAACTTACTCAAATCACCCATACTCCCAAACGTACTCGGCAACGTGGAATTCAGCTGGTTGTTTGCCATACTAAGCTCCACTAGGCGGGTGGTTCGAGAGAAAATTTCCTCGGGAATAGATCCCACAAACTTGTTGTCGCTCATATGTAGAAATTCTATGGTGCACCAGATAATATGGGTGAGAGGATGCGACTCTGAAACTAGTCGGGACCAAAGAACTCGTGCTCCGATGTCACTTACCAAGCCTGTACAGTTCAGCAAAGTTCGGGCTGATTGATCCTGTTAGACGATTATCCGACAAGCGAAGATCGATGAGTGTCGTCAGTTGCAAAAGACCATCAGGAATCGGTCCAGTGAATGCGTTTGATTGCAAGTACAGCGATGCTAATAGATTCATGGAGAGACATCCCAACAGGTATCAGGCATCAAAGTTAGTTCGTCGTCGATGCGGAACGCCACGGAGGTACATAGAGGACTGCTTCATACTTCACTTACTAATCTTTTCCATTCCCTTGACATCGTCTGGGATGGCTCCTCCGAATTCATTGTTGTCCAGTCCCAATTTCCTGAGCGTTGACAAACTGTAGATACTTGCTGGAACGGTGCCCCTAAGTTCATTATGACCGACATCCATTTCCCGAATGATAAAAAATTTACCATACGACTCAGGAATGGTTCCTTGAAGCTCATTCTTCCCCAGGAGTAAGAAATTGAGAAGTGTTAGCTCACTGAGGTTTGGGGGTAACGTTGACGTGAGGGCATTGCCCGTGAGATCCAAGGTGACGAGCCCATCAAGAGCAACCAACTCCGCAGGCAGAGTACCAGTGAGGGAGTTGTCTGGAAGTTTTATGGCTGCGACCGATTTATCCCCTTGGGAATTGGACCTTCCCAAACATTCGATGCCATTCCAAGTGCAGTACCCTTTATCAGTCATCCAGTTCAGTTGGTTGAACCAGCCACCCTTCGGGTTGACATGTTCGGTAGCTCCCGACGTGCTGTAGAAAAGGACAGCGAGCGCATATCGCTGGAGTAGAAAAGCACCCTCGAGCGGAGCGTCATCAACATTTGCTAGCCAGCTCAGAGCGTGATATTGAGGGCTGGTCTTATCCTTCAAAACACTTTTACTGGTGAGACCAGCCGAGATGACCTTGTTCGAAATCTGTTTCATCCTGCCCGGACTGTGGCTTTCACCTCCTACGAGCGAAGTGATCATGAAAATCAGCAAGGCGAGGAGGGTGGCACCACCTAATACCACAAGAAGCCTCTTGGTGCCCATATTTCGACAGTTCGTCAGCGTTGCCATAAACGCGGCGGTGACGGCATTCAATCGTTCGCTTCTCGGTTTGCTCCCTCCGAGCTGGCTAGCCGAGAGGGTTGTGCGAGTCGTAGGCGGTGACACTGGAACGTTGGCGGGAGGAGGAGGCTCATCTTCGTCATAGAGGAATCGACGGGCACTCTCAAGGGAAGCCGCTGTCCTGCTCGCCTGCAGCGACGACGATGCTTCACCGCGCTTTTTCAGTTCTCCATCATCCATTTTACTGCGAGGTTTACTGACTGTATGATGATTCAATTGATCAAGCGTGATGTGTGATGTAGCTGGTCTCGATCGATTCAATGACGATCTGGGAGGGGAATAGCAACCTAGTGACTCTCTTTGCCTTGCTATCCACAACGACACTGCTGTAGTTGCATACGAAGCAAGATATGTGTATTTCAATTCTTCATCCTTATTCGCACTGCACACTGCGAGATGCAAAATCTCTCGGCGGGTTATTTTCATCGTCATCCTACATGTCCTACCGGTACGGGTACCTGGTACACATCCTACAATATCTCTCCCTCTCCCTCTCAACTTTTATCGTTCAAAGAGCTCGAAATCCAATAGAAATTTATCCTATGCGAGCTCTTCGACATGGTGTCGTGGCTGAAATGACCCCCGAAAATGACTGTTTGTTTTCACGGTTCGAATGAGTCGAAGAATAGAATCTTGTTTTGCAGATAGTCTACTAGAGTACCGTACGTACCGGTACACAGATCGTCGGCTACCGGCGCAAGGAAAGTCCACTCATCTATCGATACACAGAGATAAGCTCTCTCCAGCTCTCTCTACTCTACTCTAGCACTCTACTAGTAGACTACTAGTAGAGAGTAGTAGTAGTAGTAGCAGTAATAGTAGAGAGTAGCTGTACAGAGTAGAGACCTGGGACAGTACTGCGTTAGTAGAATAGCTACTATCGTTCCGGCGCAAGAGAGATTCATTGCTCTCGACCGTCAAGGTAGTAACTAAATTTTAGACAGGGCACTGTTTTCGCTGCTTTACGATATATTCTAGCTCTACTAGTAGAGCTCTATATAGTAGAGGTGTATCAGAGAGGAGAATAGTCTCCCCCCGCTCCATTCAGAGAGATACGCCGCTAGGTAGCTCTATTCTACTTGGCCCAGCCCACCACTTCCTGGTCGTACTGAATAATGACTACTTCTTCTACTTATGATTCTATTGTTTTCGGAACAGCAATCTTGTACTCGTAGGTACGCCGTATGGTACCGTGCCCAGCGGGATTAATAGTTGTGGATCCTTGGTTTTGCATCAGACAGATCACATATAAGCCTTTGCTTATTCTATTGGTCGACGGGTGAATCATCGATTGATCTTCCGAACTTTAGCTCCTTCCGGCTCTACATGCACTGATTGCAGCATCCACAAAACATCTTCATCTTGCAATCCGAGGAAATGTGCTTTAGCTCTTCATTGTCTGTCAATGCACACACTTCAGTAGGGACAGATATTGCTGAGAAATCATTGAATTCTAAACGCAACTCTGTAAGACGATCCAATTTGCCCAGTTCCGTCGGAATATTTCCTGCCAACTTGTTTTGGTCCAGATGAATCTTTTGCAATCGGAAGCAGTCACCCAATTGGGAAGGAATACTGCCAGTGAGCTGGTTGCTATTAACCGTGAAAACAGCAATATCATCCAATTTGCCAATGTTGGTGGGAATGGAACCTGTAAGTTTGTTCAACTGCAACGCCACAGTCACCACATCCAACATTAGACTGATGCCAGCGCCGATGGTACCAGTTAACTTGTTATTGTCCAAGGCAAGATGCTCTGACACAAAAAGACGAGAAAAGGAACAGTTAGAAACCGTACTCATTATCATTGTTGTACGGTGAGTGAATGAACGTACTAACGCCGGACAAATGCCAAAGAGTGCGCGGAATAGATCCCTCAAGATGGTTCCGTTGCAATTGAAGGTCCGTTATGCGTGGGGTGCTATCGAACATATCGGGAATAGTTCCGCTGATCATGTTGCTGTCCATACGTAGGACCTCCAAATTCCTTAACGAACCCATGTCCTCGGGGAACTTTCCCTTGAAGTGATTTTTGCTGAGACGCAAGTCCTCTAAAGAAGCACAAAATTGTGAGTGACATAATCATCCAGCTGTCATGCTATTTCCACCCGAATATTCCACTTACTCAAATTCGTCAAGGTCACCAAATAATTGGGAAGCACCTCTTCAAACTGATTATCATCCAAGTGAAGGTTGAGCAGCAACTTAAGAGGTTCGACGTTCGGGAACGAACCAGAAAATGAGTTGGAAGACAGCGACAACGTGCGCAGGTTCACCATGTTCTGAATGGAATTGGGAATTGTTCCGTCCAGTTGGTTTTCGCCTAAAAGCAGTTGATGGAGGCCCTTGAGCTTGGACAGCTCTGCAGGAAATGCGCCGTAGATGGCGTTCTTCCTCAGAATTAGGTCTCGAATCTTCGGCATATCTCCGAGCCCGCTTGGAATGCTTCCGCTAATCTCATTTTCAGAAAAATCAAGGGTCATCATATTAGCGAATCCGACAAACTCTGCTGGAATTTCCCCCTCCATGTTGTTGCCTGGTAGCACCAACGCTGTGATGGCATCATTGGCATCGTAGCTCCGAACCTCGGACTGAAAGTTGTTGGTGTCTCCGGGGACAACGCTCTTGGGAATGCACTCGACACCTGCCCAAGAGCAAATACCCTTTGCTGTCATCCAGTTCTCAGAATTTTTCCAGCCTTCCAGTTTATCATTGCTCCCAAAATAAAAGACCGCCAGGATGTATCGATCCAAAAATCCCTTGTCTTCGGGTTTCATTTTGGCCCCATCTTGATGCGCAAGCCACTGGAGGGCCTTACTCTGTGGAGTCGAGGAGTCCGAAAGGACCTTCTTCGGCGTAATACCTGCATCGACGATCAACGAAGCCATTGCTCCCTCCGTATCTTCTTCTGGTGTATTGGTCGAAGCCAGATAGATTCCTCCTCCTAGCAAAACAAATCCCAACAATCCCAACATCAAGGAAAAGAACGCCTTGGTTGTTACGAAACTTCGAATGGAGGCCACCACTGGTGTCATTCGACGCCGCTTGTCAGAAATGTATTCTTCCGACTCTGTAGAAGCTGCCGCATCGCCGTACTCATCAAATCGCGGTGGCTCGACTCCTGTACTAGCACGGAACAAGCCCGCAACCGTAGAGGCAAAACCACCAGTCTCGGGGGCACCCGAAAGATTGGTGGGACGTTCTTCGCCCATGGCCATGAGATTGACTGATTGATCCACAGCGTAATCTCGAGTGGAAAACCGAGATCCACTCAAGTTGGTGCTACTACTAGCAGATGCTTTGGATTTCGCCGCTGTGGAATCGTCATCCGCCCAAAGTCCACCTAAATGCTTTTTGGATGCCATGATAGATGATGATGATGATGATGACTCGTCAAGTTGCAACTCACACGACACTAAGAAGTCTATGAATGACTGACTACTGACCGTGTCTCTCTTAAGATGTCGAGTAGACGAGGTGTTGTTATGCTTTTTGTTTCTATCTGTTGTTGCTGCAACAACACAATCTTATTCTCGACGCGTTTGGCGTTTCTCTCCGATGATGAAATCGAAATGACCTATGACCGGAAATTGAGAATCCAAAAAGGGACTAAGTCTTCTCTTTTCTGCGATTCAAAGTAATTGACTGCTTCGACTGTTGTGGCGTGACTGCTTCGACTGCTTTGTGTTCTAAACATCGAAAAAACGGCCGGCCGGCGGTCACGCCTGCCTGGCCACCATCCTCAACGGATGCATGCCTCGCAGCACAACAGCGTGCGGCAGCGGCACTCGTGCAAGAAGCACGAACAACGAACACACAGCACAGCGCAGCCATGGACGATGATGGCGAAAGCAAGGCGTTTTATCTTCTCTATCATCGACAAGCAAGCACGAACAAACCACAAGCGAAAAGAAAGCCTCAACTGACTGCGTCTCCAGTAGCTCTTGATATCATCTTCCCCCCTCACAACTATTCAACTTAACAATGTCAGGCTACGGCGAACCAGAATGGCTCAGTGGTCAAAACGGAAACAAGGCAGTGACAACAGAAGATGCCAACACAGGGGGTAATCTTACCGCTCCACCGGCAGAGTGAGTAGACTGCTCGTACTTTCCTCAGCAAAATACTTCTTGTACATACAGTATATTCATTATAGATGCACACTCACTCACATTGTTGTTTTGTCCTTTGCGTCAGAACCTCGTCTGGAGTTGGCAAGGGGGGGTTGGCACTCATGGCTTTGAGTGTTCTTGGTATGGGGTTGGCAGGAATGATGATCGCCTTGGCTGTTTTAACAATCATTGAAATCAACAAAGCAGGCGTCGGTGACGATTTTAGCGAACCTTTCTTGGCAGCTTACATGATCATGTTTTCCTTGCTCTTGTTCTTCTACGAACTCATGTGGTGGACTCCCATGCCTGCCGTCAACAAGGCGTTTCGAAAGAACTTTGGATTCATGTACGGCCTTCGAGGCAAGGGCCTTTACTTGATTTTTGTGGCCTGCCTCTGCCTCGGGCTCGGAAAGGATGCTTCAGTCAGTGCGCTCAACTGGGCGACTGGAGTTGCCTTTTTGGCGGCAGGATGCTTGCATTGGTTCGTCATTTGCTTCCATCCCGAACTCGCTGGACAATACGTGGCTCCCACTGCTGGACTTCTCACCACCCAATCGACGGAGGCGCCAAACGAGAATGTCGTATAAGCTCGAACCAACTCTTGAGTAGTTCTCCATATTATGACAGGGGTAGTATGAGTTTCATTCTAGAACAACGTTATAGATTAGTTGAGCTTAAAGTTTGATCTACGGCTTCTGAGACTTCATACGAGTAAAGGATATGCAGCATTACCGTCAAACTCTTAACGCCATTTCGATCGGAGGCCCATAGTACCGTAGGGGCCTCGAAGCGCTTCGAGGCCCCCATGCATGTACAGTACAGTAGGCAGGGATACACAAACAAACAACTTGGGATGTATCGCCTCGTAGAGGGATCAACTGTGGCATTGGTACGGGAGTCCACTGCCACATTTGATCCTCGTAGAGCACCGCGCACGATCGCGTTCCGTTCGTGGAGTCAGTCCAGGAGCTAGCAAGACGGCCGCGCGATACAAAACGCAAAAACGACGACACCCCACACTGTGCCCAGGCGATAACACGTGTTGTAGTAACTGCCTGTCGGGCAGTATAGCACTATCACCAAATTAATCAACTGACAATGGCTGCACTACGTGAAGGTTGGAGGTATTCTGTTCAAAAAGTTTGTTAGGGATTGCAAGGATAGGCTAGTAGGATTGAGGAATTCGGATTCAGACAACGAGTCAAAGAGGTTCTACTTGGAGTTGCTTTGGACGGCAGCAAATGGTAAAAAGAAGAATATGATAGCAATGGGGTTGACGACTATGTCTTTTCACCCTTACGGGATCATCAGCGCTTATCTGCACATCTCAAGAGACGATAGAACCTAGTCCTATGCTTGAAGCTTTCCTCGACCTCAATAATTGAGTTGAGTAGTAGCTCGGGCTGTTCCCAGTGGGCACGTAGAATTGCAAGCTTCTCTTCCATGCATAACTGGCAACGTAGTATGACTACCACTAGACCTACGAGTACTCTCTGTTCAGTTCCAAGCAGCAGAAACACCGTGTCCGTGCGACAAACGGCGAAACGGACAGACCAAAATGATCCAGCAGCACAGAGAAACAGCTCTGGCTATACAATTGTTTGTGTAGTTGTATAATCTACCGGTACGCATTCCGGTGCACGGACAGGCGTTTTTATCCATGACTGAACTTTCGGTCCGCCAGCGGGCGAAGCCAGAATTTCAATGACATACTCGTTTAGCCAATCCAAATCGACGTCGTCGTCGACACACCACGCAATGCAATACGAACCGGTACGAGTACGGACGGGAGCGAAAGAGGCGAAAGGCAGAATAAAAGCCGACAATTATTTTTGAATTCCAAAACAGTTGCCAGCCTCTCGTTATTATTATTTGTCAGATCAGACGATGATTCTTCCAAGTCGGACCTCAACAATGTCGAAGTTGTCGCTGCTATTTTGCGGCTTGGTCGGAAGTTGTTTGGCTTCCCTAAACCGTGCCAGCAGCAGTTCCCGAAACTTGATGGTGAATGGAGTGGATACAGAACAGGGAAAGTTTTTATTCCACACTCAGGTAGGATGCTGTTCAGGAGCGCTCATCGCCCCGGATGTCGTTTTGGCAGCAGCTCATGAGATGCCCCCAATGGATGTCGCGATCGGAATGAAAGTGACGGTTGGAGCCTACTACTCGGATCCCACCAAAAACATCGATGGCGACCAGCACACGGTGACCAAAGCATTCATTCACCCGAAATACAGCACCATCAACAATGATTTCAGCGTTATGATATTGGACAAGCCTTCGGAAATTGAGCCTATTCGTATCAATCGCGACTCTGAAGTTCCCGCTGCGTACGAGAATGTGACACTGTTGGGGACTGGAACACTCAATTTGACCACCTCCGAGCGATCCGTCGTCTTGCAAGAAGCCCAAGTGATGTATCTTCCTACCGACGAATGCCGTAATTCCTTTGACCCAAAGCGTGGAGTCAGCTATGGTGGGAACTTTCTCGACGACACCAACCTCTGCACTACCGGAACAAGCGATGGTTGCGTGTTCGACAGTGGTGGTCCGGTGATTGTCGATGAAGATGATGATCCTCTTTTGATAGCACTGATTTCCTTTGGAGTCGACTGTGCGGATCCCTTTTATCCTGCCGTGAATGCTAGGGTAAGCTCTGTACACGAATGGATCGACGGAATTGTCTGCAAGTATTCTACTGATCCGCCGAAAGACTTCAAATGCGGGAAGAAAACCAAGAGCTACGAAGAACCTGCCCCCAGCACAATGGCCCCTTCTATTTCCCCTGTTGTCGAAGCCCTGGTCGAAGCGCCGATCGAAGAACCTTTTGTCGAAGAAGAATCATCGACGACCGAAGAACCGGTTTTTTCGCAAGGCAAATTCTCCTTTAGCATTATTTTCCTGGGCGCTTGTTTGGCTGCTGTGGTGTACTTTGTTCGAAAGAATAAGAGCGCGATGGGTACCGAAGGAGAAAAGAAGCTTCTTTTGTCCAAAAACGGCGGCAACGCCGTGTAAAACGACCCACCAATACACACTTGGGTCGATCAACAATCTGGAATCAACAAATCTTCAAGAGTTATAAAAAAACTAAAATGAAACGAGATACCATTTTAGGCGTACACGTACTGTAGAAAATCCACGTACAGTACTCCTACCGGTACCTGGTACTGTACATACCGCTGCGGGGGGTACGACGACGGCGTAGGTATCGGTATAAGGCGCGTCGCGCGAGCGAGTGGTACGACCCCGGCTGCAAAACAGAAAATTCCCCACCGCCAAAAAATTCTGATGCGCGTTGCCACCGACACAATGCAGATGACGATGGAGGGAACGTTTCCCTCACCATGTGACAATTGTTTCCTTTGCATCAACTGAAAACATAAATCTCATTTTATTCTTGTTTGTGTTCAAGTTTTCCGGTAAGTTCATCCTACTCTTCCTCATATGGACACAAATCACCATGGATCGGGATACCGATCCAGGGGGGAGGGTGATCCCCCGCTATGCGAAGAATCAAAAACCTTACCAGTGTGTCTGTCCAAACACAGCAAAATGTTCCGAGTTATCAAAGAAGTTTAGAGATCTTGGCGACATCCGAGGGAGCTACTGTGTATATCCCAACTGGCGTCAAAATTCGAGGAGGACGAAACTGGTGGCTGCACTAGAGAAGACCGATGACTTTAAATTGTTATCAACGACCGAAACTCGAGATCTTCTTCGGCCAGCTCGTATAGAGCTAAGAGTCGACGAAGTTGTTGCTTTTCTCTCTTGGGTGAGAGTACTTCACAGGCGGCCTCGGAGGCGGCCTCCTTTATCTTCTTGACGTTGAGTCGTTGTGCTGCTCCAGATATATCTTCCGATGACTCGAGCAACAGAATCCACTTCGTCACTTCTTCACATACTTTGATTTCGGGGGAACTAGACACATCAGGGACAGTCAGTGTTTCATTGCGAAAAGCAAACGACAGGACTTGTTCTCCATTTTCGTCGCGAATTTGTGGGCCAGACGAATCTTGGTCGTTGTCCTCTTCAGTGGAATCACTTTCTAAGCCAAGTTCGCTCTGAAATCGCTTGAGCATCTCCTTTTGGATTTCCTTCTTTTCCTCTGAGAGTGTCGATGTAGGTCCAGGGAAAGCTAGCTCGACTAGGACCGGTAGGGAAACAAGAGAATGAATTGGCTCTGGAAGTTTTGCCAAGCAGTCCTCCATGGTCCACTTCCGTCACTGGAACCGGAGGCACCATGAAAACTTGTCTGAGGACACCGACGGACGCCTTTGCCTTGTGCAAATAAATGGATACATCCACAGCGACCACTGGATTGACAACCCCATGTTGCCTACGAATAGCCGACAAGCTGTGAGACGTTCCCTTACCGTTCTTCAAGAGCGAACATGCATCTTTCACACCCATCGTCAAAAGTATGATCATAACTTACCTGAAATATTAGGTGTTGGTTCCACGCTGTCAGTTGCGCCGATTATGATTGTATGGAGATGATCGTGATCGTGGACGTGTAGACAGCAACATCATGTTTGAGGATACAAATAGGACAGAGGGCGGAACATCGGGTGGATGGAGGATGAGGTCGGAGGGAACCGTGGAAGCAAATGCGCGCGAAATGAGAAGAAAAAACGATCTTTGAGGCAGGGTCGTACCACTCGCTCGCGCGACGCGCCTTATGTACCAATGTAAAAGAAGGAATTTTTTGACTCACTCGTATCGACCGACTGGATGGACTGACGACTGACGCACCGACCGTCTGTCTGCCGGAAGTGCGTTTGTAGGCAGGCGGCCGCCAATCATCGATCGCCGCGCCCAATAACGTAACTACACTGTAAAGAAGTATCGGTACGTACGAGGACGTACCGCTGTACCAGGTTCAATACAAGTACATACAGGTACGGTACCGGTACAATAATCTTTTTGGACCCATCACCAATCAACGACCCATCAACACCACACAACACCATCATCATTAGACTACCAGTACTCGTAACCAACTTCTTCCATCGGCAGCGAAAAAAGACATCGCTCACAACAGACAACAACCATACTGTAGAACACAGCAGGCATAACCTCCGTTCAGCACTAAAACATCATGTTGGATCGGATCCAATTAGTGCTGGCGTTGACGGTGACCCTCGCGCTGCTGCTGACTCCCGTCAAGACGTTTGTCCAGCCGTTCGGAATTCGTAATCATCAGTGTGTTCCATTTGTCGGTGAAGGCCACTCAATCAGTGTGCCGACGCGGACGACCAGATTGCCACTGGTGTTCTCCTTGTGGGCCAAGGCCGGTGGAAAAAATGAAGACGACGAGGATGAAGACTGGGAACCAACGGAAGAAGACTTACTGACAAATATGGAAGATCTCACCTTGGAAGTCGACGACGACGATGACGTGGATATCGATGATGATACAATGGTAATGATAAACGATGATGATGACGAGGACGTAGTTGTTTCTGATGACGATGACGATGATGACGACGACGACGACGTTGATTTGGATATTTGGGAAGAAGAAGAAGACGAGGATGAGATCGTAGAGGAGATTGACGGCGAACTGGAAGAATGGGACAACGAAGATGAAGACGAAGGGCCCAAATCGTATTTGGGCTCGGAAGCCGACTATGAAGATGAAGAGTGGGAGGAAGACGAGGGGTATTCGGATGTTCCGCTCATGGACGATCCTGATGATCCCGACTACATGGCCCAGAAGAAATTAGTGGAAGAAACGGTTGCACGCCGCCAACAGTTGAAGGAAGACAAGGAGTTCGACCCACTGGACTTTGTCATGAACCGTATGACCCCAGAGTTGGCGGATGCTCTCGAAGAGATTCCGCTAATCCAAGAGACCCAAAAGATGGAAGATGAAATAGTCAAACTTGATGCGAAAGACTTTGAGGGTATGAATTTGCTGGAAGAAATGGCGATGACCCCAGATTTGATGAACGATGATCCGTATGAAAATGAGGGACGAGAAAATCTCTTCAACGCCGGTATCTCGGACGATGACATGGAGGACTTGGACAACGCCTACAAGAGGATTCAAAAGAATTTGGCAGCGGAGCCCTGGAACAAGGTCGACTACAAAGTTGAAATTACCGACTTTCACAGTCTACCAAATGAAACCATTCAGGAGATGGACGCTTGCCTCGATGAAATCAAGGGTAGCTCTTACAACTCTACCCGGTGGCTCCTTTATGACTTGGACTTCAATGTCTCCAACCTGATATTGGCAGCAGTCAAGCACAACCCACAGGCTCCAGTTATCTTTCAACACTGGTTCCCTCAATTGGTCACTTACTCACGGTATGAACATGCTCGAGAGCGGAACTTTGATTTCAATTGGGACGATGTGGAGAATGCCGATATAGACGAACTAGAGCGTTACTACATGGGATTTGGATACCATGAGATTCCGACCAAGGCGCCAAGCGAGACGGGTATCATCGGGTTTGAAGATCTGGATGAAGAAGAATTGAAGATGGCTGCTTTTGAAAACTGGATGCTAGAAGTCTACAACCCTGAGTGGGATCGGAAGGACTTTGACGACGACAGTTTCCAAGATGAAGACAATGTTTTCTCTGACTTTTACGAAGAGCCACAGCATCCAGACCTGCCAACTTATGAAGATGTCCAAGAAGATATCGAAAGCTGGGAAGAGGATTTGGATTATGAAGGTGAAGACAATCAAGAATACCGTGATTTTATGGCCAAGGAATTCAAGTACACTTTTGTCAAAGATGAAGAATTTGAGAAAGAATTCCGTGGTCACCTGATCGTGGCATGTACGCCCAACGATGATGATGTAGCAATCGCGGAGAAGATCACGAAGCGCATGGACGAAGAATTTGGAAAGCAAATCTACGTGGAGACCAGAGTATTGGCCCACGCCCGAGAAGAGGACAACGTCTTTGAAGTCTGGCTGGAAAGTTACGAAATCGACTTGTTACATTCGAAAAAGCGGGCAACCTCAAATGCCGAAGGCTGGACCGGCCCAGCCGAATGTGACGAGGAAGAAATTGATCGCTTGGTAAAAGAAGTACAATCCTTGATCAGTGATGAAGCTCGTTACAGCTACCGATACCAGCTGGACAAGGAATGGGCCGCATAAGTAAAACAGAGTACTGAACTCGTTGGTCTGGTAACCAACATAATCAATTCTAAAAGACTATTCTGCTTTCTGCCCTGAGTAGCTACCTCGCATCAGCTACTATCTGTCATGAGGAGATATTTAGCTTTACTACTGCAGTCGGTCTTTAATAACAGGCTGCTGCTACCCAGTACTGTACTGTATTAGCTATTGAATGTATGTATGATTCGATGATGTAGTCCGCCCCCCCCCCACATCATTTCGAGTTGATCCATTCGACCTCTCAGGACGTCTGTCCGGCCACCACGTTAGCCGCGGGACCAACCATTCTCAAAAAGCGTCTATTTCTGTACTTTCACTTCGCTTTTCTCTCACACGACGAAAGATATCACGAGAGAGGATACCGCAGCGGTACCCGCAGAGACATCGGCTCTCTCTGTCTTTCATGTCGTCCAACCGTACCGGTACCAGCAAGTACATCGGCTCGATCTGTGTTCTGTCTGTTGATGCACCTATCCATTTTCAAAGGGCCAACTAATCAGTCGAACTCGTATCATTGAACAAAGCAAGACAATGGGTGGCACCGACCGAAAGAAGAGGAAAAAGGAAGACGGATCAGCGGCGGCTGCCGACGAGACAGCGCTCATCCCACCTTCTTCCAGTACGCCAAAACTCGACACTTCCAAATGGCCTCTTCTCTTGAAGAACTATCATGAGTTGCACGTTCGTACCTCTCATTATACTCCGTTGCCCTGTGGTTCAAGTCCGCTGGCGCGTCCGTTGAACCACCACTTGAGCTATGGAGTCATCAATCTCGACAAGCCTGCCAATCCTTCGTCTCACGAAGTGGTCAGTTGGATCAAGAAGATTCTGCGAGTCGAAAAGACGGGACACTCCGGTACGCTAGACCCGAAAGTCACGGGTTGTTTGATTGTCTGTATTGATCGCGCCACTCGCTTGGTCAAGTCGCAACAGAGTGCGGGTAAGGAGTATGTGGCTGTGGCTCGATTGCACGGAGCGTGTGATACCGCCAAGGTCCAACGATCGGTGGAAACCTTGACGGGTGCTCTCTTCCAACGACCGCCTTTGATCAGTGCGGTCAAACGACAGCTGCGAATTCGTACGATTTACGAATCGAAACTCTTGGAATACGATAAGGAACGAAATCTCGGTGTGATGTGGGTTTCCTGTGAGGCAGGAACCTATATCCGAACCTTGTGTGTGCATCTGGGACTGTTAACGGGTGTAGGTGGACACATGCAGGAACTTCGCCGCGTAAGGTCCGGAGCATTAGGGGAATCAGACAACCTGGTAACTATGCACGACGTACTGGATGCTCAACATGTCTACGATACAACCAAGGATGAAAGCTACCTCCGACGGGTCATCATGCCACTCGAAGTCCTCTTGACCAAATATAAAAGGATTGTAGTCAAGGACTCGGCAGTCAATGCGATCTGCTATGGAGCCAAGTTCATGATCCCTGGTTTGCTCCGATTCGCCGATGGTATTGAACTGAACGACGAAGTCGTCTTGATGACCACCAAGGGTGAAGCGGTTGCTGTGGCGATTGCACAGATGACTACTGCAGTCATGGCGACAGTCGATCATGGTGTTGTGGCCAAGATCAAGCGTGTCATCATGGAACGGGATGTCTATCCTCGACGATGGGGACTGGGTCCCATGGCACAACGCAAAAAGTCCATGATCAAGGAGGGCAAGCTGGACAAACATGGCAAGCCGAACGACAAGACTCCGCAGGACTTTTTAGAGGGATACAAGGACTTTAGCAAGTCAAAACCGCCGGCGTTGGCTGGCTCGGCACCCTCAACTCCGGCAGCTGCCGCCGCCAAGGAAGATAATGATTCTTCACCGGAACCCATGTCTACGGAAAAAGACAACGGGGATAGCGCCAAGAAGCGAGCCAAGGATGACAGCAGTGGGGATGAGCAGCCCAAGAAGAAGAAAGAAAAGAAGGACAAGAAAAAGAAGAAGGATAAGAAGAAGAAAAAGGAGTAGACAGCATGAGTCAGGAGATCTGGGTGGTTGTCTATTACCACCCGTTGGTGAGTAGTATTTGTTCACTCTGTAGAGTTTAACCATTAATGCTAAAAGAGTTTACTGTCTGTCTGTAAATCGAGTCATCGTCGGCAAATATCAGTCGTCTGATTGCGTTTTGGGTTTACCTTGTTATAGCATTTTAGCTAGAACATGTGATCTATAGTACCAGATCGTCTTCGAACTTCATTTTGACTTACAAATGGTGCTATCAAACAGCTACCTCGTACCGGCACCGCGGTAGGTAAGCCTCATCATAGTATGCTTTGCGTCTCCACCAGGAGTCTCTCGCCTACCTCTCTGCCTCGCCTCTCTACAATATATGGATGCCGCCCTATGAAGTGTATGATAGATCTAGTAGAGCTAATAGAGAGGTACTCGAAATTGTGCTCTACTCTAGCTAGAGAGTGGCTCTACTAGTAGTAGAGTAGGGTAGCTGGTACTCTAGCTAGTAGTAGAGTAGAGAGGAATTTATGGTCCGTTGAGTCCAACCCGGCAAAAGCCGCAGAGCGCGGATAATATTATGATGCCACACAGCGAGAAACCGTGGCAAAATAATAACTCCATTGAAGTCTCTCATCTCTTATAGGGTTGCAGATTGTCGCAGAGCGGCTCATCAAACAACACTTGCCAAGCATCGAGATGGTGTATTGGCGTGAGCATACAAGAAACAACTACACTCCGCGGCTCCTGAACCTTGCCTGAACCTGCTAGACGATCGGGCGCACGGACGTTGAAAGCGATGGGGCTAGAATGACCGTGGGCCACCACGACAAAAACAAGAAATGAAAATGTCAGCGAGGAGCTCACCCAGGCTGCAGGTGAAATGGACTTTGGCCGTTGTCGCCGCCATTGCCATCCTGACCTACATTAACTTGACACGGCATCTCTTGAGCATTGGCGTGGAAAACGAGTCGTCATTCGCTTTGATTGATTTTTTGCGGCCGACCAAACCTTTGCATCGCAAAGCGCTGGTGCTTCAAGTCCCCTACTACGTGTACGAAACTAGCACACTAAACTGGGAGAACTTTACGTTTCAACAAGGAGGTCCCGCTTACGCCGATTCGAAGCATTCGGATGATTTTTGGCTCTACCGTGCATCTCTTCGGCACCCGATGCGCACCAAGGATCCCTCCAAGGCCAAGCTCTTCTTTGTACCGTTCTTCCTGAATGCTGTCCCAGAACGAAAAACGTGTCTCCATTTGAACGCGACATGGGAAAAATGCTTTGCGCGACCTGGGGCAGGTTATCGGTTTGCTGATAAACAATTGGGATTGTCGGAATACTTTCAAAGGTCGCAGGGAAAGGACCATGTAGTCGTTCTCTCTCACTGGATGGGCCCTCCACACAAAGTACCAAATCTTTTGCGGTGCAACATGATCAACTTTGAAAGTCATTTGCCAGTCCCTTCCAGCGATGACGTAACAGCTATACCAAGCTTTTATGTAGGAAAGCCCTGCCACTCTCTAGATAGTCAATGGACTATCACAAAGACGCACGACTTTACCATGGTTGCAACAATGAAACCTGGAAATCCCGACTTTTCTTCGCGTGAAGACATTTGCCAATGGTTACAAAATGGTAGCTATTCTGTTTCCAATTGTGGTTTTGGGGATCAATGTCCTGCCCTAGCACGAGCAAAGTATGGCTTTCATCCTCGCGGCGACACCTGGGGCTCCAACCGTGTCATAGATCTGTTGATGTCGAGGGCCATCCCTCTCTTTACGGACCAACACCAGTATGAGATTTTGCCACCTTTTGTGCCATGGAAAGACCTCACGTATTTGGTCAATGTCTCGAATCAAGAATCCTTTGCAGCATCCTTGAAGGACATCTTGTCCCGTCCCGCGTCAGAGTACCGCGAGAAGAGGCGCCTCATCGAAGACTACATGCACATGTTTGATCATCGAAAACTCTACCAATTCGATGCGTACATGGCCGAATTTGCAACGCGACTGTCTTTGCAGTGGAATCATCTGAAGTAAAACATTCATAGAAGTATGCTAGTAGGGTTACAGTCCATAATTCACAAACATACCATCAGCCCTTCTCTAATCGAGAAGATGGATACCAGCCTTGTTCTTCCAAGCAACAGTTTTCATGGAATGGACCCGAGAGGCTACTCTCTAGGTAGATGGCAATCCTCAATACTGTGACTGGAACCATTCAACTGCCCAAAGTCGCAGTTCGTTCGGGGTTGGGTCGTTTTCAGCGACATAAGCATGAGCAACATCCGTCCAGTTTTTGAAAAACTGACGCAAAGGTGTTAATGTGTAGATATCTTGATTGTCCCGCGGTACCAATGGCACAGAATTGGACCCATTATCGTAGGACGCCCAATGCAAAACAAAGGGGCAGCCCCACTGGAGCGCCGCCCGAAAGACGTCAGCAGTACTTGGAACAAACAGTGATGGATCCCTTGTGTTGACTGGACTGAATTCGCCAATGAAGACACGCTTCGACATATCTCCAAGTACGCTTGTTAAGTTTGTACTTGTTGGCATCAGTTTGCTTTCGGCATAGTCTAGCACATCCCAGAACTTCTGATCAACAACAGCCTGATCAAAATATTTTCCTTGATGATCCATGTATTTGTTGGTACTCTTGTAGCTGCTATAGCTGAGGAAGTCGGGATTGACTGATGGTACCACCGAATTCAACATTGTCGGCCTTGCCACTCCCGGCAAGGCTGGGTGATCTTCAAAGTTCTCCTCGGCCAAGTTAAACTCAATGTAGAAGAACACATTCACTCCGTCTGTCCCATAGTCACGTTTTGCAGCATTGATAGCAGCTTGACGTGTTTTAGTCCACTTGATATACTTTTCAATATTCTCCTCCAAAGGGACGCATGTAAAATCATATCCAGACGGTGTCTTGCACTGACTGGACCACATGAGTTCCCAGTCGCCTTCCCAATTTCCAAGAAAAAAGACCTTATTGGTGTTCTTGTAAGTCTCAAGCATATGAGCTGCCCAGAAGTAGACCTCATCGTATTCTTGGTCCAACTGATCTTGAGTGAATGGTTCTTTCAAATTTCCAGGAAGAGAAAAGCTGTAGCCCCAAATGTGGTACCAATGGAACCTTGGGTCTGCAAAAGTTTCCTCAATCTCGGATACCTGCGAAAGCTCAGTGAGGGAAGATATTTCCGTACTATCACAGCTCAACTCATAGCTCTCGCAGGTGTTGGGTGTCAACTTGAACTTGAAGTGATTCATGCCAGAAAGGGCGACACTCTCTCGAAACTCGGACAGCATATCAAAGCCACTTTCCGAATAGGAATGCCCTACATAGGGCGAAATCCTGTATTCATCCCATTTGGGCGCATATATGGCCTGAGTTCCAATGAAGTAATTCCCGTTGAAAGCTTTCTCGACGCTTTTTGTCGTCTTCTTCCGCTTATTCTTACCGGCGGAGGCTTCGGGAAGAAGAAAGGCACATACTAGTAGGACCAGAACGAGCTGAGAAACGCTGAGTAGAGAAGTCATGGCCATCGTGAGATACTTGTGATTGTCGAAAACGACTTCTTTACGTTAAGGCTCTCTGTCAAAATTGTGATTACAAACCATGCGAGAAGTTAGTCAAAAGTTTTTTGAAGAAGGTACCAAAAAGGATTCCATCGGCATGCTGACGATACTCTCAACAAGACCCGAAACCTCCGTTGCAATTAATCTTTCTATCTCCAAATCTTTTCGTCCTCGTTTCCTCCCTCCTATATCAAGAACGAAAAGCGACACTCGACACATGTGGCTATCGAAATGATCAATTGGATGAGGCTTTCGTTCTTGTATGAGTCCTGTCAGCTCAAGGAATTTGTCGAGATAGTACGTTAATCGAGAAACCACGGAGTTGTCTTGGGCGCATCATCCAGATACATACCGGTAGAAACTTGCATCCGCTAAATACATCCTGTATTATATATGCCATAGAGAGGCCGGCGAGATCCATTTCACATTCACGTACATACGGTACGCAGTACCAGTATGTACTATTATGTGTCTGTCTGTCCATACGTGTCCATCGGGTACTGTACAATAATCGGGACGGACGTTTAGTAGTAGTAGAGCTGATCCTACGTTGACATCGCCCTCCAAGTACTTTCTCTCTCTCTCTCTCTCTCTCTCTCTCCAGTAAAGGAGTACCAGGTAGCAAGGAGTCAAAGAAAATAACTGCAGTACTAGCTACTAGTAGAGAGTTTTGACGAGGAATCGATCGGGGTGGTCGTAGCTAAGACAACAACATTGTTTTCAAGGAAGTTCTTGCCACCTTCATATTATAGTCATGATGATATTAGAGACGCGATTCGACCAATACACAAATTCCATGCGTGAAACCGATTTTTCAAAGCAACTGTCTTTTCGGTAGAATCATAAAAAATTTGAAGAACTTTGGCAGGTCATCAGTAAGCGAAATAAGTCTTGCTGCATTTAATGGTATTGCGTGCACCTAGTGTTCAGCTTCGTCTGGTTTGACCTTTTCCCAACCATCTGCAACAGGTTTAGGCGCGGTTTTGTTGTAGATACCTTGGTAGTCTTGAACCGAACTTTTCCTCTTGGGCGGGGCACCTTGCTCCAGAGGATTTGTGAATCCCGATCCTTTCTTCACTTCTTTCGTAGAAGACAACTTTCGCACAGGCTTCTTAGCAATTGGCTTTGTCGGCGCCCCTGGAGCGGGATCCTTCTTCACTCGTACCGACGGCGACTTCGATGTTCCCATGGCCTTTTTCGAAGCTTTCTCTTTCTTAATTTCTTCCAGCCAGGCGCCTTCCTTGGGTTTCTTCTTCTCCAGCTTCTTCAACAACCACACTAGATTTTCCTTTTCGGCTTTGCTCTCGATAACTCCTTTGTTCTTGGGTTCTCCATTCTCGTCCTTGGAAAACATGAGATCACTGGCCTCGGTGCAGGCATCACGCATGATGAGTCCAATATTGCCCGTTTTGGGATCGAAATAAATAATTTTCTCTCCTCCCCCACCATCGCCTTCCTGAGGCGGTGGCTCCTCTTCATCCTTTTCTTCGTTTTCCTTTTGTGCTGCTGCTTTGCCATCTTGGGCAGCTGATGGCTTTGCGCTAGACTTTTTTGCTTTCCCAGACGTGCCCGCCTTGCCACCGATTTTAGTTTTGCCCCCCTCAGTCTTTTTTCCTAGTTCATCAGCTCCTTTGTCATGACTCGAATTTACAGCTACTTCTTCTCGGTCAACCGGTTCTGTCAAAATGTCAGGTTCTTTCGAAGGATCCGGACGCGATTCTTCCTGATAGACGTTCACACATTGTGTCATTAATTTGAACAATCCCAAGTCCGACATGATATCGACAAAGCTCTGCATCTCACGGGCATAAAAGTCCATGATACTCAAGGCGTTCTTATCCAGCACTCCCTCCAAAGGCCCCTCTCGCAACTCTTGATTGAAGTCGCGGTTCGTTAACATAATATCATATACTTGAAATCCGTCTTGAATCAATACTGCCCCCAATTCAAATTTGTCGTACCCAACCTTGTCTGTTTCTTTGGTCGTTTTGGGACAAAATTGCGCGACAGCTTTTTCCACTAGGGTCATTTCCTCGGTCCACTTGCCCAAGGCTCGTCGCCCATCGGCTGTCACTTGAGCTTTGGTGATGTGTCCGGTTTGAGTTAAGGATTCGACTTTGAGGGAAATCTTGGCGAGGTTTTGGAGCTTTTTAATCAAACGACCATCAGCATCGCGAGCATTCAAGACACCATCAGGATCCAAGTAATTTCGGTAGATCTTCAAAAACGAAGATTTCCAGTTGGAAAAGGCTTCGCCGGATTGGATGGACCCCACGTCTGCCAACAGCTGACGAAGTTTCTCGTCGGTCGCAAAGGGATTTTCGGACATGCTTTTTATTGCTTTTGGGTTGATGGGATGTCTCTGTGAACTTCTCTATCGTCGTGATGAGAATGTCTTGTGAACCGGTAGCAGCTCAAACAGTCAGTAACTCTTATCCTCTCTTTAATGAGAAGGAGGAGCTGACTGATGGAAAGCATAGAGAATAGAGAGAGAGAGAGCAAAGAACTTTTAGTTTTCTGCCGCCGCGCCGATCGAATGACACAGAAAAATAATGAAAATGACCGGCGGGGCATCGGAGTTGAAATACTTCACGTAGAAAATAGCTAAATAATTCGCTGACTGGCATGGCATGATGGCATCGCGTCTCCCATCCTTCCCTCCATAATACCGGTATAACCTCCCACCTCCCAGCACCTCCCACCCACGCATCAGCATCAGCATCAACATCCACACAAAATTTGTTGTTACCTTGTACTCTACCAGTTTCCTCTCACAAACTCGAAACTACCTGTATCCTGTTTCATCACAGGAGTGCCCGAAGAAACGCCACAAAAGAGATTTTCCCTCGCTATGTCTGAGTCATCATCATCTGCCGAAGAAGAAGAGCCACCGCTCACCGACGAGGGAGCACCACCACCAGCGCCTGATGCTGATGATGATGATGCCGCGGTCGATCCTGCCTTGGCTGATAAGCCCATATGCAAGGTTCGCGAATCGACCAGGGCCTCCATGGGCGGCAAGTCGCAGAAGGATCGAAGTAAATTTGCATCTGACAAAAAACTGAAAGACTTGCTGGCGTCTGCGGATGAAATTCAGTCGTTGGAACACTTCATGTATTGGAAAGATGAATTTCTAGCAACGTTTCGACAATACCTGGACCCCCAGGAGACTTCCAACGCCCGGGAAGCGGATGAGAAATTATATGTACGAATGCAGAAATTGGCTAAATTGTGCTTGCAGCTCAAAGACTTTTGTTCTGATGGGAACGTCAAGGAGGATGGATGCAGTGTCAAGGGGCAAAGAGCCGTCAACGAATTCGTGGCCGAGTTGGCACGGTCCGAGAAGCTCCTTCAGGAGTACTTTCCCAAGACGAAGGAAGATGAAGAAGTTGTCAAGTACAATAAATTCAACTTGGCCGCCGTCTTGGTGAGAGATGGATTCCGAGTTTACGATTTGATGATTACGACTCGCGACTATATTCTTTCTATGAGAGATGGGCCCATGAAATCCGAGCACATCCTGAAACCAAACCACAAATCCGTCATTCAATACTATCTGAAACAAATCGACTCATTTTGTGACTGCTTAGCAGATCTGGGAATGTACAAGTTGATGAACAAATGTGTGGAACTTTACAAGGTTCGCCCACGCAAAAAGAAAAAGAAGACCTTTAATCGAGAAACGATGGATCCTCTGAGCGATACCAGTGATGAAGAGGTACTTAACAACGGGAGGATGTTCCGACGTTCCAAACAAAACTTCCGAGCTATCATGGATAAGGGATGGACGAGTGGTATGAGTCGTGAGGAAATCAAGAATCCGTGGGAAGTGGAAAAGGAAGCCGACGGTACTTCGAAAGCAGCAGTCATCGAGACACCCGAAGAAGATTTGCCCGATCCCGAAAAGCCCAACGAATGGATCTACTATTACGATCCTACGACAGAGGAAATAGGGAAGATTCCTCGCAAGCGAGCGATTGGGGAAAACTTTATCATTAAGCAGGATAAAGCCAGCGGAACGGAAGAGCAAGAAGGGGCGGTTCATGAATGGGAAGGAAAGGATGGCAAGATTGAGCTCATCTGGAAATTAAAGGACGCGTGTAAAGGTAAGAAGAAGGGAGCTAAAAAGTAATCTTTGGGGTTTTCTGGAGTACAGAGTAGGTAAATAGTGAAAGGAAACCATTCACTGCTATCAGAGTACACATGTCAACCGAATCTACGCACCACAGACAGACGACTCACAAATTGAATCATGCGCGAGTCATCATCCGACGAACATTCAAAAGGAATGAGAAGCTTTTGCAACAACAACAGCAACAGCAATGACAACAACAACAATCTAAAATAGCTCACTCTTTTCACCGCACCTCTACTTTACTATTGTATTGTATCGGTACTGAAAGGACCACGACAGGTTACGACCCCAACAACTATTCCTCAACTCAGCGAAACGGATTTGCCTAAGGGTATCTGCGACACCCGCTGTACTTGATCGATATTTGCTGAGAGCGCAATTTTTAGTCCCCAATCTTCCAACAACGACAATGACCTTCTCAACGATCACCGATGTCTTCATCGTCTTCCAGCCGCATCCCCATGATCCGAAAGCGCATATTCATTTGAACAACGTCTATTCGGACTGCATCACTGACCCAGGTCGTCTCTACGTCGATCCAACCACGCAGGATGAAGTCAAAGACACTGCTGCTTTACTCTCGGAACTTCGTCGGATCATCACCTTCGAGATCATCGCGCCCAATGCCACAATGACCGCGAATGCCAACACCGATATCGAAGCCAAGATCAATCAAGCTGCGTTGTTTGTGACAAGCGGAAACAACCAAAGTCGGCTGAACAAAGCATCACTCACCCGAGCTCACGAGCATGCAATGGCGATGGATACAAGGCCCTCAAGGCTGTCATCTTCAAGTCGCATCCGGTTTTCTACGATCAGCCGTCCACCCTCATCACGTCCTACCCGATGCAGCGCGATCTTTCTATCCTGGAATACTACAAGATTTTCTTGGACTACGAACAGTTACGCGCATTCATTGCCAACGTTGGCGCAGTGCTTGATGACACAACTGAACTTGACATTTTCATCCGCAATGCGAAGTATAGCACGTACCTAAACCGTGTTACTCGGGATGAACGGCGCCTCACCTCCCTCGCCCACAAGTATAAGGGTACTCAATTGATTGAGACCCTTGAAAAATTTCTCATGGCGCCAGACAGCCCTGCACTTCGCGAAAGCTATTCACGACACTCTGATCAGGGGAAGGTTGTGAAACACCTCGATCAGGGGAAGGTCGGCAGATTCCCGAACAAATTCCCTGGAAAATTTGATGGCAGACATCGGACACCCCTTGCACCGCGTCAAATCAACCCTATCTATGTCTCCGAGGACGATGATCCAAATGATGGGCCATTTTGAAAAATCGGTCGATGTTCATTCTTCAGATTCTTCTTTTTCGTATATCGGCGCTTGTGCTCATCGTGCGCATAGCACGCGTCTGTCTGCTGCGTTCTGTTCTCTGCACGCTCCGCCACCGTGCGGTACGAGTACCAGTTACAAGTCTATACCGGTACTTGTACTGTACCGTACCGGTACACATACAGCGTACAGGTACAGTAATGAGATCGGTGCGCAACGGCAACATTTTAATTTTTTTCGATCATAACACCATCAGATGGAGAAGGGCGCGGAGCGGCCGTCTTTCGTCTTTTGCGTCTTTCAAAGTGAACCACAGTTTGTCGTTGCTCACCTGCATCCGAAGTCCGAAGTAGCAGTCTATCCTGCACATAGACAACAACAACGATAAGTTGTTGTTTGTCAGTACTTGTATACGTGCCATAGTCACCGTCCGAGCCAGAGAGAATGACAGCTTCTACCACTCGAAAGGCCCAACCTTTCGCCTCGACGACTTTGTGGATCGTGTCCGTGCTAGTAGTAGGATGTTGGCTCGTAACGGTCCAGGCGACGATAACGACGTATCCCTTGGTTCCTCACCACGCACAGCGCATACGCCGGCATCGAGAACGTGCCTTGATCATGTCTACGAGTGCGGAACAAGTCGTCGTCGGCGTGCCAAGCAGTGTCAGCAGCAACAGCACATCATCAGCATCTACTACCGCGGCGGCGGCGGCATTGAAGTTGGAGTTGGAAGAAGATCATTCGTGGATTCGCCGTCGCGATGTAGCACAGCAAGTCGGCGCCTTGTATCAAGGATACGGTACGCATTATATTGATTTGTGGTGCGGTTCTCCGCCGCAGCGTCAAACGGTCATTGTGGATACCGGATCGGGCGTGACCGCCTTTCCGTGCAGCGGCTGCCGCGACTGCGGTGTTCCCAAGTATCATATTGATGCGTTGTTTGACGAGTCGGCGTCTTCTACCTTCCGTCACAATTCTTGTGAGGGGGGATGCGTTTCGGATAGAAGTCACTGTACTTCGTCCGAGTGCAAAATCAGCATGAGTTATGCCGAAGGAAGTCGATGGGATGCCTTTGAGGCAGTGGATAGCTGTTACGTCGGTGGACCTCACGAACAACCTTTGCTGGAGGATGACGGGGGACATGATGACTTGGATCCGGGACATGCCAAGAATTTTGCCTTTGATTTGGTGTTTGGCTGTCAGACGCTGGTGACAGGGCTGTTCAAAACTCAGCTGGCCGATGGCATCATGGGAATGGATTCTCGCGACGAAGCGTTTTGGGCTCAAATGCACAAGGCTGGCAAGATGGGCGACGAGAAAAAGTTCAGTTTGTGCTTTTCTCGGTCTCCTACAGCAGAACGAGAGGGAACAGAAGCGGGGGCCTTGACTCTGGGAGGTGTAGATGAACGATTTGATATTTCTCCGATGGTATACACACCTGACGCCAGTAAGGGTCGGTCTGGCTTCTTTTCGGTAGAGGTCCGACGGGTTTGGTTGCGGGACGGAAGTGCAGGGGAATCCGCCAAATCCAGCAAGACTTCTCCGAGCGATAGTGTCAAAGCCTTGGAAGTATCTGAAGCCATTTTGAATACGGGTGGGATCATTGTCGACAGTGGAACTACGGATACCTATTGGAATCGTGGTATAGCTAGTGCCTTCCAAAAAGTCTTCAAGGAAATGTCCGGACGTGACTACTCGAACTCTGGCCTTACCTTGACCCACGAGGAACTCATGGCTTTGCCCACGATTCTTTTTCAATTGAAATCGTCGCAACTCAGCAATATGGAACTTGACAACTTTAAAACAACAGGTTTGGCAGGCGCTCTGGATTCACAGCATCCCTATGATGTCATTTTGGCCTTTCCGCCCTCCCATTACATGGAATACGACCCGGATACCAACAAGTACACGTCTCGCTTTTATGTGACCGAAGGGCGAGGATCTGTCTTGGGTGCCAATGCCATGATGGGTCACAACATTCTTTTTGACTCGGATATGGACCGGATTGGGTGGGCGGAGAGTAACTGTGACTATACGCATTTGGTGAAAGATAATGGCTACGACTTTTCCATTACTGGTACGCTACAATCGGCACCACCTCATGGCGCTCCTGTTGTCATCAGTGTTCCGGCCACACCCCCACCCGTCATGGCACCCACCGCGCCTGCCGCTGCCCCCACCTCTCCAACGGCCAAACCACCGGTACAAGTAGTACCCGTACCCGTATCTGCTCCAACGCTACCTCCCATGACGGCAGAGGGATTGCAAGATGCCTACAAGGAGTTTTTGAAAAATTGTGATACGGCTCAATGCTGGTATCCCGCCATTGTGGGAATTGCCATATTGGTTTGTTGTGGGGCTTGTTTTTGCTACGCCTTGACTCGCTTTTGCTGCTCGTGTTGCTTCCGGCGGTCACAGCAAGAAGACTACCACAAGTACGAACCAGCTGCGGTCCATGTCGACGAGGTCGAACTAGTAAGTTATCGGGACGAACCCAGTGATGATGATGATGACGACGACGACGACGATGAAAAGCCGGCCACCAACGGTCACGGTCGTAGTAAATTCCAGGACAAGGAATCTTTGCGGCAGCCGGAATTTCATGGGGATTTTATTTAAGAAGCAAAGCATTCAATATAGAAAGTAGTACTGTACTGCACCTACAGACAGTTGCTACTGGTACGCCTACCCAATAATATTTTCAATTCATCAAAAGAAATGAAGAAGTTAGAATTGTACTATCCGAATCTATCTTTCGTGCAGAAGGAAGGAAGTCCAAGCTCTAGTTACTAGACTACTCCTAGCGAAAGTAAAGAACTAAAGAAGGTCGCAATTTCTTGTGTGATCGGTGTTTAGAGGTGGTGATGGTGTCGTTCAAGGCTGGGTCGTAGCTCGCTTTTAACAGTACAGTGAGTGTCACGTTTTTCACGTTTTGAGCGACAGAAGTATAGTATAGTGTGCATATGCTGGGCGCTGTTGGGAAGATGAGTCAGTCAGTCAGTTTGCCAGCCAGTAAACCACAGACGGTCGGTCTGGAAGATGATGTGCGTTTATTATACCGATCGTAGTTCGGGATAATCGGCAAGGACATCCCGGAACGACAAAGTTTCGCCTCGATCTTCCGGGGTCCACAAGATTTCCACACTTTGAAGACAGTCATCGACCTTGGCATCCGAAGCAATTCGACGCAATGCCTCTTCGACATCCGAGATCGAGCTGATGTTACGAGAGATCTTGGTAGAGTCACCATCAATGGCCAAGACCAAGGTCACGACAGCCATTGTGGCCTTGCCATCAACTGCTAGCGACGAAGAGGAAGGGGATTTGCCGGAACTGTAATCCACGCCGCCGTACTTGCTGACGGTTTCCTTTTCAAATTTGCTTCGTTCCTTGATGGCCTTGGACTCGTAATCTCGTCCGGCCTTGGTCGAATCTTGATAATGCTGGTAATATGAAGATGCCGATACAATGGAGGATCGTCGACGCAATAGCTCCAAGGCTACTTGACTGGTCAAGTTTTGAATTCCGACGCGGCTGTCCGTATTCGAGGTGCGTGACAAGCGGTTCAAGACGTTCAAAATGGAGCTGGGATCGTCTCTGTTGGAGACTTCCAGGGCAACACTGAGTTGAACCACAGAGGTACCGCTACCCAAGGCAGACGAAGCGGAGGAGCCAAATCGTTCAAAGGGCGAAGAGGCAACAGCCGAATCAGCAGCGTTCCGGAAAAAGCTGGTCACTGCGAGGAGGAGCCCGCCGAAGAAAATCAAATCGAAAAAGCTAGGTCCTCGCGAGTAGGAGATGACTCCACCGCCTCCATAGCCGTATCCACCAAAGGGAGAAAATGGTGTGATAAAGGGACTGTATCCAAATCCGATCCCAGGAGTAATAGCGACGCTGGGTCGTGAGTAGTATCCCGAGGAGTATCCTCGACTGTAACCGCCACCGCTGCTGCGAGACGGCATGGAACGAGACTGAGAAGGACGAGAGTAGGACCCTCCCATACGTCCTCCCGACATGGCCGCATCAGATGCAAGCGGCATGAATGCCAGTGCCATGGCGAGGGCGGCTGCCATGAACTTCATGTTGTGTCTAGGGTTGGTTTCTCCAATGGTCTTTTGAAAGAGGTCCACAAAGAAGGGTGTCGGGTCAGTAGAAGCATTTTTCTTCATGGAGGTGGCATGGCGGTCCATAGAAACAATCTCGGCGTCCACAATGTTCAATGGATCAGACTTGTCCATCACCATGCGGTGTTGAAAGACACTGGGGGCTGACGCGGTCCGACTCTGAAGACTCGGTCGCGGAGGAGCGAAGCCCTGAACAGAATGCTGCTGCTGTTGAGTGGCCAGCAAAAGCGCCATTGCGGCGGAAGTAGTCGTCGCTGCTCTCATAGTATATTTCACTTGTAAGGTTGGTTTTGAATTTGTTGTTTGTCGATAGATTTGTGACGATGAGAGGGAGAATATCAATTTATGAGGTAATGGTGGAAGTCTCACGAAGCAAAAGAAATGAAATCGAGAAACGCCAATAACGGTGCATTGAATGAGTGCATCAAATCAATCGTAAAATACAGTGCGGGGTGTCACCGAAGAAAACGAAGAAGATACCGGTACGAAGTATTCTTCGCGATTCGCGATCTCGGTTCCTCGTAGAGTTCTACGCATCGCTGGTACTGTATGACAAGGATCTTGCCGCGTGGCCTTTTGACCCTTCCGACTGACTCAGCAGAGGTTGTACACGACTGACTCCGAGGTGCACGACTGAAGTGATCTCCTCAGAAGTCATCACGACGCAACCCCACGATCGAGTACACTGCGTGCAAAAGAGGAGGAGTGCCAGACTGAGGTACTGGACTAACACGATTGACGCACGTTTGGACTTATACGATTGAATAGTTCGAAGAAACCCGGAGACACTCGAGGACAATCTAAGAACCTCTTCGACTACATGGATCAAACACAACTCAACCAGTTTCATCACATCAGTCGTTTCGCCGTTCTTCGCGTCGAGGACATCGAGAGCCTCTTCGGCCTTGGCCCTCGCCCACGACCCCTCTTTTTGGATCCTCTCCTGAAGAAAGTCTCCCCACTTTGGATTGCTAGGTTGCGCCATTGAATGGGTTGGAAAGTTCTTTTAAAGCTAATTAAACTAGAAATCCGAAGTTGCGATATCGGTCGTCTCCCTTCGGTATCGGCTCAAATCTTGTGTTCGTTCGACTTCTTGTCTGTCCTTCGTTCGTTGGGGGTCTCCAAGACGAAGTCAAAATAATAACTTGTAGACTAAGCTCATTAATCCAAAACTATTCGTAACAAAAGAGTCTTCTAGCAAGCTTCTCTAGGCAGCAGTGATAAGTAGCGCTGGATGGGGCGACGGTGGCTTGGGGATGGGCAAAATTTCATGGCGGCAGCAGGGACAGTTGGAATGAGCTTGTAGCCAGGATGTTAAGCACTCCTCATGGAACATGTGGCAACATGGACTCTTTTTTAATCGGCTGTAATTTTGGTCACAACAACTGCTCACGGTATCCGAAGGTTTATAGTCCAACAAACAAACGGGGCACGAGGCTTCCTTGGGAAAGAAGACGTCTCGATACGGCCGAGTATGTAAAACCTTTTCCACAGATTTTCGTCGCTCAATGATAGAATTTTTCCGAAAGTGCAAGAGCTCCAAGTCCATGCGGTGGGTCCGAGAAATCATGTTCCAAGCCACGACAAAATTGTAACAGTCTACGGCGTTGGAGTAGACAGAAAGCGCCGAATAAAAGCCGATTGGCACCACCGTCATCCAAACCCACGCATATCCTGAATTGTTCCCACCGCAGCTGGACGAATTGTCGGACAGTAACAAAGCGTCGGTAGCCGCAGAAATAATGTCGGAAGTTGCTTCCAACAACATTGTGTAAAATGGAAATTCGGATAAAGTGCGATGCTCAAATAATACCACCTCAATAGTAAAGAAGCCCAGATCTTTTTTGTAATACTTCGAAAAGCCACAAATGGCGTTGGCGTCACACAGCTCTTTCACGGATGCGTTAGCAGAGAAGAGGATCCCTTGTGACAACGACGAGAAAAGCCGCCAACGGTTCCGATTCTAATTTCACACCTTGCGGTCAACTCTCTCGATCCTGAAAGAACCCCGGACAACGTCCGTTCCTTGATTATTCTTTCCTTGGATCAACCAGGCAGGAGAACAGCAAGCGGGAGCAAGCAATATTTCGATTACAACCGAAGACTGGCAGTTTTTGGAGTGAGTATTATTTGTAGACTACCGTATGATTTTCAAAGAACAAAAGAATTCTCAATGACCGATCAATCAACAGTCGAACATACCGGTAGTCGTTGTTGGTCTCGCGTCTCGCTGTTGTCGGGTAAAAAATGGCGACAGATGAGAGTTGCGAGAAAATTTGACAACCCTCTTTACTGATCGGCTTTCCGGGGGAAAGGGTTCTCTCCTTGAACGAAAACCTTTTTGGCTTGAATCCAAATTTTACGACTATTGATGAGATCTGGTCATCGCCAGGCCGTTGAATTTCCGATAGAAAATCCAAGAGTGCGTGGTCCAGGAAAAGATGACACCTCCGACTACGATGAGAAAAGGAATCCGGAATTCTATCTCTGGATTTTGAAATTTTGTCAGCAATCAATATAATGAGCGGCCCTCCGCTCCTTTCCTCCAAAGTCTTCTCGACACTACTTTTGGCTTGCTTTGTTGGCTTGCGTTCGTACCCGTTACTACTGTACGGTGGGGCAGCTAGCAGCCGGTGGCTCTCCTTTTGGCTTGCTCAACAAGCAAGTGAGTGCCCCGCCTTTCCGTTTGTCTCAATCATTGTTGGGTCGAAAGGTGTGGGAACCCCGAAGACGTCAGACTACTAGTCTAGAGAAAGCATTGATCTCAGATCTCAGTCGAGGTTAACTTCCTCCTTGCCTGAAACAAGACAATTTCATAAAGTTGCTTTTGATTTATCGGCCCCTGCACAGTTGTGACTAGGAGTTTTTGGATCCAAACCAACAAGCCGCCTCCCTTTAGTACCGAACACTGCAGAGAAACCAGACCTTTTTGTCTCGCTTCGTTGCATTGCGATTATTGTTGCTGTTGTTGAGAGATTTTTGCTGTGATCCAACGTATTTCTTTAGGAGTAAACAGAAACAACACACGCATTGATTGTTGAAAATCATGAGCGCATCACCTGAAACCGCTGGCAATGCGCCGCCGCCCTCCCCCTTGACGGTCGGTAAACTCTTTGTCAAACAGTACTATCAAGTCTTGCAAACCAACACGGATCAAATCCACCGCTTCTACCAACCGACTTCGCTCTTGAGCCACGCCGAGGGCAGTGATCCTACGGATCCATTGGGTCTTGAAAACTATGAAATTGCGGGGCGATGGGGCATCATTGGATCGGAGACCAAGGGATTTGCCATGGAAATTGGAGCTATTGATGCTCAGACGTCCATCAATGGTAGTATCTTGTTGGTTGTGACTGGTACCGTCAGCAGCAACCCCAAGGAGGCACGAAAAACCTTCATCCATACCTTCTTTTTGTGTTTGCTTCCCAACACAAAACGATACTATGTAGCCAATGATGTCTTGCGATTCTTGGAGAAGCAAGAGTCGCCTACTAGTGCTGAAGAGGCGGCCCCAGCAAAAGAGAAAGAAGCTGAAGCACCACTCGAGGAGGCTACTATTGTGGAAGTGTCTCCAGCAGCGATGATAGTGGTCGACAACGCAGCTGTAGTACCAGCACCGGAAGCGTCTCCTGGCGGTGGCGTAGAGGAGACGAAAGAGGAGGCACCCGAGGAGGAAGAGGTTCCACCAGCGGTGGAAGAACCCGTCGTGGAAACGCCTGTTGTAAAGGCAGCGCCTGTGGCATCCAAGGAGGGGGCACCAAAGGCAGAGGCGAAGGATGGATCGGGAGGACGAGGAAAGCGTGGAAAGGGCGCCAAAACTCCACCAGCGCCAGCGCCAGCACAGCAACCAAAACAACAACCTGCTTCCAAACCAACTCCAGGATCCTGGGCGAGTTTGGTGGCCTCTAGTCCTGCAGTGGCGAGTCCTCCAGTTCCTCCTAGTCCATCGAGACCTGCCCTTGCAGAAAAGCCAGAACCTACGGAGAAATCCCCGGCTCCCACTCCGGCTGCAAAGGAGAAGGAGTCAGCAGGTAAAGAGTCGGCAGGTAGAGGAGGTCAACGTGGTGGTGGTGGTGGTGGTGGTGATCGGCACAAGCGCGACCCAGACTGCACGTTGGTGCTTAAAAATCTTCCGGATGGAGCCAAGGATGCGGATCTTGTGGCGTTGTTTGAAGGATTTGCCTCTTCGACCGGTGGAAAGATTCTAGGTACCACTGTCTCCGTGCACCGTGGCCTCGGATTTGTTGATTTCGACTCGGTGCCTCCCGTTTTGGCGGCGGTCGCCAAACATCAGGAATCACCAATCGAGTTGCAAGGGCGCGTGTTGGAGGTAGACCAAAAGACAGCAGAACAGAAAGCTAGACGTAATGCACGTGGTGGTGGATATCGAAGTGGCTCGCCGGGGAATGGAGGCGCATTCCGAGGAGCCGGCGGCGGGGCTGGAGGTCGCCAGAATCAATTTCGACGTGGTGGTAACGCCGGACGAGGAGATCGGGGCGGTGGAGGACGAGGAGGAGGCCGTAGCGGAAAATAATAAAGATGCGAATTGGGACTGAGCAAGGTCCAAGGAAAATACAAATAAGAGGCTATTTCTTTTAGAACGGCGAAAGAGTTTGAAAGACTAGCGTAAGTGGGATATTCTACTGTGGATCGATGCAAATGATGGATTCGATTCGGGGAATGTTCCTCTCTAAGGAGATGAAGGTGGCAATCGCTAAGGCATATTTCGACAAATAGAAATGGACAATAGACAGCCGCATTATTTCTTTCCACAAGCACTGATGATGGGCTGTTTTTGTTTTGCTTGTAGCCATTTAGCGGCCGGTGGCATAGATCTGGATTTTGTCCGAGCCGCGATCGTGGTGTGCTGGCGTGGAACTATGGTCTGATGGTTTGGTCACAACATGGTGGTGATCGGGATCCCGAGCTTCTTCGATGTCAATCTTATTTTGATCCCAAGCCGCCGCCTCCCAGATATCTTCTCCGTCGTTATGACAACAATCGTGATGCCCATTGTGATGGACATGAGTACATCCGTGATGACACGTTGCCTGGTCTGACATACCTGATTCAAAGCGATATAAGACTGGCTTGTGGGGATGGCGTGGCTCGTAAATCGAATGAGGTACCCACGTTCCTGCTTGGTACTGAGCCGCCCATGTCAGTAGTTCTAGGTGGGCTTCTTCCGAAATGTGCATGCCATTCTTATGATACAAAGTCTTGGCCTCGGTTATTAACTCTTGAAGGCCCCAAACTTGCTCTTTGGACAAGGGGGTAGTGCCATTATTGAGTAGAACGTAGGCCTTGCCGAATACCAAGTGGTTGTAGTATCCTGTTTCTGGATTGAACGTCAGAAGGGTGGCGATCCCATTGACATTCGTGCACATTGGTTTGTATACTTTGTAATCCTCGTGTTTTGCGTGGTGGAATGGGGAATGATCGTGAAAGTACAGTTTGAGGTCCAAGCCGCAAAGACCAGCTACTTGGCTCTTGACGCATATGTTTTTCGGATTATCGTGAATGTGTTGTTCGAAGAATTCATAACTACAAGTATGTTCCTTGTAGGCTGTCATGTCGGTCGAGCACTTGCCTCGGCTATCGACGGATACGAGGAAGATTTCGCTGCTACGAAGAATGGTCATGATGTTCTGGAGTGATGGTGGTCCAAAGTTTGGGTAGCTTTATCAAGTAGGTGCGTTGTTGATGGTTGTTGATGAATGTTCTGTGAAATTGTGAGCATGATGATTAACGGATAATCCCAGCAGGTGGGTCGAGTGTAGAATAGTATCATGTCTGTTGCGCCAGGGTTTGAGTTCTCGTTGAGAGACTACGTACGTAGTAATATAATGCAAGTGCTTTCATTCATTCATGTTTAGCGATGGAGATCGCTTCGCATTGGCACCCATCGCTCAACTGACGAGTGTCATCCGAAAAACCCGAAGCCCAAGGGCACATCTCCTTTTTCCTCGTCTATCTGGTCTACTACAAACGTCAATAGGAAAAAAATAAGAACAGTTCCATCATACCGGTATGGTAGTAAGGTTAATCATTACTAACAGGATGTATTGAAAAAGAGATCACGATGAAAGTATGTTGTTTTCTTATCCTGGCATATCCCTCTACAATCTAGCTACAGTGCGAGTAGTACAGTAGTAGCCATAGGCCATAGAACACCATTGTACAGTATGTAGTAGACCTCAGTACTTGTACAGACGTGTATTCGTGACGGTAAGTTATCTACCCGTACTTTTGTTGACGCAGTCGCTAAAATTGTGAGCCTGTGAGCGCATGGATCTGTGACTCCGATGAATCATCAATCATCATCGGATGAAAGCAAAAGACAAGCCTACAGTTCTGCAGATAAGTATGATTGGCTCAAATCACCCTAAGTATTCGAAATTTATTTAGAAGCGTCCAACTAAAAGCTATGCTGGCGTGACCGTGCTTGCGACGAGGAATGCGTTGAATTCAATTTTCAAGTAGATTTGCTACTAGTTGCTACGATCGCCCGTCGGCCTAGTGCACGAGTCAGCAACGCCGGCCATACGCGCCTTTCGGGTTTCGGGGCTTGTCTACGGATGTCGTCCCTCCACTACGAGAGAGTGTATTATCGCGTGGACTTGACTGAAACTGCGAGGAGGGGAAAAACAAAGTGTGCTCCGCTCGTAAGGTACCAGTACTGTACGAGTATGGTATACCTACGTGTATTGCAGAGATCGTGTATTGAACCGTACTGCTTCATTGGCGCTGCGGTTGAAACGCCGCGTTGACACTGCAATCTCTCCACTGTTTACAGACTGTATCATTGTTGTTGTACCGGTGCTGGTACCTGTCTTTGTTTGTGTGAAACCTTGTTCATAGTCCTCACCCGCAACATAGCTGCAAGACGTAACACCCAGCTGTGATGCTGCTGACCAAAAATCCCGCGAAAAGCGGAGTGCTGGGTCGCCGGAATGTCTTGTTGCTTGGCATTTCTTATCCTTGTGTGCCCTCGCAAATGGCAGAGCATGGCTTTCCAGAAGACGTGTTGAGCTACAAGGAACCTTCCGTGGAACAAGCAGTGGAATGCGTCCGGCGAGGAATCTTGACAGAGATGGATGCTCGCGATCTGGCCCGCTGTGTTGCCACGGAGCAGGCCACCAACACGGACGTGTACAGCGTCTCCAGAGAGATTGGAGCCCAGTACAGGAAGGATCGCCACGTGCATTGCGACTTCAACGCTCGGAATTTCTGCCAGACGCTCATTCGTCAATTCGGACCGGAAATACAGTTCAGTCAGGTTATTTTGGATTACTACTGGATGCCCACGGGGTGGCTGGTAACGCGCTGGGCCAAGACGCTCTTTCAGCAAACGCTGCCCGATCTCGTGAGACACCAAATGTTGACCTTTCCGAGCAAACGAAAAGCGCGTAGACGAGATCTTTCGGAGGGACCGCCTTATGACATTGATGAGGGGGTCGTCTTCTTGCCGTTTTGTGCGCACGTGTGCAAAGAGCTGGTGGGGGCGATTCATATTCTATCGAAGTACTACGAAATTTCTTTTTTGAACAAGAAAGATTTACACGGACATTCATTATGGAAGGGAACTATGGAAATCGACGCGGACGTGATGCAAACGCGACTAGGGAAGCGTTTGGATCAGGAAGAAATTTACTGTACCTTCCGACCCAAAGACATTTACGAAAGTATGGAGGATCCGCACGTTAGCAAGCCACAGGTGATGCGGGTCTTGCTGGCGATCAAAAATTACGACGATATCCGCATGGTTCGTCTGCGTCCACTGCGGCAGCATGAAAGAGCCAGCGTCTTTAGGGAACGTCTATACATGGACGAAATCGGTGGTTTCAAAGGGCTCGACTTTGAGCTCTCGAAAAGACTTCAGAGGGAGATGAAGAAAGGGGGGAAAAAGAAGTACGAACCTGCTGGTGCTATTGAAGAGGAGAAAAAGGAAGATGACACGATGGTTGTAGAAATAAAAAAGAAGAGTGTGCCCTCTGTCAAAAAGGAGCTTTCCCCCAAGGCGAGAAAGAAGGAAACTTCGTCAGAGTCAGAGACGACGAGTACTGTGCTGGAAGACGATGATCCCGCAGATGTGGAAGATGATGGTCTTTTTAAGTTCTATCCGGGACCTGCACGAGATCTCGAAACCTATACCCAACCATTGGAAACGGCAGCAGAGGACGAAGTGCGTGTAGCAGCGATGAAAAAGGCGGAGCGGAGCAAGAAGAAAAAGCCAAAAGATAATAGACAATCAGCTGGTCATTCCTCGCCGCGGAAGGGTATTGTTTACCTTCCGGGAGACGACATAAGTGACCAAAGAAAGACGAAGATTCCGAAGGCGGACGTCTTCGTAAAAGAGGACACCGATTACTTGTCATTCAATCCGCGCTGTCCAAGGGATGGTGCGACGGTGCGACGGTTCATTGGCGCAAATGATTCCGACGAACCCATATTTAGGGAGTTGGACTGGACTCTGGTTCAATCAGATTCAGACGAGGATGAAGACGAGAAAGTCGCCGAGTCCCCCGACCTTGTCAATGAAGAAGATTTAAGGGTGGCGTCTTTGATGTATCACTCTGTATTAAAGGGCCATCGCACGGCGAATCACGAGGTCGATGGTGTACAACGAGTCGCCCGTATTGATGCGGCAGGGTCGACTGAAACTGGTACGTCGGTCATTGCCCAAGTGGCAAACTACTGAAACTTTTGTTGTTTGCTCACAATTCGCGATGTTTGATTCTTCTCCGAAGTCTGTTTCGCGGTTGATCCGAAAGACTCAGACTATGAGGAGATAACTGGCTACAGGTTGGACTCGGCTGAAAATCTTTCGGAAGCCATCCGAAAAGAAGAAGTTCCTTTAAGTGCCATTATCGAGGCAGGCCGTAGTAAGTTCAAAGGACTAATGGATCCAAAGGATCAAGCTTGGTTGGTAAAGATGTCGTCCAAAGTGGGAATCATTAAAGCCAAGAGGAAAGAAGCAGACGGGTCTGTTCGTGAGTTGCCCATAGATCGGGTACGAAATCTGAAGAATATCACTTTGTGGCTCTTCCTTGGCAGGCAAGAAGAACACGATCCATCTGGCTGCTTTCGCGTCATCGAGACTCGCCTGGTCAACCAGCGTTCGAAGTATACCGAGGAAGCAATTGGAAAAATCGCTACCGAAATTGAAACAGAACTAGCTCAGCAAATAAAATGCGCGTCTGCGAAAGTACCAAAGGATTACAAGGAAAAAGCAGCTAATCAAGACAAAGAGATGCTCCAAGCAATCGAAACCTTTCTTGATCTTTCCTTTCCTTTGATGGATTACCAGGATGCCGCATTCACTATGATTTCGCTGGGAAGAAAAGTTGAAGACTTGTCCGTGGATGTCTTGACATGGTTGCAATCGGAAGACGATTCTGCCGATCCTACTGGGGATTTTCGTCTAGTCGACAGATTCATGGATGACAATTCTGATCTCTCAAAAGAACAACGCGCACAGGAAATCGCTAGACGGGTAACATGCCTTCGAAATACTCTCGCTTTTTTGAAGGAAGTGCGTTTTGATTCAGAAGCCGCAATTACGAGCCCCGCTAGAAAAAGTGACCTTGCGTTGTGCTATACTCTGAGTCTACCAACAGCGACTTCACGGGGCGAGAATAATATGTCCAGGTCGACGAAGAATAGCCAAGTCAGGCAGTTGACGGAGGAAAGAATGACAGAGCAAGGATCAACGTCTCTTTTGGATGGCATGGACAAGGGCGGCGACCGAAATAAATCAAGAGGACCTGGTGGGGTTGTAATCAAGAATGATACACCTCTAACGGATGCCGCTGCCTCTCATCCGCCGAAGAAAACCAAGCGAAGGAGCCGTTCCAAATCCCAATCTGCGACGAACGGAGCAAAGGATCCAGAGTCCACTGCTATAGAAAATAGTCGTCGGGAACGAATTGCAAAGTCTGACGAAGAACCCAGCGGGAACATGGAGAGCAATCTGCGCTCTCCAAACGTGGCCTCATCTACCACTGATTGGACAGCGATGGAAGATCTTGAAGCGTCGGTTGGTACTTCGGATACAGCAGGGAAAGCGTCTATCGGAAAGGGAAAGTGCAAATCCAAGGGTAGCGATTCACTATCTCAAACAGCGGTGGTTGAGCATTCTGCTTCCGCCAAGCAAAATGGCGAAAACAGGAAAACTTCCAGCAAGACGAAGAGAAGGCTTCGTTCGAGTAGCATTCTTGAGAATGGCCCATCTGCGAATAAAAAGAGGAAAAGAAGTAGTGATGAGGATGGCCCATCTGCGAATAAAAAGAGGAAAAGAAGTAGTAAGGATTCGTGCCTCGTAACAACTTTGCCGACCGCAAAAGCTAAAAGCGTTTCGAAAAGCCTCCGCAAAAGTAATAAGAATAAGGCTGGTGAAAGTGGTGTTTCACTTGGTCATGTGACCCCACAGTCCAAAAACACGCATGTAGATGAAGCAGCCAGCACCAAAACGCCAAGGGCTGAACGCCCGAAACGGGCTTCTGAAACAAAGAAATCTAGTCGTGCTTCCAGAAGCCGCTATCAGCCAGCCGAGACCATGGAACAGCAAACAAGCCCTCAACAGGCGTCCCAACAGGAAAGCGTCCTTCCCCAAGGTGGAATGGATGTCGGGTCGTTTGGTCAGATGCTTCCCCGTGCCAGTGAACAAAGGAATAGACGTCCACACGTAGTTACAGATATTCTCGGGCGAATCAATATTCAACCAAACAATCAGTCTGGGTTCAACGCCTCTCTATCTGTGCAATTACTTCACGAACAATCAGCGGACTTGTGCCTTGTTATGAAAAATTATTCAACTTACCTGGGCATCGCCTTGGAAGAGTACGAGAGGTGGATAAGAAGCAGCGCTACTGCCATCGGTGTGGAGCGGAGGAGAAGGCTCGAGCGTATATGTCTTTGGCTGGCTTCAGATGGGCGGATAGTGGACTCAGAAACCGACAGAAAAAATTTCGATATCATTCACAAGAGTCTGGAGGGGGTAGACCCACATCCTCCGCTAAGTCTGGAGAGGGCGCATCGCATGGAAATTATATATGAGAAGTTGGTAGAAACAATGACAACGGACAATCTAGCTATCGGTTCTGATGCTGATCTGATGAGAAACTGGTTGGACATAGTGGAAAGTCGAATCCGCATGATGGTTGGCCACCTTTTCAACAACCAAAACGCAGCTTCTTTCTCTCACGCCGGAGCAAGAATGGTGACGCCGAGGGAAGAACCATCTCCATCACATTCTCTGATTCACGATGGATCCAGACGTAATCTACCGAGTCCTCAGGTTGTCAGTTTGGAACCCTATATCGCCCGCATTTCGAATAGCCCGGCTTCGTTCTCGTATAGAGGATTGTAACGAGCAATCTTTCGCACACCAAACCATTCAATTTCTTACGAATAAGGAGAACGCTTCTCCTACTGCCACTAACTTCTTCGAATAGCTTTGATAGCGAAATAGTTGCTAACTAGAGAAATTGCAGTGTACTCTTCGTAAGAGTACGTAGCTACTGTGCACTCCTTTCAATAATTCGGTGCTGGCTAGGTGTACTTAGACTAGTATACCAAGTCCATCAATGGCCACGCAAGAAGAACCCGACGAGATCATACTACTTGGTGCAACATGGAATGTTTTTGTTTGATAGAGGTGTGGTGGTGGCTGCATTTCGAGAGAAAGAAGGAGCGTGCTTATCCTGGGCCGGGTTGGAGGACTAAACCTCCTCCTGCCGGTAAATAAATAGATTTACATTTTTTGTTCTGTACACGGATCTTTTGTTAGATAGTATTGTATGATGATGGCGCGAGCGATCATGTTGTGTGTCTCAAGAGAGACGTTTTCGTGGGATATCTCTATGTACTCGTACCGGTACAGTATTTCGATCGATGCATGGAAAGTGGATGCAATCGTTGGACCAGGAGATCACTACTTCTCCTCTTCCCGGTACCACTAACGACTAGTTGCCGTAGTTCGGATGTAATTACCACGTACTCCTACGCAATCTCTCTAGAGTAGAGTATCAGCTGTTCTGTTCGCACAGCAACAGTGCGTAGACGGCATGATGTTTTAATCACTCTTACCACCACCACTACTGGTACGGCTAGAATTTCCCCATGACAGGGGCCAGAAGTCTTTGCCAGCACTCGTTGTTATTGGTGGTGTGTTTTGGCTTGCTGCTGCTATCGTCTTTTCCTCTGTTGTTTGGCCTCCGCCCCGAGACAAGAGCCATCGTCGTACCCAGCCTTGATTGCCTTGTGCATCGTTATCTGGTTGTAGTTGGTCTTCGTTGTTGCTGCTGCTGCTGCTGCTGCTGCTGGATCCACCACCACGACTACTACCACCAGAAGAAGAAAGAGAATACCGAATCAGTGCAGTTGGTATTGTTGTGGCCATTCCGTAAACAGCCACGGCCGCCAACGACCACCAGAAGAACCATCGCAAGGCTTTCTTGGTAAACTCTTGCGCATTCGCCAGTACTCCGAGACTACTGTTCCGTATCCGTTCCGAGGTAGCATTGGCGACTTGCGTCGATTTGTGGGAAATGGCCTGTCCTGTTTGCGAGACTTTGTGATAGGAAGTTTTCACGGCGGCATCTGTTGCCGCCTGCAGGTGTTCCGAGGCTTTCTTCGATGACGATCGAATGGCGTCTTCGGCAGAGGTCTTTCCCTTGGCGAATGCTTCAGAAGCCGTCGTACTGGAGCGTTGAAACACCTCGGAAGCTCTCGAGGAGCCTTTTTCGTATACCTTCTGGGCCTCACTGGATAATTTTCCGGACGCTTTCTTGGCCTGAATCTCCAGAGCGTCGAGAGCACTGTCGGCTGTCTTTTGGACAGCTTCCCTAGCCTTCTTTGTACCACGAGAAAATACATCCGAAACTCTTCCTTGCCAATCACCAGCCGTGAAATGCCTGGAACTGATATTATTAATACTGAGTAATACTCGTAGCGCTCCTCCTCCTCCTGCTCTTTGCGAGGAGTCAAATGTCGGTACCGGAATTCGTCGTCTTGCGCTCATACATGTACTTGTACCTCTACGAGTACCTGTACTCGTACTGCAATGACATAATATCCGACTTCGACTGGAAGTGAGAATGTTCGACGAGACAGTCCGTAGCATGATGGTCGTCGATATACCGGTAATGATATGAATGATGAATGATGTTTTGTGTTTTGTGTTTTGAGAAGTCTTTGCGGCAACAGCAACATACAGTGGCAACAGCAACAGCAACAGCAACAGCAAATCGTGTCTGACCGTCCATCAGACTCCAGTGTCCTTATCGAACCGTCCGTCAGTCCAACGAACGATCTCGAACTATCGTCTCGGAACCAAATCTTGAATCTTGGAAAACAAATGAAACGGAACACACTTCATATATCTTTAGTCGGTTCCGAATGATCTACTTCCATGAACCAGACATCACAATCATATTCTAATCTTATTCTAATCTTATAATTTGGAAAGTCAATCATTTTACACTGATTTTAGTTTAGTGTGCGATATCCGTCTGGACATTACCCTGGGATGGTGACTGTTGATGTTCTCTTCGGCTGATGTATTTGTTATTTTATTCCACCATCGCTTTGCCTGTTCTTCGGCCGAAGCGAATTGAAACTGAAGGCTTCCATCTCACTATCGAAGATGATGTTTATGCCTTTCTCGGCGTTGAGGTGAAATTCGATGAAGCATCTAAATCCGTTTCGCTGTCACAACCAGGCTTGATCGACAAGTGCATCAGACTTGCGAACTTCGGTTCAAGAGGGAGTGTCACTGAACAACGAGATCGCTGCAGGACTCATGCGAATCTTTCGTCTGTCGTCGACCGATTTCATTCGTGCACGCCCGTTTCGTGCAGACGTTTCTGACCGTTACGAGGAAGAACAAAATCAAAACCAAGATCTTCTTGATCGATCTCTTCTTCCAACATCGTACAGCAGCATTGGTTCCTAGATAGCTTTTCTCACAATTCCATGAAATAGACCTTTTCTATCAACATTGTCATCACTACTTTAGTTTCACTATCGTACTTCTATTCGCTCCCGATCAAACCGTCCATCAGACTCCAGTGTCCTTATCGAACCGTCCGTCAGTCCAACGAACGATCTCGAACTATCGTCTCGGAACCAAATCTTGAATCTTGGAAAACAAATGAAACGGAACACACTTCATAAGCCGTGTCGCGCGTGCGCGGGTCACCGGAAATAATTTTTGCCACGAATTTTCTTCGTGTCCCCCACGCGATAACAGGTGATGTAGTAACTACCTGTCTGGCAATGGATCACTATAACCAAATTAAACGACTGACGTTACGGTCTGGACAACCATTATCGCGACGCTTCGCTAGTAATCAGTTGATCGACCTCCTTTGAGTCAGCAACAGCATAACAGCAAAATGGCGTGGGTCGTGGGTTGCTGTTCGTTTGGGTCGAACAGATCGTCCAAATGACACGGAAATAAAGAGCGTTATGACCCGTGACCTATCTGAATATTATCCGGGACTGACGGCCAAACACGCAAACGTCGCACAAATCGGAGGTCGGAGGCATGCGAGAAAAGGCCGCAGGAAACAAGAAACTGAAAGTGTTGGCAAAATATACCCTGGTACAAGAGCATCTCTCGACTATGCTGTTGTGATTAGGAGCAAAAGTAAAAGATAATTTACTTGAAGCAGTGCTGACTGAGATGAATGTCTTGGCGGTTGTGATCTTGTTGATGCTGGCGCTCGGATCCAATTGCTTCACCGCCACCACCAACAACATCATTGGGCAAAGAAGACCTACCAGAACATTATTGGCCCATACCAACAAAATAAGTGCAAGTAAAATGGAAGAGCTCCAAATGCTGACGGGGATTCGCGATGTTGTCGATCGGTACGATACTTTTCTATTGGATATGTGGTACGTACGGGTTTTTTTTGCTTAATGGACGATGGTACAGATTATCTGTCATGATCCTGACCGGACCTGACCTGACGCTTGCTTGTTCTTATGATACTATGCATATTATTCCAGGGGCGTCATGCACGATGGGACCACGACATATGAAGGGGTGTTGGATGTAGTACAGAAACTCAAAGAGCAAGGCAAAGATTTGATCATTCTTTCCAACTCTTCGAAACGTCAGGACAATAGTATCAAAATGTTGAAAAAGTTGAACTTTGACCCAGAAGATTTTTCTCAGATTTTGACGTCAGGGGAAGTGACGTATCAATTATTATTGTCGCCCAATGCCTCGCCTCTAGCGCCGAAACCGTGGAGTGTTCTAGAGGCCATTCGAAGTGAGAAAAAGAGCACTACGAATGTATTCTGTTTCGGGAGTGGGGAGGGAGATGAGGACTACTTGGAGAGCTGTGGCTTAACATTGGCATCCATGGAACTAGCTGATTTGATTGTAGCACGAGGGACATTCACCATCATCGATGGATCGACAGTGGTTCACAAAACCCACGATGGTGAGGAAGCCTACTTTCAAGCCTACCGCGAACAACTGGCCAAGGCTGTCGAACGCAAGATCCCGATGATCGTTGCCAACCCTGATAAGATCCGGCCCGACGCGGATCGTAGTCCAATGCCAGGTACTATTGGCAACGACTACGAGAGAGCCTTGAAAGAAAGTGGCGATTATCTGAATGGCGCAGATACGATCAAGTATATTGGTAAACCATTTTCGGACGTCTATGAGATTGCCTTGCGAGGGAAGGACCTCTCGAGGGCATGCATGGTCGGGGATGCGTTGGAGACTGACGTGACAGGAGGGTCGGCTGTAGGAATCGATACAATATGGGTAGTCAATGATGGTATTCACAACGAACAAGTTCATCGCAAGGGAAATGGGTCTTTGCAAGATGGGTGCTCCAAAGTACTCTCCGAGTTCAATGGGCGTCTAGATACGTATGCGAAAGGACGACAGTTGACACCAAATATGGTGCTCCCGCATTTTCGATGGTAACCCTCGCTCTAATTATTTACAGTAGAAAAAAAATTGAAGGCTTCCAACAACTCTCGAATACCTCCCGAGAAAAATCTAGAATCATCGCCTGCCTTAAAATCGCGTTGAGCTTGTGCGTTGAAGCGAAGAGTGACCCTCAGTGCCGCGAGACACTCTCTGCAATCCTTTTCCGGAGCGAGAGCTCGAAGGTGGCAATCTATGCCCACCATCATTGGATGCGCTTCGACCAAGATTACCACGAGTAGGTTCGCGTGGGTCAGTGGCTCCGTTTTCTTCTGTCTGTTCTCTCTGTGAAGTACTCGTACTCTTCATAGCTGCAAGTTTCGATTTCATAACCCCATCAAGAGCCATTCCCTCGTGGTCCTTTCGGATCGCAAAAGAGGCGCTCCTTCTACCAGCAAGTCCCCGCCCAGAAAGAGATGGTCGAAGATTACCACGAGAAGGTTCGCGTGGGCCAGAGACTGCATTTTCTTCTGTCTGTTCTCCCTGTGAAGTACTCGCACTCTTCATAGCTGCAAGTTTCGATTTCATAACCCCATCAAGAGCCATTCCAGCGCGGTCCTTTCGGATTGCAAAAGAGGCGCTCCTTCTACCCGCAAGTCCCCGCCCAGAAAGAGATGGTCGAAGATTACCACGAGAAGGTTCGCGTGGGCCAGTGGCTGCATTTTCTTCTGTCTGTTCTCCCTGTGAAGTACTCGCACTCTTCATAGCTGCAAGTTTCGATTTCATAACCCCATCAAGAGCCATTCCAGCGTTGTCCTTTCGGATTGCAAAAGAGGCGCTCCTTCTGCCAGCAAGTCCCCGTCCAAGAAAGGATGGTGGCATTCCTGGTCGTCCCTCGCCTCTCTGCCTTGCCTGAGCAGCAGCCATCGCAGCGAGTGTGGATCTCGGATCCCCATCGGTCGCAGCGTCTCCAGACCGTTCCCTTCGGATCGCAAATGAAGCGCTTTTCCCAGGAAGACCCCTTTCGGGAAGCGTTGGACGTGGAAGTGGTACGCCATCGACTCTCTGATTCATGCTCTTCGTCCGAGTAGGTCTGGTACGCGTAGGATCGCCACCACGGGTTGACATTAGTCCGTCGGGTTGATCTCCTCCCGCGGCTGTAAGCCTCGCTTTGCGGACTTTCAAACTGTTCGTCTTTTGAAGCTTACCCCGGACTGGTTCCGCTTTGTGGTCGAGTTTGTCGCTGCCATTATGAGATAATAGGCCATTATTACTTGGCAAATAATCATTTTCAGTCCCATCGGGCTTTGCATGTCCTGATGACTGCACTCCCCTCATGTCACGCATGCTTTTGGGTCTTGTCCGTGCTGTGCTGTCGCCCTTGTGTCGAATGCTTTTGGAGACGATAGGGCCTTCTTCTTGTGCCTGTTCAGCCTGTATTTCCGGATTACTTTTATTGAGCAGAGTGACCAGGTTGCGCATGGAGACTTCCTTCTTATGGCTAGAGGGTCGACCACGACGAGAAGGCGACTTGCTGCCACGCCGTCCTTTTCGTTCAGATTTTTCTCTTCCGGGCGAATGAGAAGAAGATTCAGTCTCATGGTGCGATGTGCTTTTACTATCGTCGTTGTTCGAGCTTTTTGAGTTAATGGATCGACCATTTGTTGACGATTCCTTGTCGTTCTCGTCGGCCTTCAGCTCAGACTTGCCCAGTTTCTGCCGCAACGACGAAGGCCTTTTGGCAAGCACTCGTCGACGACTGCTGGTTCTAGTACGCCTATGTGATTTCTCAGGCGAACTAGTACACGCAGTACCTTCCTGGTTCGACGACTGTTCCGAGCTGGACACTGTTGCTGAAGTTGTTGTTGCTGTCTCGCTTGTTTGTTCCGAAAAGAAATCACTATGAAACTCTTTCATGGAGCCACTGCTGCTGTTGGGATTGAAATCTTCATCGTGATCGTCCCAAATATCGAAGTCATCCAGATTATTGCCGAACACGTCGGCCGTGTTGAAAGGGTCCACAATAGACGTGGATGCCATGATGTTTTATTATTTTATTATTTGTTGAATTGTGAAGTCAGATTAGCAAGAAGTCACAATAGGAGATGAAGGGATAATGGGTGATAGTTACTTGTGATCGATTGGGATAGAGTCAGAGGGGGTTCTTCATCTTTACATCATCGTGCGTGAAGCGTGAACACCATCGAGAAATAGCGAGGCAGAGAAGTGAAATTTTTTTGGAGATTATTTTTTAGCGAAATGCGATGCCCGGCAATGCCACGGGGGCTATAATCCAATTTAACGACGCACGTTCTGGTAGATATTCTACGGGAGAGTCATTGAAAAGGGCACTAATGGTTTTGTTAGGTTTTATCAGGGACATAATATAAAGTTGACATGCAGGTTCTTCTCAGAGAACTATGGTTCGACTGGTTCGACGAAGCCCAACGTAGAAATTGTACCACATACAAACTACCGGGTACCGGTAGCTGATAGTGCCCATGTCTTGCTTAGCCGAGCTAATACTTTCGCAAAGTCACAAGCTGATGTTGTATTATTGTGATTTCTTGTTGGGTTTCTTATTGCGAAAGCACTCTACTGTACAGTACAGGTACCGGTAGCTATGGGGGGCTCCGTCACAAAATCATAACTACAACAAGTCGTTTCTAGCTAGTAGTAGTAGACTACTTTACTTGGAAGTACAAGTACTTTACCATTGTTCGTATCGTACAGACTTTGCAGCAACAAGCAAAAGCTAATCTACAACGAATACATGCAGTACAGTCACTCCAGGGTACTTGTAGATGGTCTTTTAGACTGGCGATAGCTCTAGGAATAATGATGCTATTGTGTCGGGCAACTTGGAAAGACAGGGGCTCTCAATAACTACTTCTACGAAGTATATAATATGTCTACAGGAAGAACCATTTTTTAATAGGTTTCGAGCTCGTCGGGTGGTATATCATCTTCAGCTGCATCGGTCTTCTTCTCTTCTTCGGATTGTGCTCCAAGGTTTCGTGCATCCTGATAAGTCGGGTCACCAAGGAATAGCGGTGGTGCTGGTTCCTCGTCCTCTTCAAATGAGAAACACTCTTCGCTTATAGTCTTGTGGGTGACGGGCTTTGTGGCGATTTCTACCGGCATGGCTAATGATACGTTTCCCTCTTTGGGGCATAGTGCCGTCGTGGCATCATCCGTTGGACTGCGCGAGCTTTGACTATCCCTGGAATTTGTGCGTGTGATACTAAGCTCTTGAGTGCCCGGTGTCTCGATGGTAGCTCCACCGTGCTCGTGGCTCTCTTCCTGGGTGCTTCTGGGAGTTCCCACTGTATTGTTTGTTTCCGCGTTTCCTCCGCTGCCCTGAAAATTCAAAAAGCCCCAAATGTTCTTGTTGCTGTTGTTTTTGGTTGGAGTCTTATTCGAAGGACTCGGGGCGGAATTGTCGGCGCTCTGGCCACGCTTTCGGGCAAACGGATTCATCATTGCAATGTGGGCAGCTGGGTAGGCAGATGCGGATGATTCGGGGTGAAGACGCTCCTGTTCTTGAATTGCCATTTGCAGAGCCTCCTTTTGAGATTTTGTCCAGGTCTCGTTTCGAAAAGTCATGGTCGCTCGTGAACCCAACTCTCGAATGTGCTGCTCCAGATATTGCACAGTCCAAGTTGGATCCAAGTCTTTCTTATTCATTTGTAGCAAGCGAGCACCCAGTGATGGTTTGACGTTGAGGCTCGAGTCAAAGCCGTGGTGGCCGCAAATCGCAAATGCGATCGTTGTGTTTTCTGCTGTCTGCTCCTTCTTGGTGGTATCATTACTTGCTGCATTTTTACAGTCTTGTTCGTTCTTGTCTGACGACACCAGTAGCGCCACAAATTGCAACTCGTATGGTTCCAGAAACTGGAGTGTAAATGGCTGTGCGGGTCGGGGCGCCAGCAGCATTGCAAATGGATTTGGGTTGTGGTGATGTTTCGTCGTGGATTTGCGACGCAGCGCGTCTACATCTTTTGGTTGCTCCCCTTCTTGTTTGGAGGAGGGCGACGCTTGCTCCGAATCCGTGGCGTCGAGTGCTGAATCCTCTTCACTGGCAGCATCTCGTAGTACGGGAGGCCATGTAGCCGTTCGTTCTCTGGAGATCCGCAAAGTGGCCACCCCATCCTCATATACGGACGAGTGAGTGGACGATACTGTATCCAAATCGGCAGAGCTGGCCACACTGGTTGTTTCTGGCAAGAAGTCCTGAAGACCGTCAAGATCGGAAAAGTTGGATTCCGTCCGTTCTCGATTCATCATGACTTGTTCATGATGTTGAACTTGCATGGCGAGCTTTGCAAAATCTTCTTCTTTCTTTCGTTTCGTAGCATTTGCCGTGAATTCCTTCACCTGTTGAAATAGTTTCCGGGTCTTGCTTTGATTGGATTTCGTCCGCTCTTTCAGTTTGGTATTACGCTTATGCAGCTTGGATACGGCTGCCTCTAACTGGGCCATTCGTTCGTTCTTTGTCTCGAGAGTATTTTGAAAATCCAGCAAGTCTTCTGTTTGCTGATCATTTTCAGCGGTTAAGTTTCGTATCTGAGAATGAAAGCGATGGATGCTCTGATGTAATTTGACCAGTTGCGGATTCGTTGCGAGGAGACTTTGAATCTTTGGGTTCTTTGACAGATAATAGTTCTTGTCCAACAAGGCAGCTTGATAATCGGAAGAATTCATAGCCGTCAATTCATTTAGAACTTGAAGGGCTTGAAGCAACTGTTCCGAATCCGGTCGTTCCTCAGATTTTCCGGTACTGCTGTTTCTAAAATCATCATCATTGCTACTGGGACTGACGCTCCCCAGCATGCACCGAAGATTGTGTTTGATAAAGGATTCCTCGGATGACGCATCTCCCCTATGAGGACTTCGAGATGACTGGGTGGGACTTTCTGGTTCTCTGTGAACCATGTTATTTCGACGATTTGGGTTGGATGGTGAACTGTTCCACGAAGCAGTATTCGGTCTCGTGGTAGAGGGAGTCGGTAGAGGTGGTTGTTCAATTGATGTAGCACTGATTTCCTTGCTCGTCTCGAGAGAGAAAGGTGTTGTTATTATTATTGTTGCCGGATGCAAAGGCGATGCTGCTGTACCGTTTGCGTTATGTTCGTTCGATGATGATGATGTTTCCTGTGGAAGAACCATGGTTCCTATTTCCTCCGTGCGGTACGTATAAATAGTATCTGCATACGTGTTTTAGCAAAGCAAAGAAAGACCAACGAAAGCCCCGTGGGATCCGGCGAGTATTTCAGTTAAAAAGTATACGAAATAAAAGATGTGTCACGCAAGTTTGGTTGTGTTAATGAGACAGTCAACGCAGATTGTGTGAAGATGCACATCATGTGATTTGATTACCTTCTCGCCAAAGGACATCAATGCTAGCGGTAAAGCGCGTGGAAAGAGCAACCCACAGAGCTTGCCCTGACAGCGTATCCAAATCATCGTTTCTACGTGCTTTTCTACGTGGATCCAGACGATGAGGGAAAACTTGGAGATCGTAAAAAAGTGACAGATGACGTCATCGACGAATACCCCACGTACACGCGCGCCGGCCGATGGCCGTTGCAATGTGTCGTGCCGGCGCTTCGCCGTTTTGGTTCGTGCAAAAAACGCGGGACATCCTTGCGTGTTGCGGGACGATCAGATCGATAGAAGACGTGATACGTGATGATTGAAAAAAATACCGAAGACTTGTTTCTTTCATTCTCTCTATTGAAAACATCCTTCGTCTTCTTAGACGAGCCTTGTTTTGATCTCCTTAGCATCCTAGTTGCACGGAAAAAAGAGGATTATAACTTGGTTTACGAAATTTCCACACGACAACAATGACGGCAGACAACACAGCTCTTTTCTGGGGCTCGGCTTTCATCGGCTTTGCTCCCTTGGTTTGCTTCTTCTTCCAAATCACCTTCCCGAAATCACAGCTCCTCATTATTTTTGTGGCGGCTGCCTTCTTCTTCTTGTTGAGTTCCCTTGGCACCTCTGTGATTTGGTACATTTTGGATCCCCTTCTCGGGCTAGACAGCGCCTGGTCAGCCCTGGTACCAGGAGTCGTGGCGCAATTCATGTCAAGATGTGTTTTCGTAGCCTTGTATCACAAGGTCGAGACTGTCATTGAAGTGTCTATCGAACGCGGTGAACAAGAAATCCAAACGAGGCGAGACGATTCTAATGCAGAGCCTGTCGATATCTCGACGGCCAAGCTCCGGCTGGAGTTGAACGATGTTGCCTCGGGTGTGGCGGCTGGCACAGGCTTTGGTGGAATGCACGCCATCCTCATGTTTGGCAGTCTCTTGGCTAGCGAGACTGCCGACTTTGGTGTCCTGTATCAACCATCGTGCCCCTATCTTCCGTCGCTGATCGTGAGTGCGATCAACTGCTTCGTGTTCTTCTTCTTGGACCTCTTTTGGATGCTCTTTACCTTTTTCGGCATGCGACGACGTCTTATCTTTCCTCGTGGGGGAGGAACTTTGACGGACATGGGACCCAATCGTCGGCGCACATTTGGGGCGTACTATGGAAACACGAGAAGTGGAGGCAATTCAGCGCTGTTGACTGTTTTGCTTTCGCATTTTGCGGCGGCGGGCTTCACCACCTTCAATCTATTTCAATACGGCTGCGCCTTTTCCTTATCATTGGTCCCCGTCGTATTGGTAGTGGTTTCCTATCTGTATTGGAGTGGGGTATCCAAAATCTACAATCCGTTGCCTAATTCCAATGTCCGGCTCTCACTGCCGGCTTCGTTCAGCTATGGCAGCCGAGCCGAAGGAATCCTGAACGGAGATGATGACGAGGATGACGGCAATGACTATGCGGACGATGGGCATCGGGCCCGACGTGTGCCGGAGGACGATCCTGTTACGCGGGCACGACGTGAGATGTAACCAGCGTTGTTTGTAAAGAAATCCTGTAGTTCTTTTTTATTCGTGACGTGCGTGCTGTCAATGGAAGGAGTACGAATATGATATTGTGTTGTGTTGCTTGTACAGTAGGTTGCTCTTTCAGCACGTCACTGAAGAATCAATTATCGACCCCCTTTCTATTAGAGACATGACAATTCTTTTAATAGATTGTAGCACATTCACAACAGCACACTACATTTTACATTCATTTATTTCCCCCTGGATTACTTTTACTCCGTGTGTACTACACTAAAATAAAGATACAAATAACTCCGACTCTTGTCAGCGGCGCGGCTTTCTCGTTCCGTGACGTTCAAGTTTCCCAATCGAAGTCGGTCCCCAAAGCCAGCTTGCTCCTATACTAGCGACTGTTTGGGGAGCATATTGTTTTCCCATTGGTGCCTCCCACACTAGTACAACACTCGGTGCAACAAGCACAGTCGACATTTGGCGAAGAGCCCCCACAGTCTGCCGTCAAGGTTGTTATCGAAGGAGCTAATGTTGTCGTGTCGGAACACAACACAGTGGTCAAATCTCCAGTAATATCTGTGCCATGCAATGACAAGAGAACTGTAGTCAGTAAGTAAGTAAGTCAGTCAGTCAGTCAGTCAGTCAGTCAATCAGAAAGTAGATGATGGGGCGTCAAGGCAATAATCGCGAAGAACAAATAAGAGTGAGTACATGATGAGACTTGACGAGCTTCTTGAATTCCGATATGCGTCAGGCTTACCTAGTAGATCAAGATTTGAAATTTCCTGGGGAACAGTCCCGGTTATGCCAGTAAAGGACACATTGAAATGAACAAGAGAAGTGAACCTCGAGATGGATCCAGAAAGATCACCAGTCACTTTTGGGTTTTCCCCAAGTCCCAGAAATTGAATAGAAGTTGGTGCTTGTTCGATGAGATTGTCCAACGTCCCCGTGAATTGATTGCCATTCAGGTAAAGCTGTTCCAATGTTCCTGGATTGTTGGCGAATGTTGGTAGAGGACCTTGAAAGTTGTTGCCAAAGAGCCAGACTTGCTCCAACGAGGGCAGCGCATTGATTTCGGATGGAATGTCACCGGTCAGCGCGTTGTTATCAAGATACAACGTCGTGAGACCTGACAAATCACCCAAACCGGCTGGTAGACTCCCCTGAAGTTTGTTTTCGCCCAACGATATTGTTTCCAAAGTAGCCTGACCACTGAATGAAGGTATAGATCCCGTCAATTCATTGCCTCGTAGGGAAAATAGTGTGAGATTCGGAAGAGTCGTCAAACTTGATGGAATACTTCCGGTGAGGCTGTTGTCAAAGAATTGAAGAAAGGTCAGACCGGATGCTCGTCCAAGTGACGCAGGAAGCTTCCCTGAAAGGTTGCAGCCATAGAAAGAAATTCTTTCTAGTTTGGATGCGTCAGATGTGATTTCGGGGATCGTTCCTGTCAATTCAGGGTTGTTGAGCAAGAGAAGAAACTCGAGCGAAGGCAAGTTGAATAGGGATTCCGGCACCTTTCCACTCAGTTTATTCCCATCCATATCAATTTGGGATAAGGCGGATAGATTTCCCAAATCAGGTATGGATCCAGTCAAATGATTGTAGTAAAAACCCATGACCTGCAAATTCACAAAATGGTTCATCTCGGACGGAATTGTTCCTTTCAGGTTGTTATCAACTGTAACTCACGCGTCAGAAATATGAGCATGTCCACCTTTTAAACTCAAAAATAGCAATAAACTTACCGATGAAAACACTCGTGACGGAACCCTCGCCGTTGCAAGTGACACCATCCGGCCCGCCTGAATTCCAGCTGCAGATAGTATCCCCATCCAAAAAGTTAAAGTCCTGCGACCATTCGTCACCATTGGTTGCAAAGTATAGTACTGCAGCGATATACCGTTCGATCAATTGTGAGGTAGGTGTGATCTCGGGATCCATATTTGCAGTATCCACAGATGAAATCCACTTCAACGCGTCGTATTGCGGGGTGTCTTGTCGCAACGTAAGAGGATCCGTTACTTCTTTCAGTGTCTCAATCCACAAATCAAGGCCTTCCAACTGGCTTGGGGGGAAAGTTGGTGCTGATGTGATCGACACAGTATTGGAACTTGTCGGCGAGGGCGTAGGCATCGAAGCCTGGCCACTAGAAATACTATTCTTGCTCTTGTTGTTGTTATTCTTTTTCCGCACGGCAATTCCCGCAGCCAGCATGGTGACACCTAGAACAAAGAGGCACGCCAAAATTACCCACAGCCGTTTCTTGTTCATTGCTCCTTTACCCTGAAAACTGTCGTCATCTTCTGAACCGACAACATTACCGAGAGGAGGAGGCTCGTACGTCGCACTGAAATCATCAGCCGGAAATGCTGGAGTATCAAAACTTCTATTGCGAGTATTGACTACGGGTAGTGTGGTACTTCGAGAAGCGGCTACCGCCTCACTCATGGCATGTTCGTTGTCAATCAGTTCCCTCGGGGTCGATTCATTAACATCATACATCGAGTCCCCTTCAAAGTAAGTCACCTTGACTGGGACAGCGTCCTCATCGTAGGAATCGACGTTTCGAAAGTTCCACCTTGGTCGTTTAAACATACTTTCCCAATTTCTTCTTCGAATGAAAGTTTCTGAGTCAAAGAAGAATCCACCCCCAGTGATGCTTTCGAAGAAGGATTTGTTGTTTTCGAGAAAGGATGGATGTGATAATGAGAGAGCGATGAAGATGGAGAGGGATGATGGTTTGTTTTTGTCGGTTCTCAAACAGAAAGTGCGCGGTCGTACGTAGTTTGGGAGACCTCGATCTCGTGGCCAAGATTACTTAGAGGATGTCCCAATGAAAGACCAGCTTATGATAAGCCCCTTTCTGCGAAATATTTCATTACATATACATATACGAATATAGTATAAGTTGACAACGGAAATAAAATAAGCCGATGATTGGCAAAGCCGTCACATTTTTTGGGAATCAGTTAGATCATCTGCACGACACATAATGCTGTACAACAATGGCCCGATGAGAGCAACGAAGGGAATGATAAGAGTTCAGTTCAGGATGATCCTACTAGCTGGTAGAAAGAAAATTACTGTAGGATTAGGATTAAATTTATTTTCCTGACCGTGGAACGGGCGCTGGTGAATTCATATCTAGTAGTAGCTACTCTAGGATAATTTCTTAGGCACCAAGAAATAGAAGATTGAAAATTGCGCATACATATATTCGATTGCTAAGAGCGGACATTGAGCAGCTCGTATTCCCTGAACAAGTTGTCGAGTTTGTGCTTGGATTCTAGCAGGCAACTTCTCTGAAGAGAGGAGGATGTTGGCAACAGAAGCAGGAGTGGGAAATATTTCGTCAGCTTCGTCGCATAGATGCCAGTCAATCATAAGGTGATTGGTGTTATTCCTGAAGATACAACAGCAATCTGTATCATTTCACTAAATGTACTACTTAACTCTAGTAGAGAGCAAGACAAAGGTTGGTGTTCCACTGGCTCGTTGACATTCTTAGGTTATCGCCTGCCCCAGCTGCCACCACCGCCACGGCTGAAACCACCTCCACCTCGTCGTCCACCACCACCACCACCACCACCTCGATCATAGCCGCCACCGCCGCCGCCACGGCCTCGATCGTATCCTCGGTCATAACCGCCACCACCTCCCCCGTTGCTGCCGCGTTCCCATCTTCCTCCTGAGTCGCGTCTTCCACCTCCTCCGGGAGGTCCGCCAGGAGGAGGAGGACCTCCCTGTCGACCTCGATCATCCGGGCCACCCCTCCAACCACCGCGATCCCCTCCACGTGACGGGGGAGGTAGATGAGGAGGAGGCCCCCCTCCTCCGACGCCTGGTGGAGGTGGTCCACGACCAGGAGGAGGCGGCCCATACTTGCCGTATTGTTTCAAGAGTTGTGCAAACTTGTCTCGGACCAACTTCCATCCAACATACTGCTTACCCGCATAATGGGCTGCAATTCTTTCATCGGCATCACGAGCACTCATGAAATTACCCGATACGTCACAAACAGTTTTATCGGTGGTAATATCACTCTTGACATGATTCAAGTGGCGTTCTTGTGTTTCTACTGATTCTTGCAAAGGGCTGACTTGGCTGATCAAATTCGCAACAACGACGACAGCCACTTGCTTCTCCAATAGAATGGCGCCTAGTTCAAGAGCATGCTTGGATGGAGGCTTTGGTGCATCTGGAGGAGCATCATTGTCTTGCTGGCTCATTTCTTGTTCTCCCTCAGGTGCTGCTTCTTCCTTTTTCACTTCGGTTCCCTCTTCTCCAGCGGGTGTGTCCTCTTCTTTCTTTACTTTTTCATCCTCCTGACCTCCGGATGCACCCGTAGGATCTGTGACAGCATCACCATCTTCTTCCTTTTTGACGACGGCGGCATCATTTTCCTTTTCTTTTTCTTCCGCTGCCTTTGCCAAGATCGTCTCCTCTTTTTGCTTGATAGCAGCCAAATTTTCAAGGGCCGTGGCTAATGCTTCCATTTTCTCATTCAATGTAATTTGATTCCGGCACAGTTGTTCCACTGCCACTTCATCGACATCCATCACGTAATCATTTCCTCCTCGTTTTTGTGACTGACGTTGCAGCTCTTTATCGAGCTTTTCCACATTCCTGCGCACTGTTCGATCACAACTCGAGACTAGTTCTCCCAGTTTGTTGAAGAGCAGATGTTCGAATCCAAGTCGTTCCTGTTCGTGTTTCGGTAGATTCAAGTACTCTTGCCGGGCGGAGTCGTCAGGCTTGTACGGGTTCGGTCCGATGTCCGATTTTGTATTCACAAAGAGTTCATAGACATCGACACCCCAGGCGCAATATAGCGGACAAATGTCTCGATCATAGCACGATTTGGAACGCTTTCCGGGGAGCAACAACATGGCGCCGTCCGAATTGGCGTCCTTGCGTTTGCGGGGCAATGCAGCTCCTTTGGGGAGGGGCGCGTTGCGCTCTCCGCCCATGAGTTGGTCCAGCAAGGCCCGGGCTTCCGCGACGGCAGTCATGGTGGCTCCTACTATATGCTGGAAGTCTAGCTGGATATGTAGGCTTGTCTAGCTCGAGATATGATTCAATGCAAAACAATTGACTGATCCTTCTCCTGCGTTCGACGATGAATGTCTGTTGAATGTACTGTAGGTTTCGACAACGATCACACCATGTGTCATGTGTCATCATGGATCGTGGAGTGCCCCTTGTGCCATGGTCGCTGCAACCAATTTCTCGATCGATCTCGCTCGCGGCTCGCGGCGGGACACGAGATCGATCCGCGGTATGCTGGGGCAACACGGATGGCCGTACGGACGGCCAAATTGTCAAAACGGAAGACGGACAGGGAAGTGAGGTTTTCTTGTTTTCTGTTTTCTTGCTTTTCTTTGTTGCGTCTTCTGATCGTGCGGGTCGATGTTGTTTCGTCAGTAAAAGGAATCAGGAACTTCAACTTGGGTTTCCACTTTTTCGCAAAAAAACTCACACGTGGAGGGAAAGGATATCCAAAATCAACGGCAACGCTGACGTTCTCGACGCGTGCACTTCAACTTGTTGCATGGTTCGCTGCCGCTCTCTCGTTGCTTGTTGCTCTTGTCAATACCAAAGAATCATTTTCCCAATACCGACGGACATCCATCCATCTTTTTCATCCACTCACTACCCAACACCTACGTTTACCATGAAGTTTGCCACCGGAATTACCGCTTTGCTCGCCACTGGAGCTGCCGCCTTTGCTCCCAACAAGGCCTTTGCCGTTCGCTCGACCACCTTGCAGAGCACGACCGAAACTCCCACCTACACTTTCACCAAGAGTGAGGAAATCTTCGCCGAGGCCAAGGAGGTACGACGAAACAGATATTCATCCCACCGATCGTATTCTTCTTGCTCTGTGGGCTCATTATTCTCTATTTTTATTTATTCCTTTGTAGTTGATGCCCGGTGGTGTGTCGTCTCCTGTCCGTGCCTTCAAGTCCGTCGGTGGAAACCCCGTCGTCTTCGACCGAGTCAAGGGCGCCTATGCTTGGGATGTCGATGAGAACAAGTACATTGACTACGTCGGAACCTGGGGTCCTGCTATTTTGGGACATGCCGATGACGATGTTTTGAATGCTGTCAAGAAAACCATGGATAAGGGAACTTCCTTCGGTGCCCCCTGCCCCTTGGAAAATGAATTGGCCAAGGCCGTCATCGCCGCTGTTCCTTCCGTCGAAATGGTCCGATTCACCAACTCAGGAACTGAAGCCTGCATGGGAATGATTCGTTTGGTCCGTGCCTACACCAACCGCGAAAAGATTATCAAGTTCGAAGGATGCTACCACGGACACGCCGACTCCTTTTTGGTCCAAGCCGGATCCGGCGTGGCCACTTTGGGTCTCCCCGACTCTCCTGGTGTCCCCGCGTCGGCCACCAAGGCAACCCTCTGCGCTGAATACAACAACTTGGAATCGGTCCAGAAAATCCTCGACGATAACAAGGACGAGATTGCTGCCATCATCTTGGAACCCGTCGTCGGAAACTCGGGTTTCATCAAGCCCGACAAAGCGTTCTTGGAGGGTCTTCGTAAGATGGCCACCGACAATGGCGCTTTGTTGGTCTTTGACGAAGTCATGACCGGGTTCCGTGTCGCTTACGGAGGCGCTCAAGAATACTTTGGCGTCACTCCCGATGTCACCACCATGGGTAAGGTCATTGGAGGTGGACTTCCCGTCGGTGCCTACGGTGGCCGCAGAGACATTATGGAGATGGTCGCCCCCGCCGGACCCATGTACCAAGCGGGTACCTTGAGCGGAAACCCCCTGGCCATGACAGCGGGTATTGAAACCATGAAGAAGTTGCGCCAACCAGGCACTTACGCCGAATTGGAACGCAAGTCCCAAAAGTTGGTCGACGGTATTTTGGCCGCCGGAAAGAAGTACGGGCATGCCATGACCGGTGGAACCGCTGGAGGTATGTTCGGCTGGTATTTCACAGAGGGACCCGTCAAGAACTTCCAAGAAGCCACCAAAGCCGATGGAGCAAAGTTCGGAAAATGGCACCGCATGATGTTGGAGCGGGGAGTCTACCTGGCCCCCTCCATGTATGAGGCTGGATTCATGTCCATGGCCCACACGGACGAGGATATTGAAAAGACTATTGCTATTGCGGATGAAGTGCTCTCGCAACTGTAAATGTAAACTACAACTCCCAATCATCTTTTGACGGCCGAGCTTGCAGCCGTCGCAAAATCAAAATATCTCTGCAAAACCTTATAGATGCTTCTTTTACACACTATCCTGATCATCCTAATTACAATGTTGCCATTGTTACGATTTTCAATTTCCTGCACACAATGTATTAGATTGGCAGATGCACGTGTCATGCGGGGGCTATTCCAATTTTTTAATATTTATTGCTGGCCCTTGTGGTATGCCACACTGCCACAGACGCAGGGCTAGGGAATAATACGTGGACAACTATTTACATGGCGACTGAAACGGGGTGTTGTTAGTTTGTAACAAAGCACGCTTTCCAGCTTACTAGTTGTCAATTTATGTTTTGGCCATTTACAAAATTCCATCTAAGTATCGAATCGATCGGGGATGCTTACATATGATACCTTCAAGGCCAAGAGAATACAGGCGATGATTTTCATTCCACCTGTAGCTTGAGTTTGATTGCTATGAGTAAAAGAATTATCGTTCGATTACTACTTTGATCAAAAGATTCCAGCTTTGCTCTCTAGCTATTGGAGAATGGGAGCAGGTCTTGGGACGAGCTACTCTGGATGTGAATGATCAATCCCACGAATACCATTTTATTTGTTGCCACGTGGGTCTAAAAGTTGAAAGTCGTGTGTTCTTGGTGGGAACTCGTTCTGTCGGATTGAAATTTTAGCGAAATCCTCGAGCCAGAAAATGTGAGCCCTCCCGCGAGCGCGCCACCGAGCGAGCAAACGGATCTAAATATGTGGCTGGCCGGCGCTTCGACCGTTCTGCGTTATGGGTATAAATCTCTTAAAGGCTGAATACTTTAATTGATAGTCACACTAACGCATCCTAAATATCGAATCTACAGGTTTGAAGGATTAGCGATTTTCTTTCCCAACTCACCTGTTTGGAAGATTTGCAGTGCCCAAACGCATCACTTCATCGTTGAACGGTCCATTGTTTACACCTCAACGCCGATTGTCACACAACTCAACGTCTGGTGCCGATATCCAATTCTTGCACCCTTTCTCGAAAAATTAATGTAAGACATCGTCTCGATCATTGAATATTTTTCGTTCGATTGCAATCATCTCCTTCAGCCATCGCCTCTGTTATCACCATGGTGCCCACATGCATCGTCAAAAAGTTTCGAGTCACATCTCGGCCATCGCGGAAAAACCTGTCACTATGGGGAAGATTAAATTCTTAATGCCGTATACTTTGTAATAAAAAGGCGGACGCGCGCGCGACTCATTTTTGTCACAGCGATACCTCGTTCAAATTCAAAATCGCGCATAGATAACCCCAAATCCGATTTTGGCTCAACGCCTTCTTGTTATCATTATTTTTGTCACAGAAACAGAGACATATTCATATTGTTGGCATTCGATCCGTTGCGTCCCACTTGACTGCACAAAATCTCGACAATGGCAGAAACTGTAGAAACGAAGGATGCTGCCCCACCGGTAAAGGCGGCGAATCCCCCTCCAGTTATTTCCGTAGAGACATCAAAGGCAGAGGATGATGGCCGTCCTACTGAAGGTGAAAAGAACTTTGGGCAAGCTCGGACGCCCAAGCATGCCAACAAGACTCGGGATGAGGATGCTGTCCCCGGAAGTCAACCCAAAATCACACCGGATCGATTGCAGAAACCCGAAGAGGGTCGTCCTATCTACAGCAGTGGCTCGCAACCAGGATATCCCCCCAGCGGGTTTTCCTCCGCTCATAGCTTCGAAGGTCGGCCGCTAGGTGGCGGTGGTGCTTTCCAGCCACATGAGCCACGAAGACAGCCTCCTCCAGGTCCCCACGGAGACTACTACCCTCCTGCAAGTAGAGCCCAAGGTATGCATACAATCTCTCCACGAGGAGCTCATGGAGCTCACCATCGATACTATGCTGGTGGTCCTAGCCGGCCACCTAGAGTTGAAGCAGGCTATCAATCGCACCCAGGGTATTATGAACGCTCGTACAGTGAGTACGGACCACCTGGGAGGCCCGTGTATGAAGGACCCCCGTCTGCTGGCTACAGAAACACATATCAGAGCGGTGGTCCTCCTCCTCCGAGAGTTGCTGGGTATCCTCCAGAAGGTCGAAGCTACGGAGCTCACCAAACGGTACCACCTCCACCTGCAGGTACATACCATGGAGGCCAGCCAGCATACCCACCGCACTCTGGGCCACCTGAGCACTATACTCGTGCCGAAGGACGCTACCCAGTCGACCACCACCCTTCTACAAATGGCAATTTCACCCGAGCCGTCTCCTCGTCGTTCGATCGTAGCATCAGAAGTCGAATCGACGAAAAGCCACTTGGTCCAGGTATCCCTGGCAAGCCTCCAAAGCATAGTGATGCCTCTATGGCATCCGACGACTCCTCCTGGAAACAACTGAAGCAAGTTCACAGCGTTGACGACAGCGCTATTCGCGAACGCCTCAAGAAAGATAAGGAGGAAGAGGATATTCAGGTCGAACAAGAGCCTGCATCAACTTCTTCCTCTTTGACGAATTCTCCGACAGAAGGCCCGGAACGCCTGCATGCCCTCAAAGAAGCCCAGAGAGTCGTTGCCGCGGCGGCAGCTGTGGTGGAAACGAAGGAGCCCTCTTCTCTGGATTCGCTCTCTTCTGTGGCTTCAGCTCAGGCTCCTATTGCAACCTCAGCTAAGAAACCAGCAAAGGCATCAAGCGACCCGCCACCTCCGTCGCCTGGAGCAGACTCTGCATCATTGGATCTCATGAAGTGCCATAGTGGTAGCAGTGGGCTGCTGCACTTGCCTGGTGATGGAAAACGAGCCCGGGACGATGAAGAACGTGGTGATGTTGACACTGGCGCAGCAGGCGTCACTACTGACAATGAGATTCGCAGAGCACCATCAGAGTACGATGATGCAAAGCATGCCGGAGATCTGCCCGCTTCGAAGAAGGTGCGAGTCGAGGCTCCGAAGTCCGATGACACCAAGCAAAAGTCGTCGCCTCTTTCCATCACATGTAGCCCTTCTGCAGACAAGTTGAAGGAGTCCGCTAGTCGCATGAAAGCTCCATCAAGCAAGTCAGATTACACCTCTCCTCAACCTATGGAAGGTTCGTTTTACGACAAGCCACCTACGTACTCGTACTCCCTAGATTCGGCACCGCTACTTCCACGTGAAGGAGCAGCCCTTCGAACGCAACCAAGTTACCCGTCCTTGCCGCCTCGGCCTGGATCGAGCTCGTCGTCCACCATTACTCCAGCTGGAATGCAACTAGACGATGCTCGGGTACCAGCGGTATCTTCGTGGGAGATTCACCCTCAGGATAGTTTTGGAAATGGCAGTATCGGAGGTGGGCAAGGACTCACATCGAGCTTTAGCTTTCAAGACTACCCGATACTGCCTACAGCCGAAAGTGACAATGGAAGCAATGGCGCTCAGCCCATCGCTTCTACGCCCTCTCATGCTGCTCCAGTATCGCACCATTCTGTAGGTGCGACTCAGCCTCCTCTTGAATCAAGAAACCAGTCCTTTGAAGGAGGGCATTATCACGGAAGCTTCCACCGAAGTGATAGCATGGATGTCAGCTATTCTGGACGAGCCGGTGTTCCTTACTCAACAGGTCAAGGTCATCAGGGACAATTCCCTCCCCATGCCCCTTCCTGGGGTACAGCAGCTTCTGGTGGCTCCCATCATTCCGCTTACCACCCCCCTGGCCACTACAGTTCATATGGAGGTCGGATGTCTCATGAGTACACTGTGATGCGAAATTACTCCCATGACAGTGCTCATCGAACCTCGCCTCCGGTTGGCCCTGGACACCAGCTACGAAGAGCTCCTCCCGCTGGCTTCCAGCCTCCGTCCGAGTTCGCTGCTCCTCACAATCCACAGTTGACTCGACGTCCACCACCAGCCGTGTATATTATGCCGACAAGCCAAACAGCTGGTGCGAAGCGTGGCAATGGGGTGTTCAGTTGGAGCAAGGATGATGATGGTCGCCTCAGTGAGATTATGAAGAAGCACAAGAATCCCCGCGATTGGGAACCCATTGCAAAGGAGCATGGTCGTGGGAAGTCTGCCAAAGAATGCCACGAGCGTTGGATCAGGTACCTCAAGCCTGGAGTCCGAAAGGGACAGTGGACAGATCAAGAAGACGCAATAGTGATCGAAGCTGTTACTACGTCAAACGAGCAACCCTTCACGCGCTGGTCCGATCTGGCTCAACAGTTGCCTGGCCGTGTTGGAAAGCAAATTCGTGATCGATGGGTAAACCATCTCAATCCAAACATCAACCACCTTCCCTTCAGCCGCGAAGATGATCTGAACCTTTGGAATGGACACCTGAAGCTTGGTAAGAGATGGGTCGAGATCTCGACCAAGTTTTTCAAGAATTCTCGTTCCGAAAATCATATCAAGAATCGTTGGTACAGTGCTTCCTTCAAGAAATTCATCACGAATGAATTTGGAGCTGATGCCTATGCCGGAACTTCCAAGCCAATGAAAAAGGTGGACAAGAAGAAGAAAATGTCTATGCACAAGGATGAAGAAGATGCTACAATGGAGGCTATCTAGAAACGCATGGGGTGCTCTTCCATGATGAAGAGACCACTCGGGGTGTAGGTGGGGTTCACCTTTATTTTTTACAAATAATTTAAACACCTGAGCGATTCCAATCTGTTGTATCTGATCGGAATACGCCTCTTGGTCGAAGCCTTAACTGAATAATGTAAGGCAAATAATTGTATCTCTGTTTACGAGTATTCTGCTTGCATACCTGTACGATGGTCTCTAGAGAGATTATTTCCATACATTACAGTACGAGTATTCGTACTGTAAATCAGTTCAGAAGTGAAAGAAAGTGATGATGCCACCTACGAGTACAAGTACCGGTGCCGTACTTACATCATCATCATGTTCTGACTTGTCCCTACTACCTACCGGTACCGGTACGGTAGTCTATAATATTTCGAGGCTCCTTTAGCGAGCAAAATAGCGACTACGAAGAGCTCAATATTGCTTGCACCATACTTCATACTCGGGGCTGTAAACACCAGTCCAATACGGCCTTTGTAGGAAGTCTATTCCGAGATCTCTGCTGGCTACGAACCCCAAGGGGAATAGAACCGGGATACAGCACATGACGAGGATGTCTAATTTTAATTTTGCATGCATTCGTCAACGACCGATATAGCAAAAACATGGGTCTTACTTGAAGATCTTGCTAAGAATGGCAGATCCAACTAGCGAGGCTGCACCGGCAGCTCCCAAAGCACCAACGGCAATCGTTTGGGCGGCAACTTCGACGATAGTATCATCAGGGATAAGAACAACAGCTCCGGCAGCAGCGGCGAAGGAAGCCAGACCAGCAATCTGCAAAAGACCAGGAGAAATAGAGACAGCAGAGGCCAACAAAGGCAAGGCAGGAGGAGCCAATTCGATAAGCTTTGGAAGGATTGGCAAAACCTCGGGGGTAGCAGCTTCCACCAAGATAAGAACATCCTTGTTGGTAGCAGCCAACGCCAAGAGGGGTTCCAATTTGGAAAGAGAAAGGCCGGCTTTTTGGGCCTTGGACAAAAGCCCCGACTGGGCGACCTTGGTCAAAAGACGCGACGATTCGACGCTCTCCAACAAGTTCTTCACGGCGATGTTGTTTCCAATGGTATCAACCTCATCTGCGAGCGATTTGGTTGCTGTCAGACTAGTTGTGAAGCCATTTCGTGTAGCCGGAGCAAAGGCGCTCACGGCGGCGGCAAAAAGAGCTGAAGAACAATGACAAAAAGATAACAAAATAATGAGAAACAAGAAAAGGGGGTATGTAACCAAAGAACTCGCTCTTCCAGACGCCAGGTCAACGCCTCCCAACGCATCATTTGACCACCACCAGGTGCACTTCAAGGAAGGTATCTTCCGGCCCGGAAAACGCGTCTTCTCATCGATCTCCACCGTTCCGTTCTGCTTGTTGTCCCCTGCTTAAAAATAGTAGAGTATCGTAAACTTGGTCAAAACTCACCAGCGATAAGCAATTGGAGCTTCATGGTTGCAACTATCTGAAATAAAGTGGAGGTGAAAAAACTTGTTTACGCAGCAGAGCAAGTTGAACTCGGTCGTTTCTCGTCCATCGTCTCTCTTGTTGGCCTTTGGATCTCGTCGTCGTCGTCTTGGCGCTGTCTTTTTTCTGGCCACGTACTTGCTTCCGGCCGAACCGACGAAGTACGCACGACGAAAAAGAAGCTTTTTCACGCGGAATGTGGCGCGCAGCGCATGCGATAGACCGCATACTCTACCTGGTACGTACGTACTCGTACCGTAGCACGAGTACGAGAGAGCGCGAGGGAGTACTTGATCCTGTGAAGCACATCCGCCAATTTGTGTCAATCAACAGAGTCTGGCCGCCGCCAGGATTTCATTTCTGATGAACGAAACTCTCCTCCTCCTCCTCCTCCTCCTCCGCCGCATTGAGCGAAAATTCCGACCACTGTGATGCGATGAACAACAGACGAAAGACGAAAGACCATGGGATGTGCGACGATGATGACATGAGACATGACTATTACACACCACCTGTACTGTACCATTCCAACCCAATAGTGTCTTACCTCTCCCGGGACACAAATAGCAACCTTTCAAGCTTGGTACTCGTATTCAAGTTCACGATGGCGTCAATCAGCTCTTCTCCTTGGGCATACTTTGTAGCCGGTGCATTGCTGCCCACACTGGCCGTGTTCCTGCTACGAAGACCAAATTTTTTATCCGCTACTGGCGACAACGACAACGACAGCGATAGTGATGACGACGAGGATATGGAAGACTTGACCAGTGGTGGACCCTCGAGCAAATGGGGCCGATTGGATGCTCCATACAAAATGGTACTCTGTGTCAATCAAGAGCTAACCATGGGCAAGGGGAAAGTGGCGGCGCAGTGTTGCCATGCTGCTGTGGGATGTTACAAACGGGCTAGCAAGCAATGTCCGGCGGCCTTGCGTGCGTGGGAAGTCTCGGGGTGTGCCAAGATTGCGCTCAAGTGTCCCACCCAAGACGAGTTGGAGCTGATAGCCGCAAAAGCCATGGAACGAGACATTCCATTATATTTGGTAGAAGATGCAGGTCGAACTCAAATTGCGGCTGGATCGCGGACAGTTCTAGGTTTGGGTCCTGCACCCGCTTATGTTTTTGAAGATGTCACGTCTCACTTAAAGCTAATGTAGCGAGGAAATTTAAACATCGAGAGATATAGAGCCTACTTACCCATGTTGCTATATGCTAGTAGATCGTACGAGTACCACGTGCGCTCTGTCGCAGGGCCCCACTAACATTTGGAGATTTCGATGACCGACCAATACAGTACAATCGATCTTGTGATATGTGGTTTCTTATTGCGCTAGACGTTCTTTTCGGGTTCTATGTTATCCGTTTGTCGGTCGCAAAGTCCCCATATTCTGCATCGTCCGGGTCGTCAGTATAGGATCCCTTGTCACGGAATGATGCATCGGATAGTTCGACTTCGGCGCGTTGATAACGAGTCTTTGTTCGTTTAGGGCCGCACAAGCATCGTCCGCACCAACAACCCAAAAGGAGTGCCACGAGCACGACAAATCCAACACCGGCACGGCAGGCAAGAGTATCGCAAGCATCTGCCAGTCCACTGGCGGCCTTTTTGAGGTCATTGGCGGGAGATTGTTCGTCATGAGCACTGCCGCCGGACGGTGAGGGGTGACCTTTCTTGCCAGTGGTGTCAGGTGGTGTGTCACCTCCAAAGGGCAGGTCGTCGTTGTCTGGAGCGGGGGGTATGGTTTCAAGAGTACTTGTGCTGCCGCCATCATCAATATGGCCTCCAGGTTTGTCATTGTTCTCAGCAGCGGGCTTGTCATTGTTCTCAGCAAACGCAATACTATCCAAAACATCCGCAAACCCTGCCTGCGTGACAAGTTTGTTGTAGTCACACTGCGATTCTGCCCATCCAATGCGAAGATTGTCTGCATCAAACATCACATCGTGACCCATCATGGCATTGGCCCCAAGAACCGAACCACTACCTTCCGTGTCATAAAAGCGAGATGTGTATTTTCCCGATGAGTCTAGCTCCATGTAGTGAGAGGGTGGGATCGCCAGAATAACGTCGTACGGATGTTGGGTATCCATCTCCCCCGCCAAACCAACCACTTGGGTAGGGTCCCCATTGACGCCCATGTTTGTGGCTTCGTCCCCATACAATTGAAATAGAATGGTTGGGTACGCTGCCAGCTGCGCCTCGGTCAGGGATACGGCAGTGTGCGAATAGGCGGCCCCGCTCAAATTCTGAAAGGCATCCCGAAACGCTTGCGAGATTTTTCGAGTAAAATAGGTATCCGTAGTACCACTATCGACAATGACGCCCCCACTATTCAAATCGCTTTCGGCAATGTTGAGGTTAACCAATTTTGCTGCGGGGTTACTGGACTTGGCAGATTCTCCTCCTGTCCCATGCCGCAAGTACATGGCGCGAATCTTGACACCAAAAAATCCCGATTTTCCGCCGCCTTGAGAGGTGTAGACCATCTCCGAAGCATGCAAACGCTTCTCAACACCGCCAAATGTCATGGCACCAGCTTCGGTTCCTTCCCTGGTTGCCTCCGACGGTCGAGAGAAGCACAAACTGAACTTTTGCTCGTCGCCCATTTTGCCTGCCGAGTACATTTGCTTCCAAAAGGACGTCTTGGAGTTTTCCATTCCCATGATACCATCCGCCAGCTGAGTTTTGAACAAGCCTGTTAACTTGTATTGGCATCCAAATGTCATGGGGAAGGCAAAGTGCTTGGCAAATTTGGGATCGATATCTTCCGATCCATTGTCCTCCAACAACGGTGCAACATGCGGCCCGCCCACATAGCACATATCCTTGGCTTCAAACGCATACCAGCTAGATCCCTCTTGATAACTCATCGAAATCTTGCACTGTTCCTCTCCCGAAGCGCTACAGGTTCCACGTTGGCATTCTCCACAGGGTGTCTTGTGAAAGCTACTACTAGCGTCAAAGTCAAAGTAGTTGTCAATGTGGTAGGTGGGAGCTCCGCAGTCATTGCAGCCGCTGCATGGAAACGCTGTCAGGGAGCTTCCAGTATCGACAATCACGGTTTGTCTTTGCGGAGGAGTTCCCACCCACACATCGGCATAGTGTGTGCCGTATCCATGATACAAGGCGCCCACCTGCAAGGCTTCTTCACGGCGGCGGAATTGGGTGTTTCTATCAAACATGGCGGGATCCACCGAGTGATAATGCCGGAGTCCACGTGCTTCCTCCTGCAATTCCTTCAATCGCCGTTGCTTCTGAACGTGATGAGGAATCAAGGGCATCATTTTCACCGATGCCTCCGCGGCGGCGAGGACCCAGCACGCCAACACATGCAAGTAGTACGACACGAACAATGACCGAGACTGCGAAAACATCATGGTGCTATGAAATCTCAATAGCAACAAGAATAATGACAACAGCACAAGAAGAGGGTTTGGTAGCTCGTTGCTTGCTCGATAGCAACTGCAAAAACAATGCAGCACTACTCGTACCAGAACTTGCACAAAAAGTTACGTGAATGAATCAATCAAATCTTGCGTCGTTTCATCACAAAACAAAAAATGAAAATGCCAATACACCTCGCTACTAGTTGCTACCGGTACAAGTTGTTGTGGGCGAAGACCGAAGACGGGAAGTTATTGGGACGGCGGGAAAGACAGCCACCACACCACGGCACTCTGTGATAACTCAGACGGACAGGCAGGCGCTTTGGCTGACGGCCTCGAATCATCACTGGGCGTTTTATTAGCGGCGTGATCAAAAAATAATTCACGAGTACAGCACACGAAGGCGGGTCGTCTTGCTTCCCATCCGCTTTGCTTCGTTTTTGCGCGAGACGTGGATACTTGGCCACGTCGGCTCATGTTGGAAGCAGAAGGAATGCAAAATAAATACCGGGCATGATACCAGCATACCGGTACAGTCTACCGTCGGTACATACGAATACATGAAGGAGGAGAAACAAAGTTCATGTCGATGATGATGCGGTGGTCGACTGTCGACGACTTTATTCTTGCTAGCTACAGTACTTGTACTACTGTAGTAGAGCCAAACACAACAGTGTTTGTTGGAACGCAATCCATCCGCCGCCATTAGTAACTGACAAGAGTAGTTGTCTGGCAGATGATAGATAGCAGCTGCCCAGTCATTGTGTTCCAGTTGTCTCCCTTGAAACTCATTTGCTTCCACCTATATCTACTCGTATCGTCCACGGCTGGAGTGTCGAACAAGAAGTACTTGCTCCTACTAGCTCTACTCCTTTTCCCTCCGAGATAAGCAGCATGGTATTTTCGAGCAAGTCACCGAGACGGCGCCTGGCTATATTACTGGGCTCGATTCTTTCCTTGGCGACGTGGGTGTTTAGTTTTCAAGCGGTGTTCACCGTGCCTCGATCATCTTCCCTACAACAACGAATGTCGTTCCGAGGGAAAGAAGAATCATCATCATCATCGCGTGCCCTCTTCTCGTCCAGGAACGAGAACAATAAAGACTCATCACCACCACCACCACCACCCACTACGACCCTCACCAGAATACCGGTAGAACCGCAATCAGATCAACAAACGTCTTCTTGGGTTCCACGGCTCGCCTTTTTGTTCGTTAATCAATTTCGTCATCGTTTGGAGAAGGTGAATGCTACGCGGGTCAGCGCCATTGCATCATCAGTCAAGGAGGAGGAGTCGAACGCTAGGAATGGAATTCTAGAAGGGAGTAATGGTTCTATCATGTTTGTCCAAGACACAAGCACTGGTCCGAGTTTCAATACCACAGCTAGTACATTCGTTTCATTTTCAGCTGCCATGGCCGTTGTCGATGGAATCTTGGATGTGCCACAGGACGAGTTGCCCGATATTGGCCCAATCATCGACCAACTCCTGACGTCGGAGGATGGTGATGACGACGACGACGACGAACAAGATTTGTCGGCGAGGGCAAGTTTCTTCCCTTTACCTACTACGACGTCGACAAGGAGTGTAAACCCTGATTCCAATGCTGGGATACATAATCAGGTCATGTGGAATCTCACTCGCGATCTCAGCGATGAGGAGGAGAGGGGAGAGGAGTTGCTAATCGACACCAGTGTGTTGAAAGAACCAGAAATCTTCAGCGAGGTCCAATCGGATGAGAAACTGGTAGACGGTGGTATTGGTACCAATACCGTATCGAGCACAAATATTGCTGAGGAGCTATTGATGGTTGACACGCCTACAACAATTGAAAGTGCTAGCTCCACGGAGAAATCGCCTGGTTTCGATATTGCAATGGACGAAGTCTCTGAAGAATCATCCTTGACGAAGCCTCTTGAAGCTGGGGGTGCTACTGACGAAGCGACAATGAAGTCTCGTTTTCTCAATAGTGATGCGGTACCCATGGAAGTATATCCTGAAGTCAAGGACTTTGTTCCTAGTGATCGGCTCGACTTTTTAGAAGAAACCGCTGTGATGACAGTAGAGACTGAGCTGGACACTTTGGTGGTGTTCGAAGAGTCTGATCATAGTAGTGTGGCGAATAATATGTCTCCAGGGAAAGACGAGGACTCGGAGCAAGAAAATTTGAAGCGTAGAGCCGCAGAGATCTCGCATTCCTTCTACGCCAAAGAATTTCGACCCACAGGGTTTGCCAAGAATCCTCATCTTCAGACTATTGTTGCAGTCAAGGCACGCCAAGAATCCATGTACTTTCCAACCACCGGAAATCTAATTCTGTCCAAGTTCCAGTGGGACTATCGGCAACGGGTCGAGACGCCAGATGGCGACTTCTTTGATGTGGACTGGAAATATGCGAGTACCCAAGCTACGGCTACCGATGACTTTCTCTTGGCTACCAACGATCCATCGACCGTCTCTTCGACCACACCTATTGTCCTGATCTGCCATGGCCTTCAGTCTAATACAGATTCACCCCTTACCAAAGACATGACGATCGCATTTAAAAACGTGGGTATGGATGTTGCTGCTATTAACTTTCGTGGGTGCAGTGGTGAGCCCAATCGAACACCTATGGGCTATCATTTGAGCTATACAGACGATCTCGAATTGATGGTAAAGCAAATTTCCACCAACCACCCAGGACGACCCATCTATCTTTCAGGATTTTCGCTCGGGGCCAATGTCGTGACAAATTTCCTCGCGAACATCGGTGCGAACGCAGCAAATGCCTACAATATCTGGGGTGCTGCTGTCAATGCAGTACCTTTTGACTTAACCAAGTGTCAAAGTGTAAATGAACCTGGTTTTTCTGGTTCTGTCTATGGAAACCTGCTTTTCAAGTCATTGCAAACACGTGTTCTGCAATCCATGGAGACAATCGACTACAACTTCACCAGGGAGGAGCTTGAAAACTGTACGAATTGTCAAGAGTTCGACGACTTGGTGGTATGTTCCGTCTACGACGAATTCGAAAATGCAACCGACTACCATCGCAAATCCAGCACCTACAATCGTCTCCATGAAATCATGGTCCCGCAGCTGATAGTGCAAGCCTTAGATGATCCCTTCTTTGTCGGAAACACCAACCCCGACAATGATCCGACGTTACCTTGCCGAATCCACTACACAAAGCACGGTGGACACTGCGGCTATGTCTTCCATTCCGAAGAAAGAGACAAGCGCGATTCCTCCTTCATGCCGACCGAGCTTGCACGCTTCCTGGAGCACGTGCACCAAGCTCGCACCGGCCAAAAGTCAACGACACTTGCACTGCGTCAAAAACAACCGATGCCCATCAAACCTCAAGCAATCGAAAACACAAAGGGACAGGTTTTCCCCCGAGAAAAGCTTCGACGGGCGATGGCCGCCACAGCTGCGCATGCTTTTGTCACTCGGGAGTTCGTACCCGCTGAGTGGGCTAAAAACGAGCATGTTCAGACGATAATGGGAGCTCTGTTCCGCAGGCAAACGATGTACGTCAACAATCGCACGGATACAATGAGTCTACTGCAAGCCTTCTTTAGCACCGACGAGTTCAAGTGGGATGAGCGGGAGCGAATTTCAACGCCCGATGGTGACTTTTTTGACGTGGACTGGAAATACGTCAACTCCAACGCGGAAGATAGGCCGTTGGTTTTGATTTGTCACGGTCTTCAGTCAGATTCAAGCTCCCCGCTCGCACAAGACATGGCACAAGCATTCAATGACATTGGTATGGATGCTGGGTGTGTCAACTTTCGCGGCTGTAGTGGAGAAATCAACAAGACGCCGGTGGGTTATCACTTGGGCTTCACCGAAGACTTGTTGCAGATTATTGATCGCGTCAACAAGAAATACCCCCATCGGCGCATCTATCTTTCTGGATTCTCTTTGGGTGCCAATGTTGTCACGCACTGTCTGACCGAACTGGGTGAACGTGCATACGACCACAACATTTATGGCGCGGCAGTCAACGCGGTCCCATTTGATATGCCAAAGGCTCAACTGAATTTAAACCAAGATGGACTCACAAAAAGCCTCTACGGCGGGCGATTGCTTGCCTCCATGATTGACCGAGTGGAAGCATCGTACGATCGTATGGAATTCCAATTTCCAAAAGAAGAAGCTCGCAAGTGTCGTACCATCATGGACATGGAAAACCTTGTCATCGCACCTATATTTGGCTTCAAGGATGCTTACGACTACTACGCGGAGACTAGCACTCTCAGAAAAGTTGACCAAGTGGCAGTGCCCCAACTCGTTATCCAAGCCAAGGATGACCCTTTCTTCGCTGGGCAATCGGTTCCAGAGGAAGACGCTAATCGCCCTCTTCGAGTTCAAATGACCAACAATGGTGGGCACTGTGGGTATGTTTTCCACGCCAAATTAGAAGACAGCAACAGAACTTCTTGGATGCCCACGGAGCTGGCTCGCTTTCTGGCTCATCTAGAGGAAACGTTTTCCTCCTCAGAGGTTGTTGAAAGCTAATGCGACGATTATATGTTCGTCTCCGACGTATGTAGTCCTATCCTGATCAACAATTACTGTTGTTCCTGCCAACATGATTGAGATGTGTCCTTTTAAAATCTTACTCTACCATTCATTTTCCACTTGCGCAACAACTCGACCCTTTTTGCGAATATCACGATTGCGAGCAAACGCCTTTTCCATCTCTCGTGCAGGGAAGGATGGAATCAATATCAACTTGCAAACCATCTTCCAACCAACATCCTACCACTTCCAAGTCACCTTTTTGGGATTGCACTTCGAGAAATACCACCTTCTTGCGACTAAGTGCAAGTACCACCCGTACTGGTACCGTGGACGCCATGATGGCATCGATATCCCCGGCCCTTCTCGCCCAAGCATGGACTCCCGAGATCCTCCAGTGGAATGATAGACCAGAGAATAGCGATTCCAAACTCGTTGCCCAGGCTGTCGCGCGGACGTTGCCTCTGTCGGGCGAGGGAGCCGAGAGCCGACTCGGTTCCGTTTGTGTGCCGATACCGCACCAAAATTGTCCATCCCTTGTCGACCAAACAGGTCCACTTGTTACAGTCGCTAATCACACAACACTCTGCACTCTCATCACTCCGATCCAAGCTCTCGCAAGTCTTGCCTACTGAGAACCCGCCGCCCTCACAAGTTTTGACTTCGACTTCCAAAGCCGAGTTGGAAGATTGGTACGCTCCTTACAAGCCGCCGCCGAAATGGTCGTTTTTGCAACGGATTCAAACCGAATACCCTCAGCTTGTACAGGCAGTAGAATATTTGTGGTGGGGCAAGTCCGAGAAAGTGCCCTTTTCGTCCGGTCCGAAGGACGCCTTGGTCGATCTCTTGAGCTCCAAAATTGCAGCCGACCCTCGGATTGTCTCGGTCGTGACGGAAGAACTTCAAAAACATTGTCGCATCCATACTAAACTTGTCAAACCAAAAGAAGAAGAAGAAAATAACAGCAACAATAACAAAAAACGAAACAAGTCAAATATTAATGGGCAACAACAGAAACAGCAACAGCAACAACAAGCGGAAAAGTATACGCATTATGACGACTATGGAGGGCATTTTGATGTATTTGAAAGACCACCTGGTACTCGCCATTCGACGGGGAGGAGTCGATCAAAAGCAACTGAGTAGTAGCTATGACATTGATGGTTGCTACGGCGGGAGTCGAAGTGAATTCGTGCAGTTTGGAAATCTTGGAAGAGGTGCCCGGTGTACAAAAGTTGGCACCGAAAATTATGGCCGCCCGTCCTTTGAGTAAGCGTACCGATCTACTACGGGTGTCCGGATTGGGCCCAAAGACCCTTTGAGAACTCGGCTGCGTTCTTGCGTTTGACCCCCGCGGTGGTGGAGCCACTCGATGCGACGACGCTAGTCCATCCCGAGTCCTACGATTTGGCGCGATGGCTTTTGAAGAAATTATCATGGAAACTAGATCAGCCGATTTCAGATCTTCCACCGAGATCTGAATGGCGTCAAGTGTGGGATCCGCTTCTACGGGAGGCGTCCGCCAGATTCCAAGTCAGTCAAGACCGTGTCCTGACAGTACTTGGCAATCTTGTTGATTCAATCAACCTCATGGATCCTCGCATCAAAGATTTAGAAACGAGCTCCACAGATCCGTGTGAAGCATCAACCGAAGGCTGTTCCATGCTCCCTTCCGATTTGGCTGAATCGTCTAAGGTACTTGCATCCGTTGCCCGCAAAAGGGGCATTCTCGGCGTGGTTCGAAATATTTTGGATTTTGGCGCTTTCATTGACTTTGGCGGACCCAACGATGGACTATTGCACAAATCCTATCTTGGATCCAATCTACGCTTGGAAAATTTATTGATAGGTCAGTCGATCGGTGTGGATATTCTAAGTGTACGGGGCGACAAGGTTTCGTTGGGAGTTCATGGGATGCGGTCCGAACCACTACAAGAGGCAGTGCCCCGTCAGTGGGGACAGGCAGTGTCCTCACGGAAGCGAAAGCGACAAAGATAGAGAGCTAGTTGGACTAGACTCTATAGTAAAGCAGTGCTTGCAGACTATCTAAGCTGCTATACGAAGTACCGGTAGAGACTGTTTATTTCTCGGCTATATCAGGAGTATGATGAACCCATCGGTTCATGCACTGTTTACAACCAAGCACTTTGAACTTGTTTGGCTTTCTACGGCGAACGACTATGAGTTCAGCGAGTCCGCTAGAAGGGAGCGATATGCACTTGCGAGCCTTTTCATTTTGGCACAGAAGGGGCGAGTCATGGGCTCAGTCGGACAACTGGCTTTCAGAAGAATCGTATGTGTGCAGTTGATTCGGAGTCACGTGCATCGCATCCAAGACCAACGGGACTCTTGCGACAAAGACCAGCAAAACTAATACTTGTGCTGTGCTGTACTGTACTGTACGAATACTTGACGAAGGAGGCTACGATAGCAATCGCACCGCCGACGACGAAACGAACAATGACGAAGAAAGAGGATACGATAGCAACAAACGACCACATCGTTCACGGAAGACAGTGAAACATCATACTCCGGTAGCAATCAAATACTACTATTAGAAGAATAGAGCTATATTTCTATCATTGTTCCATCGCTGCGTCAAACACTCTCGACACCCCCGCTAGTATAGAAAGTTGCACACCGCCAAACCAACTTACCCGCGTGATGATCAAGTCCATGGTCAAGCGCCTCTTCCATCGCAAGTGTTTGTCAGTAGATTTTTTTAATTGTGGCTGCACGGAACCGCACCATTTCTGATGCGGGTCCATGGGGGGACGTAAAGTAGCATGTCATACGAGCTGTTCGGACGGGGCTGTGGGCAACCCAAAACTGTCCGGCTCTCAACGCGCTTTCTCCGGAACCCCAAACCGGCTCCTCCCACATCAAACGACCTGACAAAGTCGCTCGACGCTTACGGGAATCTTTCAACTTTACCACAATTTCTACTATACACAGCACGGAAGGGAGGCTCACACTCAGAGACGCGATCAACACGCGGGTGGGCTGGTCCAGCGGCGCGGCAACCTCAATTCCAACAGGGGTGACGAAAATGACCGAAGTCAAAATAATGATCGCAAAATGAGCGGAAAAGTGACGACGATGCAAGGGCTTTCTGTCGAGTTCGGATCGATCCAAGATCAACTGTAACGGTATTTTGTCTACTGCGGAGCGTAGGATTGAACGAAGGTGGTGATCGTTTCTCGTCGAGATTGCAAACGACCGAGGCAACGGTGTTCGGGCGGCCAAGTGTACGGACGGACGTAGAAAGTGAACGGTGTCGCCAGTCGTTTTTCTTCAAATTCGGACATCTCGCACATGATTCAATGCAACGGTGAGAGGGTGTATGTAGCACTTTTACCGCTACTGCATCATATGTGCCAAGGAAGAAACCGATGCTTTTGAGATGCTTTTGAGTTCGAAACGGATCAGTTCGTCGGCGATTTTGAAAAATCGGTCGATGCTTCTTCTTCTCTGGTTCTGTTTTGTATATTCGGCGCTTGTGCTCCTCGCGCTCATCGGAATCATCGCACCCGACTGTCTGCTGCTGCGACCTGCGCGACTCATTATTCATTCGATGGTGCGTTCTGTTGATAGACACTGTCTGTACTTGGTACGTACCAGCTATGCATTCGATGATGATGAATAATCTGGACGATGGCGAGAGCCGAGATGCCGGCAATGGTATTGTCGTGATTCTTCCTGCGGTTGCCTCTTTGGTACTTGTACAATTTACTCTCATTCTCAACCATGGCGACTTCAGCCGCTACCTCTGCCGCTACTAAAGGAGGAGCCGACGGCGCCGATGGCGGAACTTCTCATGTCTGGGAAGACACAGGAGGGCACACGTGGGAGACGGAGGTTCGCGAAGATGAAGACGGTCGAATCATCGTGCAAGGAGGCGATTCCGTGGCTGATTTGATTCGACGGCGTCGGAAACGACTGGAGCAGAATGACTACGCCCAGCGCAATCGACGAGTAGTTCGTGACATGATTCGATACGTCTATGTGTTGATCGACTGTTCTCGTTGGGTCCGCGACAAAGATCCTGTCTTGCCGCCGGGCTCGAGAATAGAAGCCGTGATAGGAGTATTGCATGACTTTGTCCAAGAATACTACGATCAGAACCCCCTTTCACATCTGGGGTTTGTCTTGATGAAGAACGGAGAAGCTGAGATTCTCACACAACTGTCGAGCAGCTCCAAGACGCACAAATTGGCTCTCTCGAGTATTTTGGAAATGGTGTCCAGTGAAGGCCCCAAAGGCGGCGGGGAATTTAGCTTGCAAAATGGACTCGAAGTAGCAGGCCGCTCGCTGGGTCATCAACCCCGACACGGGAGTCGAGAGGTAGTCGTTGTCTGCGGGGCGCTTTCCACTTGCGACCCGGGGAATGTCTTGACAGAAACCTTGCCGAGGCTCAAGACGGCGAACATTCGAGTTTCGACCATTGCATTGGCGGCCGAAATGCACGTGTGCCGCAAGATTGCCGAAGAGTCGGGGGGCTCGCTCGGGGTATGCTTGGAAAAGGCGCACTTTCGTGATTGGATGCTGGGTCAGTGTGTTCCTCCCCCTGCGCTCAAACATCAACACGAGTCCAACAATACTTGCGAGATGGTACCCATGGGATTTCCCACACGTACCAAAGCGGATGTCCCCACCCTGGTCCATGCATCGCGAGATACGAAATTATTGGCTCGAACTTCCTTTACTTGTCCCCAGTGTCACGCGAAAGTGTCAGAGCTTCCTACCGATTGCGTGGTGTGTGGCATGAAGTTAGTGTTGTCGCCTCATCTAGCCCGATCCTTTCACCACTTGTTCCCCGTGGCACCCTTTCATGAAATCCCTCCCGACGCACCCGCCGGCACAACCCCAACCCCAACACCGAAAACACTATCGCACGCATTGCGCTTGTCTGATCCCAAGGAAAGCAACAGCTGCTTCACCTGTCTTCGATACTTGGGTCCTGGTGGGAAAACGAAAATACCAGCATCATCATCATCATCATCATCGTCACCAGCCAAGACAACAAGTGGAAAAGTATCATCGCCTCCCGGCATGGCGTCAAGTAGTTGTATGAGTGGTGGTGCCGATGATGATATCGAAGAAATATTGCGATTTGAATGTCCCGAATGCAAGAATACGTTTTGCGTCGATTGTGACACGTTTCTTCATGAAACCTTGCATAACTGCCCCGGTTGTCTACAGCGTCAATGATGATGATGATGATGATGCCGAGATGACAACGTGATGAACACGAAGGAGGAGGAGGAGGAGGAGCTCATTGATTTTAAGAACTATCAGCGCTTGTACCATTATAATGCTACTGTATTGCAGGACTACTAGTCTAGACCCAGTTTACGCAATTCCTATACATGATCGTTGTGCCGCATCGGCACACTGCACCTTTTCGAGCTGGGAGGATTTACTGCTTCGGTACATGGCATGGATCACTTGGACCGTCTTCAATCCCAGCAGACTGCCGGCACCGTCATAGTAGTCCTCGCCCAGGCACGCGGAGATGAAGCTCTGCAGACTCTCTGGTCCATCTCCATCCTGCTTTGTATTCTCAAAGTAAAAGCCATCTCCGGCCGGGTACTCAATTTCCCCACCCGTCGCAACAAGACGGACCTCCATGTGCCCTGACTCTTCTTGGCTATCATTTCCAGCGTAAAGTAAGGCGCCCTTGTGTCCATAAATTTGGACCCGAGCCTGTTTCCCGACACCCTGCGTTTCTCCACCTGGAACCAAGGCTGTCCCCGACAAGGAAATAATTACATTTTCTTCACCGCAATCACGACAGATAATGGTGGCCGAATGGGCGATATCGGCACCTGTTTTGTCGGAATAGCTCATTTGGCAAAATACTTTTTGTGGATCGAGATCAGGACAGACGTGAAACAAGTACCCAAGCATGTGGGCAATTTGTCCCCAAGCAAAACCATTGCCAATCATCTTGTCCGAATTGGCCTCATTCCAACCTTTCATTTCAGGGTCGTCAAAGATCTCCATGAGTGGAGACGCGAAAAACGCCGAAATATGTTGTAGGCGACCCAACTGACCTTTGTCAGCGACGACCTGTCGAGCGATCTTGGCTTTCTCTCGATAGTTGGCCAAATGATTGACCAAGAAACAACCCGTGCCTCCTTTTTCTCGATACTCTGTGACCATGTCGTGAATTTCCTTGGCTTCCTCCACGTCTGTCGTCATTGGCTTTTCCATCAAGATATTCAAGGGTTTTTCGCCTGCCCGTCTACGACGGTGTGCCTCGGCAAAGAGCGTTCGAGCAATGTCGTAGTGGGTAGAGTGCGGTGTTGCCACTAGGACCCCATCGATTGGTTCTAGATTATCGGCATCTTGGAAAACTTCTGAAATATCCTCGTACCAGGGTGCATGATACATTTCCGAGAGTTGCGCCCGCGACTTCAAGTCGGCCAGCTTGGAAGATGGATGCTCCGAGTGCTGGACAATGGCAGCAATCTCGGCCCGTTCATTCCGATGTAATTGAGGTAAGTGCCAGCCTTGCGACCACCAGCCCGCTCCAATGACGGCAATTCGTGCCTTCTTTTTGGTTTCGTTCGGAGTAGAACGAGTAGTGAAAGGAAAAAACGAAGCGTCTCCATTTTTTGATGGCGAAGCCCCCAATAACGAAGACGACAACATGGCTGCGCCGGCAGACTTGAGAGCCTGACGGCGGTCCATGGACAGTTCGTCGATGCTTTGTTCTCCTCCTCGCAGAGTAGTGGCGGCAGCCTTTGCATAATAATACTTGCGTGTTACCGACAGAAAGGCGCAGCAGCCCTGTTTTGGTACTGCATAGAGCAGTACAAGTAGAGCCACATAAAACGTCTGCCAGGGGCAGCGGTGGAAAATCTTCATCTTTGGATGGTTGGAGGAACGAATGAAATCAAAATAATGTATTTATGCTGTTTCGTTGATCAAATTGTATGGGATCGGCGGCGACCTTTTTGCTCAATGACTCCTCTCCACTCTCCCCACATCACCGTCGTCTTCTCGCGGGATGCCACGCACGTGCCACAATCAGAAAGCAGCGAAGAAGTATCATCGTGCAGTACCGGCACGACTTTCTTGCAGTAGTCACACGCACTCTCGTTGTGGTCAATCGTTTTCAAGAGATCAACTTTGGTGAGTTCTCCTCTGTTCTCGGCCTCTTATATGTGTGTGCATTGAGGACAAATACGATAGGGCTCCATCATTGTCGTCGAAGGTCGAAGGTCGAAGCAAAGAAAGCCCAGTGTCGCTTGCCTTCCAAAAAATGATACGTACAAAAATGAGCGAGAAGCGGGCGAAACAAGAAATGGATCTTTGACCTATTCGACTCTATTGTTGCCCTATCTGATTTTCTCGCGCCGTCGCGGCGCGCGTACACTTGTACTGGGTAACAATAAGTAACAAAAAAACATCTCGTTTTATTGCTCTCTCGTTATTGCGTTATTGCGCCTGCGCTGCATCGCTCTCCTCGTCCTCCTGCTCATCTTCATGTTGAAATATTGCGCCGTCCTCGCTCTAGTTACCTGTTGCGTTGTGCTTTGAATGAACCTCCTTGTGTAGCAGACGAGCACGTACCTGGTACCGTATCCCACTGTTGAGGTTGAGATCGCATTACCTCAGAAGAAATCCTGCTTCTCGCCATACATCAACATACGTTAACGCAACACTCGTATCCTCATGATTCGCTCCGCCCGCATTCCGAATATTTTGAGCCGCATCGCCTCCGATCATGTCATCCAAACGGCGGTGTTGGTCACTGGGGACGGAGAATTGCTCGGCGCCACCTCCAATACCTTTGTTAGTCCGGACGGGAGCACCAAAGAGTCCATGGAAAGTTTGGGGACCTTGATTGCTGACATTGCAGTCGATTACCAGCGACTCGGAGAAGAGTACGCGCACTTGGAGCCGTCCAGTACGCCCGCACCGAAAAAGAGTCACTTGCAATGTTTGCTCTTGGAATTTGATCATGGATTGGTAGCAGTGTCATCCTGTGTGGGTGTGGATTGTCTCGTGATTGGAATTGCGGCGCCGAATGCGCCCATGGGGATGATTAAAGCGCGGCTGCAAGCCATTACAGAGCATGTGCAGGAAGCATTAGCACCCTTGACAGAGGCCATGTATCGATAGAATGAATACACATAGAACATGGAATATTTTGACTGACTCGCGGCATCATTTGGCTATGAAGGAGAATCTCGCAAAATTGAAGAATCCGCGTTCGTGTGACTGCTCCAGTAGATTACCCCTACTACCAGTAGTTGGTATTATGCACTATGCACTTGAGTAGAAACGTCTATACTGCGGAGAAGACTTCCAAGATCTTTGAATATATGCTAGACTATTGTACTCGTAGTTTCTATATTATAATCCACACTCTGCGTAGTTGTTACGAAGAGGATTTCGTGTTAGCAGCAGCTGCAGCTCGTTGTCGCATGATTTCTCGACCATACAAATCCGCTTGTCGGACGGGTTCAGGAATCCGAGTCAAGCTCAACGAGGCTGCCACTTGCACCGATTCTTGCGAGGACATGTTGTGGCCGACGCTGACAAAAATGGGCTTGCTACTACCTCCTCTGGGTGCCGAGTTGGTCGTGGCGGCAATCTGTCCGCCGTGCCCAACCAAGGCGCACCCTAGAACTGGAAAGCGGGTAGCCTCACTGTACTCATCTATCATGGTTTTTAGTTTGGAATCATGATCCGAGACTGCCAATGGTATGGCCAATCCATTACAAAAGGGCGCCAGATCTTGAAGCGCCTTCTTTCGGTCAAAGGTTTCGGCGCTTGAAGCTGTACTCGAAAAAGGATGGTGCATAGCCACATCCCCGTCATCCTGCATGGCGGGGTCGTCGCTGTTACCGGTACCGGCAGTGGAAGGAGGAGGAGTAGTCCTCTTCACAATCAATCCACGGTAGCGAGAAAGTTGACTCGCCAGAGTCTGGTTCTGTCCGACAGTGGCATGCATGTGTTTGACAAAGTCATCGACAGTCTCATCCACAGATTCTCTAGTCCAGCCCCCCTCATACAACAACGATTTTCCAATTCCAATGGTGGGAATATCCGTCCGGGTGCCCAGAAAACAGGCGATCCCGGCATGGCGAGGGTGCAATATCCCATTGCCGTCCACCAGAATCGCTTGAGGAGTAACATCGGGGTGGTTTTGGATCTGCTGCTGCACTAGTTGTTCCAGTGGCGCGATTTCTCGAAAGGCAAGGTAGGTAGGAATGTACGGGACATCCAGATCGAAAAAGATATGGTCATGATAGACGACCTTCATGGTGCGTCGATCGACGATAACATAGACGGCAACTGCCTGCTGCTCATCATCACCGGTCTCGTCACCCGCTGCTACTACTGGTTGGTGGGTATCAGCTGCATTGCTCATTATTTTGTCATCGTCATAGTCATGGTCATCATCGTCACCCCTGTCGTTAGTGGAAGGAGTAGAGATGGGGAAGCTCACATCCACGCCGCCGTAGAGTTCGGGGGCCGTAGAAAAAGAAAAGATATCGCGATGATCATCTCTCACGAGGTGAAATAGAGGAGGATTGTTGTGCTCGCCGCCGTCCACAACAGAATTATCCACGGGTGGATCTGGTTTGACGCGAACCAACGCAGCAATGACTTCTTGCTCCAGCTTCCAAATTTCCTTTTGTGCCGCCATACCAAGGCCACGTGATGCCTTCTTCTTGCGACATGGTCTCTTGGAAGTAGGGGACACCGTCGCCGTTGCCGTTGTCAGTGGGGCAGATGTGGTGACCGGAGAAGTACCTGCATTAGAAGTCGTAGCTGATGGATGGGAAGTAGTAGCTGCCATCGTCGAGACTCTTTTGTCTGTCAATGTCATATGCTTGGGAGTATGATCACAACAACAATCCGCTGCGAGAAGGCCAACTCAAAAACGCTAGGTCTCAGCCACAACAAAAGAAAAGATGAATTCTTGTGCTTACGAAGCCGAAGCAAAACGCGAAGCAGGTGGCTATCTTCGAAGTAGCGTGAAAGGATGGCTCCTCCAAACACAACACTCTTCAATCTTCGTGCGAGAGGCTGATGATGATTTTTTGAGATTGATGATCGATGTTAGTACGAAACCGAACCGAAGCCCGATCTCATCGTCGTAGTCATAGAATCATCGGCGGGAAAATCCCAGATCTCGTCTACAATAATATGTAGTCAACTGAATCGAATCATCATCTTGGCGTCCGTCCGGTGTCCGAGGTTCCCATTACTTTTTGTTCGAAGTTGTCGATGATGATGATTCTTCATTTCGTGCATCATCGGCTTGGCTTGCGATCACCTTATCGGACTTCATAGTACCGGTACTAGTTCGTACAGGTCTACGAGTCAAGAGAATTATTTGAAGACTATAGTGAGAGCTCCTTCGTATATTAGTTTTTGCAAATTTTGGAGAGGAGGAGTCGTCGATATAAAGCGATTTGCTGATCATGTTGTAGTAATAGCCCGCTTCGGCGAGTTCTGCTTTGCCACTTTCACCTGCGCGCGGCAAGAAGGGGGTAAAGATTGTTAGAGAAGTCGGCTTTCAAATTATCTTGATCATCGTCTAGCAACAATACTACTGGTACATTGCCAGCATCACCGATCCGAGTTTACCCTTACGTCCACTGGCTTATGGGACGGGCCTTTCTAGTCGTCTGCATCCATCGATCTGACGGGGAAAGAATAGTATTCTTCACTTCGGTGTGAATGTACGTGTGGGGTGCAAGCTAGTTGCTTTCCAAACAAGTAGTTTAAGATTGACTCACCTGTTCTGTGCACTTTTAGTCATTCAAGGAGGACAAAAAATTGAAGAGTTGGCTCTTGTTATTATTGTTGTTGTTGTTGTTGCCGCCACCCTTCTTATTCCTCTTGCCCTTTTTCGGATTCTGAAGCGTCAGTGGAGACGGTCTCGCCTTTCCATGACGTGCTTTTGTATCCATAAAAGCAGCTTTCTTGGGTGCTGCTGGTGGGAGCTCCAAGAAGTCGACTGGTCCATCGACACTCGATGGGTCACTGGTATCGCAGTGAGATCCGACGGGCTGCTTCCTCTCGTCGCTTTTCACATTCACACCCACGCGAGTACCTTTACTCATTTGTTTCCGTCGAATGTTTTGTTTAGTGGGCGGAACTTCACGTTTGAGACCCTTGAGGCGAACTTTCGCTTGACAACGTCCACACTGGATCACCATGTGATGGCGATCGAACACAAGATCGGGGTCGTCTCGCAACAGAAGAATCGTCCTTTCCAAGGCAGTTATGGCACTGGACTCGTTTTTTGAAGCATGCTTTTTTGTGTTAGTGTCTCTCGCTTGTTTCTGTTGGGATAAGAATGCCCGCCGTTGCTTTCGTTGCAACCGTCGCCGACGGGTACGAGCAGCCTTTGTCAAAGAAAGTCGCGCCACTCGGAGACTAGTCCCTTCCCATCCTGGATACACGACTGCCCCACATTGGGGGCATGAATAAGCGATGGAGACGACGACATTGTTGTGTGGACTATTTGAAGACAATGATTCTTCGTCAACCCAACATTGATCTAGCAAGTGTTGCGCGGTTCTCCAGGCGTCCGGTGTTTTGGAGTTCTGGCAGAGTTGCAACGCCTCTCGTCGGAACCGTTTCGTCAAGGTCTCCACTTCATGAATGCGGCCTTCGATTTCCTGCTGCATAGAATGCTATTTGACTAGTCACGGCTTGTTTGACATGCAGACTGCAGCTGTTGCAACATTCACAGTTCGTGTAAAGTAGTGACAGCGACGAGGAAAGATATCTTGTCTTCGATGAACTTTTTTTGGTGGCGAGAGAAGAAGTGAAGGGTTTTTCTGGTGTTTACTGCGTACGAATGTATTAGACCGTTAGTATATTTTGCAACTATTTATATGAAAAAAGATTCTAGATTCCAGATTCTTACTTTCGACCGGTTCGAACAGTAAGACCAGCAAAAGCTAATACAGTACCGAGTGCGAATAAAGTAGTTTTTATGTATTGACTTACGATGCGTTCCAAAAAGTAGTTTAAAGTAGTAGTAGGAAGGGATGATAAGAGATGTATTGAAAGTTGTGTCTCTATTATCGATCGTCATTCTACACATGACACACACTATTCCCCTCGTACGTACGTGTACGTGTACAATAATCGACTGAGGACTAGTTCGCGACACGACCTACTTCGTAGTCTACTTGGTCCCCTCGAATCGACGACAATCGAAGATCCGATCTAGATTGTTGGTTCGACCCACGAAAGCTCAATAGGTCCAGTTCCCGAATAGGTAGTCTCTCACCTACTACTCTAAGAGAGGGAGGGAGGGAGGGAGGGAGAGTAGACCTATGTATCCATACAATACAAGTACTGTAGCATAGCATTAGACCTACCGGAATTAATACTCCGCTCGACGAACGTTCTCTCTCTAAAAGTACTGCTTGCACAGCAAGTTAGCGCCTACTCCGGGGTACTGCTTAGAGATATAGTGCATATCGTCTGTAGACACTCTAGTAGAACAAGACACTTTCAGTTGAACCAAACATGGCTACTGCTTAGAAACTTTGACTTTGGTTAACAGCATGGTGCCGGTTGCGTGCTGGGAACACATTCACAGCATCACATATCCGACGTGTTACTTATGTAACCAATCAAATAGTCCGAATCTGGCAATCTCTTAATACCAACGATACACGAGAACTCTGTGGCATCCTTCCGTTTGGCAAAAAGTCGGCGGCGTTTACCAATCGCAGAATCGGTTCGGTCCGGCTGCTTCTCGAAGTTGGCCAGGTACTGGTCATGATTCTCGGCTTGTCCGCCACCAACAAGGGCGGAAATGTTGAGCGACACCATTTCCTCCTTCCTATCATAACCAAATTCGCCAACTGCTGTTGCATTAACTTGCACAATGGACCCGTCCTTATGGATGACGACGATGGAATCAAATGACGTGTCGTCAACATGTTTCAAGATGTCCAAGTGTTGCATCGACTTCTTTTTGTCGTGTATGGAAAGACCGGTCATGTTCTTGATATGACCAACTAGATAGTCGGTATCTGGGATCTGGCGGATGCCAATAATCGCTGGGAATTCCGTGCCGTCTTTCCTTTTCGAATATAAAATGCGTTGCTTGCCAATGGTTGACGATGAGTCTCCGCGTTCTCGGAATCTTTTCAATAGATTGTCATGCTTGTCAGCCATTCCACCACCGACAAGAATGGATACGTTCTTGCCTTCCAATTCATCCTTTGAGTCGTATCCAAATTCTTTGACCGCTGTTGCATTCACCCGCTTCATGACTCCAGTGGAGTCGATTACGATGATCGCATCAAACGAGTCATCGTCTACGAGACGCTCGACGGGATCCAAGATATTCAGATTGGTGATATTAACAGAATTGCGAACACTTTCCAGTTCAGAAACGTCTCGAATGTAACCAACCAAAAGATGAGTGTTTCGCATCACCTTGATTCCGATGATGCACTTGAACTCGCTTCCATCCTTACGTAGGGCTTTCAATACTCGCTGTTGACCTATTGTTGATTCTGACTTTCCGCTTTCAGCAAAACGCTTCAGGAACATGTCATGCTTTTCCGCCATGTCCCCACCCACCAGGATAGATAAGTTTTGGCCGACAAGTTCGTCTTTCCTATCGTAGCGGAACATTTCCAATGCAGTCAGATTTACGCGCTGGATAATACCCTTTTCATTTGCCACAATAATGGAATCGAACGACTCGTCAATAAGATCATCTTCTTGCATGGAACTTCTGCTCATAGCTGACATCTCCTCTGCATGAAGCTTTCTTTGCTTCTTGGAAACTCCGGCAATGTTTCGAATGTAACCAACCAACAAACCATCTGTGTCAGGGATGGTGTTGATACGGATGAGGCAGTCGAATTCACTTTCGTCGTGACGGCGAGCACGCAAGACCCGTTGCTTTCCCAATATGGTCTCGGACTTGTTCTTTTTCTGAAATCGATCCATGTACTTGCCATGTTTGGTAGCATGAGGTCCACCGACCAGGGTGGAAATGTTCTCACCGATGAGATCATCCTTGTGATAATATCCGAATTCCGAAAGCGTTGTCATATTACAAGCAATAATCTCTCCATCTTTGGTCGTAGCCAAAATAGAGTCAAAAGATGTATCATCCATCAATTGTTGGACGGGGTCCAAAATCTTCGCCTCCTTCGTATACTCTTTATCGAGGCCGACAGTATTCCGAATGTAACCAATCAAATCGTCAGAACCAGGCATATGTTTGATACCTACAATGCAAGGGAACTCCGACCCGTCCTTGCGACGAGAGAACAGAACGCGCTGTTTCCCGATAGTGGATGATGTTTTCTTGCTCTTTCGAAAGTCTTCAAGGTAATTTGAGTGATTCTCGGCTTCTCCGCCGCCAACGAGGGCTGAAATGTTGTGCCCTATGAGTTCATTTGCATCTTCGTAACCGAAAACCTAGTAAGGGGGAGAGATCAACAAGCATCAACGTACGGATTCGACAGGGATTCGCATGTGAAGGTAAACTCGTCGACCCGCAACTTACCATGAGACAAGTGTGATTGACATGACGGATGATACCTGTGGGATCAGTGACAACGATAGCATCGAACGAGGAATCCCAAACCGCCCGATCGTAATCCGTTATGCTTGCCGCTTCGGAATGTCTGGATGACGCAATGGAGGCTGCTACCTTACTGGTCGCCCTTTTGACGGCTTGGGCTGCACCTTTCGTGCTTACTTTTGCGCGCTCTTTTGCGATAGACATCAAACGCTTAAGTTGCTCCTTCCTATGAACCAAACCCCAGCAAACAACTCGAGAAACTGCGAGGGCTGACACGATTATGAACCCAAAAATTGTTAAGGAGGTTGGATCTATCTCCCATTGACTGATTGTGGCAGTGAACAGGATAATCAGCACTTTGGCACTACCGATAAACAATAACGGTAAATCGATGTGCTTCCCTTCACTGTTGTCCGTCATTTTGAAGATACGCTTGTAGTTCTTTGCAAACCCAGCGTGCGACAGTAGCATAAATTCCAAAGAGATCACCACAATGGCAAGAGAACCACAAAAAAGTGCTGCAGTGGCTTGGCCAGTGATCGTGGGAACTGCTGCCAGCAGCCTGTGGCCTTTGCCATCCTCAGGACATAATTCTGCGCCGCCAAGTATGCGGTGATAGTCATCGTCGTACACAGTATCCCCACATGCCGAACCACCATAGTCGCTATCCGTGCTTACCTGTGTCGCGATCGTTGTCAACATGACTTTGTATGACACACCGAAAGCGATTAATCCCATGCTCAAAATCTGGACTAACACACTAAAACAGACAGCCGCTTCCATGCTTCTCCACAGTGCATGTCCATCAGAATGACTTGGTTCGGACTCGAATTTCAAGATCTGCAAGATGATCACAGTGAGTGCTCCCAAATAGGCCGTTATATAGTAGTCTCGAGAATCCACAGTTTCAACGATAAGAAGCGACAAAACAGACTCGCCAATCATCAGCATTGTCCACTCGCCGTATCTTTTGACCAGATAGAACAAAAACGATGAGACTTAAACATGCAGTCAGAAGAAGGTCAACCACGTTCTTTACAACATACCTGTGAATCAAATAGTCAATGTTGTTCGGGACGAAGTAATCACGGATGTCTTTTGCTTTGTCTCGGGCAAACATAAGTTTTCGAACCGATGTGAACAAGACATTCAAAACATAGTAACAAAAGCAAAGCAAGTAGGGAATGTCCGCTGTGCTCCATTCGGCTCCCTCGTCAGCGTAGCTAGAGTCGTCTTCCGCTGCAGCTAGTCCACGATGACCCCCCTCCAAAGCACCTGTCGTATTGTAGATATCATAATCCACCGCATATGTGGTATTCTTTTCTTTCCCATACTCCGTCTTGTTGCTGTTGTAGTCACTACCATCATCATAGTCGCCGTAGCCATCGTTGGAACTTCCGTACCCATGATCCGTTTCACCGTCAAGGCTTTGGGCGTAGTAGACAGCTGCCACAATCGTTGTTATCAGGTACACCATTACCATTGGTATATATTGGAACTGAATCTTGCGGGTCGTGTGGTTGATGATAGCAGTGCGGTCGCCGACGGCATACAAAACTAGCTCCACGTTCTGCAGCAATGTCATAATAGCTTCCAGTGTAAATGATGCCATCAGTGCTAGCGTCTCTCTAGAACCCGCGTCTGAAAGTGCGTCGAAAGTTTTGATGTGCAAAACCACAGATGCTACCAACAGGAAACGGAAAACATCAAATAGTCGATGAAAATGATCCACCACTGTATATCGGGAAGAGTAATACAAGTCATTCTCCCATGCCTGATACAGAGGACCGAAAATGCCAATGAAGTACACTGAGGAATTTTCCGGGCAAGTAAAATAAGTCAGGAGGTTAAGGTCGTTGCGTCAAAGCATCATACGAGTACCAAGACCGCACTACGAGGACCAGGTACCACCAGGAAGGGTGGAGAACTTACCGACTCCTCGCGACCAGTCCTCCTCGTTCATGGCCGAAATCAACAAGACGCCCAAGTTGTACGCTGCGGCGACGTAAAAAAGATCGAAAAAGATGTCGCCCCAATTGATGTGGGGAAGCATTTGATCATCTCCCCATCGTTGTCGTTGCACGGGCACGCAATAGAAGGGGATGGTGGCATTGCCATGACGATGGTGATCATCACCACCACTTTGTTTGCCATCATCAGTATCACCATCCTCTTCTCCCTCGTCGGACATGTCGCTTTCTTCTACTTCTTTAAGGAAAGACTGCCATGCTGCACCGTCTTGCATCATAGAATGGCGCTTTCCTACTATAGAAATCGCACGTTTCTGTTTCTCATGTGCCTCGTCCTCAGGGGCAACCAGATTTCGAGAAGGTTTTGAATAGCTTAAGTGTCGCATACCTTTCATTTTTAAGGAGCGTTGCGCCGCCAAATAGTCCTGGTAGTTCGCTTTGTGACCCGTTGGTGATGCGGGGTGGTCGTTTTTTCCATCGCCGTCGTCGCTTCTTTTCGAGTCGTCCAATTGAAAGCGAATCTGCATAGACTCATTCAAACCACCACCCCCGTGACGTCTGCCTCCTTCTCCTCCATGATCATGGTTCCCAAACATGCTGCTGGGGCGATGATTCATGAAGTGATTGCCGGCATGGTGCTGCGCTTGCTCTTTGCCTTCCTCCACGATGGCTGCAGCAAGCTCGGCAACATCTCCCGGCGCGGTTAATTCCGGCCGGTTCTTCACGTCATCGATACGAAGCGAGTCGTCGTCACTCGAGTCTTTGTCAGACATGGTCGATGAATGATAGCTCTCTTCTTCTTCTCCGCCGTCGTCGTCGCCTTCTTCTTCTTTGCTGGGTGTTGGATCGATCCAAAAAGTGTATTGTGTGTTTGCTGGTGCCTGGTGCGCTTGTATTATTTCTTGATTGTTGATCCTGCACCGCGGTTACCGGTATGGATGTGCAAAGGTCAATTACTCCGACAACCGACAACAAAAGAAAAAAAGAGAATAAAAGCGTCCACCATTTACCCCTGGCTCCGCTAAGCCAAGATAGGATCGAACAACTCATGCCGCGCGACAAGATGAAACGGGCACGTCGAACTTAAAAGCCTCGCCGTGATTTGGCGAACCCCATCGCCCATCGGGCCATTCTCGTCTTGCATTCCGTCAGTCAGGCGGAAGCCTGACAGGCGGGGTCACTAATGTCTCCGTCCGTCCGCAGGTACGATGAGTAGTAAGTACCAGGTACTGTACCGGTACCAGGTACTGCACCAGGCATGTACTCGTCTCAAGGATGTCAGAGCCAGAATGCAAAGCAGGATTTTCTCTCATTGCCGCTCTACTGTAGACTACCCGCAGTAGTTACACACTGTACTGTACGCGACGCGGCCAAGAGCTCTGGAATGCCAGATGCACACACGGCATCAACAGTACGAGTACGTGTACGAAGTCTACTTGTAGCATTTTGCATTTTACATTTACATTTACAGCTACAGTACTCTCTCTAGAGCCGTAGTCTATTCTTTCGCAGTCGGGATAGACTTCATAGAACTAGAACCATCTCCCTCAAACCTGTCAAGTTTGTAGTCTGAGCATGGAGATTGACGGACATAACCTCTGAACGTGCCCACTGCATATCGACGTCAAGAGTTCCATCATTCATTCATTCATTTGATTGCACCATGAGTGGAGGAGGCCGCATCGGTTCTACCGCCTGGGAGTATCCACGACGAGACGATGATTCATCAAGTGATGACAGCAGTTCTTCTTCGTCCTCCTCGTCAGAAGATTTTGTGACTGCCTTGTCGACAAATACTAATACAAGTCCAAATACAACTCTCGGTCATTTCATTCGCAGACATAAATTTGATGCAGCCTTGAAACGTGTGCGAAGCTGCCCAGAGGACGCGAAAGTTTGGCTCGAGATCCCCGGGGCGAAAAGTCGTCCATCAGCACCGTCTTCTTCGCGCGCCTCTTGTACTTGCTATAATGATTCCCTTTCGCGGCAGGATTCTTGGCCACAGTTTGGCCGAGCCCACCAGAAGCGACAGCGATTGCTGAGAAGGCGACGGCAGCAGGATGAGACAAATGTCCCACCTACTACTACTACGATTCGACAGCTTCCCCTCCATTTGGCGTGTCATCATTTATCCATGTCGAAGAATGCCAAGCAGACTTCCATGATACAAACATCCATGTTGGGGTCTTCAAAACAGTTGGAAGGGTTGATACGAGAATTGGTGGCGGCGTATGGCATGGCTTGTTCCGAACCGGATGGGTACGGACGATTGCCTTTGCACGAAGCGATAGCATGGGGAGCTTCTATAAATGTGATTTCTCTGATACTCATGGCATGGCCGCAGGCTTTGTACCAGCGAGACTCGTCGGGATGGCTGCCCTCGGAACGAAATGCCATGCTGGAGCGTGCAGACAAAGAAAAAGTGGACCAAGTCTTGCGTCAAGGAGCCCAGGCTTACGAAGACTCTCGTAAGGAAGCCATGCTACGGTTTCAGTTGGCCATTCATAGGAACAATACTCGGACAAATAATGATATCACAGAGTCTGTTCTCAAGCTGGCGGATGTACTGGAGATGGCATCTGCGAAGGGCCCGTTCAGTCGCCGGAAAGATGAAGAACACGACGACGAAGCCGTCATTCCCTACACGACGAGAGTCCTCTCAGATGTGTATGCGCGCAACAAAATGCTAGCAGAGGCACTTGTTTCCATTTCGGCTTCACAGGAGAATGCTCAATCACCTGCCGAGGCCGTCAGCAGTCAGCGCATGTATGATCTGGAAGATGAGAATGTCGATCTGAAGCGGAGGTTGCATCAACAAGAGTTGGTCTTCCACGATTATGGCTTCGATGCGTCTGGAAATCCCTTATCAATGGATCGTTCGGGCGGAGAACAAGCCATGTCCATGATGAGTATGGATCCTGAGCCACCCACAGTACTCACTAAGTATCTGGAGACCAAGGTCAGCGAGCTTGCCGAAGAAAATGACAATTTGGAATCAGAAAACGAGGACCAGCGCCTTCAAATTGAAGGCTTACAGCAGACGATTATGAAACTAGAAAGGGACAAGCAGTCAACCAAAGAAGCTGCCGCTGACAAAATCCCCAGTGGCCCGTCCGAACAAGAGCTATTGCTTTCCCAACGCGTCGCCTTACTCGAGCAGCAGCTCTCGGAAGCCCAAGCAGAATGTGCGCTGTTAAGAGACGAGGTTGCCGAAATAACAAGCAAGGTAGAAGACGAAGAGCTTTCAGATTCCCACGCTGACGATGAGGATGACGTCGTCCCTTCTATGCCACAGACGAAGCCTGACCCGAGACGGGAAATTCTCAGGAAAAGCTCGCACTCGTTAGAAGACCAATTGAAGATAGTTGATCGAATTTCGGCTCACGGAAATAGCGAACCATTACTTGCGACTAATATTGTCCGCACCCCCCACAGTGAGACAAGAATGAAAAGACGAATGTCGTTGGGGGACCAGTTGAAAGAGATTAACCGTCGGTCCGAACATGGTATTGAGCCCTTGGTGGTCGAGAGGGAAGAAAAGGAACGACATTCGGGGAATCTCCAGGGTCGACCCCTCGCCCGAGAGACTTTCCCTGAAAATCGAGATCATAATGAGGCGGAGTTGTTAAAACGGAAGGATGTATTGGAAATGGATCAACCGCCCGATGATAACGACGACGGTGAAGCGTCCTTTTTTGAAGGGCACGAATCCTTCCAGACGGGGGTCGGGTCTCATGCAACTGGGGTTGCGTCTCATGCAACTGGTAAAGCAAGTCACAGCTCCAGGGTTTCCTCGACAAGCTGGGGGATGTTGAGTCTTGCGCAAAAGTCCCCGCGAAAAACCGTGCGGTCAAAATGGTCGACACCAACTCCACTTGCGACGCTCCCGCAAGGCAATGACTCGAAAGATTCATTTGCCTCCTTTCAAACGGAAGCGTTTCATGATTCATTCGACACCTTCATTGGAGACAAAGAGCTGGAAGTGGATGTCCTCGAAGATCTTTACAAGTCAGCAACCGATATCTTTAACAATGCCAAGGAAGGGAAGATTGCTTTTGACGGGCATCAGTCACTTTCTGTGTTCAACACCGGTAGACCCAACAAAAAGAATCGTAAGAAGAAACCGAGGCGGAATTCTGACGGTGGTGCCTCACCTGCAGTTTCCAAAATCAGGAAGCAAACTTCACGAAAACCGAAGAGGGAATCGGAGACACTTGTGGAGACCGCGAGATTGCTTGCTGCCGAGGAGGAAATCATCGACATCATCAAGTGTACAGAGGATAATTTGCACATTCAACTTTCGGATGAACTTGTAGCAGTGTTACGGGAGGCGTCGTTGGATAGAGTATTGGCCGAAAGGCAGCTGGAGTCTGGAACCCCCCACGCGAAAACGCAAAGTCCTCACCCCGTGGCAGAAGCAATCATAGAATACAAACTAATTGACGAGGCCGAGAAAAGATATGGGAAGACTATTCCTTCTGATGTCGTGTTTGCTCTCCGGGCAGCGGCTATTTCCTGTGTCGAAACATCACGCCAAGAAATCGAGGCCATGGAGCTTACGAAGAGAAGACTTGAAAAGGAATTGTTGGACGCTTTAATCGAGACTTCGGAAAGGCAGCTACACAAGTCTTTGCCATTTGAAATCACGCTTGCTCTTCGAGGTGCGGCTACATCTTTCCAATCTCTCCTGCAGGAACGCTTTGACAAGGACGGTCATCTTACGTCTATTAATTTGAATTTCAAGGAGCTGGACCGAATGTTTGACAAAGCACAAAAAGCACTTGGGGAACCCTTCTCAAAAGAATTGATTGTCGCTCTGCGACGGAGTTCGTTTGTTCTCCAGTCTAGATTGGAGGGCACAGACTTCAGCGCCGCGCAGGAATCTAGTGAGAGGTCAAAACACACTACACCAGAATCTCCATCACAATCTGGGTCTGATCGTCGAAGTGTCTCGGCGGTCGCGATCTCCAGTCACATCAGCGAGAAGCCTGCAAGTACTATCCATTATTCGCCTAGAGCAACGGTACCTCACTACGCTCCAAGATACCAGAATGGAATTATGGATAGTCCAAGCGTTGCAGAAAGTAGAACCGATGTCTCGTTGCAGCTCACATCGCTCTTCCCAACTTTAGAGCCACCTTTGAAGAGTGGTGGGCGTTCTGAGAACAAGGACAACCATCAACGCGTGCATCACCGCAACGACGGATCGCCTATAAACCATCCCAGCTCGGAGAAACCGAGGTTGTCATCCTCTCAAACTGGCCTTGTTGTCCCGATCACGTCTCCCGCCGGTGAAATCAGGACGTTGGGACCAGCGAAGTCGCCGAGCAACAATGTATCATCGAAATCACAAGAATTCGACAGCATTGTAAAAGCCGCCAAAGACGTATTGGGTCACGATATAACTCCAGAACTGCTTGAGGCCTTGAAACTCTTGTCGGAAGCATCGTCTAATTCTCACAACAGCGGGAAAGTACCGTTGTCCAGGCAACTCAATCGAGCTAGAGCCTCGAAAAGCAATGCAGATGACTATGATGAGACAAGAAGTACTGACATGTCAAGGCAAAGTGACACTGCTTCCTTGGACCTTTCGGCTGTTTTCGATCCGGAAGGTTCGAGTGACCTGGAACGAAAGCTGAGAAATCTTGGTCGGCCGCAGGAACAGAAGACTTCGCGCATTCAAGCCCAAAAGAAAAATGTATCTACAGGCTCAAGGGCCTCAAAAGGTGGAAGTGGCACAGCGCCGTTTGGTTTGCGAGGGATCCCGACAAACGACAAGAAGATGCTTGGTCGCGGTCGGTCTCCCACTCGCGGTGTGAAAAAAGCCAAGAGTGGAGATATTGATTTGCTTGCCAGCGCCGCGAAGGTGGTTCCAAGAGCTCGAAGAGCGAAAAGCGCTGAATCTCTTGCGAAATTACCAGAGAAAGTGGGCTCCGACGACCTCGATCAGCTCTACAAGCACGCCGTCAATAAAGTTGAGGGTGACGCAACTCTGCTTTCGTCCACGTACCATCTTCAAGATACACAGGGTGACTCAGCTTTTGAAACAATCTTTTCGGATACAGAAGAAACGTATGGAATCGAAATTCCGCGTGATATCGTTGAAGCACTTAAAAGCACTATATTGGATGCTCTCGAGAGTCCAGGAGATGCTTCTTTCATCGTTGTGATGAGGTCTTTGCACGATGAAAGTATCATAATGGAAGCAGAACGGCGAGTGGGCAGGGAAATTCCGACAGATCTCGTTGCTGCGATCCGCTCAACATCTTTGCCACCAGGCGTTTCCGTGGAGACCCTTCGTCCTCTTGAAGGGTCGTCACGTTTTGTAACTTCGAAGAAGTACAATAGCTCTGCTGGATCGTTGGCCCTGTCCCTTGCTCTCACCGACTCGTCGAGACGCTCATACACAAATTCGACCCGCTCAACGTTTCTCCGAGGGTCAACGTCTAACCGCGGTTCTTCGTTAGGAGTTCAGGCCATGGGGATGGGCGATGCTGCAGCACAGAATGGTGCCTCAATGTCAAGCATTTTTTCCATGGGAGATCCATTGGTAGGCATCCCGGAATCGGATACATCCAAGAATGGACTTGACGCATCCTCGACGCATTCCAACAACAGTTGGGGTGTATTGAGCCTTTCGAAATCGCCATCGAACACAAAGCGGAAAAGGAAAGCGACCAAGAAGTACAAGAAAGGCACGAAAGACGCCATGTTTGAGCGAGCCCAGAAGCGGAAAGAAAAAGTTTCGCAATTCATGAACAGTCTTGTTGACTTTGGAAATGAGACAGACGACCTCAAAGACATATTCAAACAAGCCAAGGAGACGCTAGAGGCCGACTCTCCTGTGATTCAGAATAGTCGAAAGCAACCTTATGGCACTCGCCCTACGCAAGGACAAGGAAAAGCATCGAATAATGGAAAGTTGCAGGCTGTCATGGAAGGAGAAGGAAGTTCCGGTTCGATCTTACCAGTCGATACTTATGTCCCCATTCGGGACGGGTCTGTTTCCTGTATAGCTACTTCCCCACAAGAGGCTGAACTGGACATGCTTCTGGCTAGATTCGAGGAGATCGCTGGAAGACGAGTACCGCAGGAAATCGATACAGCACTTCGCAAAGCTTCGCGGTCGATGGACGAATCGTTGGATATGGTTGCCCCGCTTACCGCCCTTGCTGAGAATCACAAGTTTGGTTCTGAACTGACAGTTGAGAAACTGCAATTTATATATGGTGAAGCAGAGATTTTCTTAGGGAAGGGCATTGATCAGGGCATTCTGACAACTTTGATCAGCGCAGCGGAGGACCTGCTTGAACACGAATTGAAGCTAGGTGCTAGCTACGCGTCTATAATGTCGACTGAGGACGTTCTTGTTGCACCAATTGAGCCATCTGACAAGAAGCCGACTGATAATTTGGTTGGAGTAACGAACGGAGCTGTGGATGACCTGGGGGCTTTGTATAAAGCAGCTTACGCCCAGGCCCCCCGCAAGGCACCCATATCTTCCGCAAAGAAACAGTCTGATGCAATCACTCCAAGTTTCCGCGTCCCTGCAAAGAGTGCCGCTACAAGCTTCAGAGGAGACGAAATCGCAGTTGTTGATGGCAAACAGACTCGGTCAAAGAATCACCCCCCTCCCCTCCTTTCTCCGAAAACACCATCCTTCCAACGTCTGGTACACCCCGTGAGACAGGTTCCCGAGCATCACGATGAGGACATGACCGAGAGTGGAAGGTTCCTCTATGCCGTCTCTCCCATGACGGAAGCATCACACTACGCAAACGACAGCTTGGGAGACATGTCTGAAATGATTGATAGTGCGAGGGTCGGTCCCCGGAAATTGAGTAAGGTTCCAATACTTGACGACTCTGACGACCAATTGGATTATGAGGAAGATCTATTTGAACCTTCGAATGGAAGTGACGCTGCATCTGAGACGTCAGCAAGCCTCATGGACGACGACGAGGATGAAGACGAGGATGAGGATGAGGATGAAGACGAGGATGAAGACGAGGATGAGGACGAATACGAGGATGAGGATGAGCACGAAGATGAGGACGAATACGAGGATGGAGCCGAGGCATCGCAGTCTTCAACGAGTCTAGTGGCCGAAGACGAGGATGAGCAAGAAAAAATCCAGAATCAGTATTCTTCCCACACATCTTTGGAATTGGATGCCATTCTCTCAGAAGTTCAAGCGGAGTACGGGATGGAGTTGCCCCCAGAGCTAGTCGAGGCTCTTAAGACTGCGTCTGCTGGAAGTCTTGATGATTTTGAGGCAAGCGGATCTCACGTATCGTCTCTTATCTCTAAGCACATCGGAGTCGAGGACGACAAATCTTCATCCGAATCGTCACGCCTTCACGATCTAGTCATGGGAGTACGCGGAAAGCTCAATGATTCCTTTGACGATAATCTTGCAAAGTCAGTTACAGGACGCCTCAGGGTAAATAATTATGTGGAAGCTTTGATCAAGACCACCGAAGCTTATTACGGGGAACCGGTCCCTGAGGATGTTTCCAAAGGACTCTGGTACTCCATTCCTCTGTTTTGTATTGAACACAATTGCCTGGCTCCATCACCGAAAGAGGTTAAAGACATCCTGTCTTCTTTTCCAGAAGAAGTGCAAACGAGCATGCATCCATCGTTGATGGCGTCAATCGAAAGGGCGTCCCAGGATCTGGTAGTGCCCAGCCATGCAAGTGGTTATTTCAGTGCGGCCAGCACTGAACCAAGCGAGAACGAAGATGGCTCGATGAAATTCAACGACTTTGTCGTCTCAAGCTTAATCATGGATAGAAATACTGCCCAAGAGTCTCAGAAGGTCGACCGTTACGTCTCGAAAGAATTAATCCACAAGGTTGATTCAAAAGGAACGCGTGCTATTGGTGAATCAGAACACTCTGCCTTGGCTGGGGCTCGTTTCTCAGGATCAGCTGCACTCGAATATTCTACCGAACTTGAGTATTCCCAGTCGACGTTTGCTTCGCTCCCTTTTGGCTCTTCCCACGGCCACGGCAAAACTCCAATGATCCCCGCTGGGCGCAGTCAGTCGCTGGGAAATGTTAGACTTGAAGAGAGCCTCGGCAGCATCGGCGAAGACACAATACTACAAGGCCTTGACATTTTCCTTGCCGAAGCCGAAAACGAATATGGACAACCACTGCCTGATGATCTGATCATTGCATTGAAACAAATGTCAGTGTCATCAGGACTAACTCTTGACCCGGCATTGGTAGATAGCAAGATGCTTGAATCTGGTGCACTTGGAATTCGGTTATCCCCCAAAATGGCTGGAGCACTTGAACGAGCAGCTTCAAAAACATCCACATCTTTTCCGAAACCTTTTTCCAAATCTCTTTCACAGGTCCGACAGAACTCGACCATTTCAGCCTTGTCGGGATTTTCGAAGATGTCTGCTTCGGCCGAGAGCCTGAACACTAGCGCCTCATCAGGGTGGACAACTGCACACGAAGAATCGAAGATAAGCGGTGACGACTCAACCGCTATTAACAGCTTTGCATCGGAAGGCGCATCGGTCCTTAATACTGTAACGGTGTCTCAATCGCCACCTCCTCCACCCCCGCCACCTCCTCCTCCACCCCCGCCGCCGCCAGCTGAATACGATACATCATCACCGTCCACAAATGCCAGCGCTGTATCAAGCAAGCCTTTGAACAAGAATCTAGGCCTGAATTTGCTGAAGGAAGTCAAAAAGGTGTACAAGAAGAAGATTCCACTGGAACTCTCCTATGTACTTAGCCGTAACCAGGCATTGTCGAATGCAATGAATACGGATGAAGAGATCCAGATCATACTAGAAGAATGTGAAGATATGAGTGGAAAGCGTCTTTCTGCCGACCTGGTCTTGGCACTCCGAGAAGCGTCCGTGAATGTCCGGGCGCCACCACCTACCTCGAAGTCAAAGAGATCGAAGATGACCAAGCAAGGCTCTGCCTCTTCGTTCCGTTCCGCTTCAAGGTCTTCCGGAATGCCTAGTATCCAAGAATGGGCAGCAAGTACGGTGACAGATATGAAATCCATGGAAGACGAGAAACGCTTCGAAGTAGACCGAGTGCCGTCGTCCTTCGGTCCACTCTCGATTCCTGCGGAAATTGCAGCTGAGGAGCGATCCAACATGGACATTTCGACGCTTAGGGACAGCCAGCATACTGATGGAACGTCCATTAAGCCTACGAAACAAATCAAATACCGCGACATCACGCCCTCGATCCCACCTGTTGATTATCCAGAACCGCAGCGGAAGGACAGTGTACATAGCATCGGAGTTGATGATGAACTATTCCAAAGCAGTGGAAATCCTATGAGCCCAACAGGAAAGAGTGGATTTAATGCCAGTGCCTCTACTATGCTCATATCCAATACTCAGGACCTTCACGGCTCGAAGAATAGGAATCGCCTGCCGAATATTGATCCTATCGTGGACCAAGAAGAACTTACAGACAGCAACGAGGGTTTGAGCCCATTACGTTCGGAATCCTACGCTAGTCGAAGCAGTTCACAAATATCCGTATCCACCGAAGTTAACACCAACAATTCTACCACTGTTTCGGCCGTGGAGGAAGTTTCTCGAGCGTCCACATTACAATCAAGTCGACTGCCTATTGGCGTCAACCCGAGCCCACCTTTGGATGGAGTCGAATCCGACGATCTGAGTGCAATTTTCAAGGAAGCCGCGAAACGATTTGCTCATTAAAACGGGAAATGATAGAGACACTCTAAAGATAAAAATATGGGCACAGAAAAGAGGTTGCATTCATAACCATGCACATTTTAATTTACCCATCGTAGCGTTCGACGTGCGTCTCTTCCTCCAAGTTGAGAATTCCCGAAATAGACTGGTCATGCAGGGATCTCGCAATAGCTTCGGCCAACAGTGGGGCCACATTTAGCTGACGAATCTTTTCTGGAAGCTGTTTTTGATTCATGATCGAATTTGAAATGAGCAAGTAATCCAATGCTTGTATTTCCTGAATGATCTCTGGGGCATCCGATGTGGGACCAAAGACTCCATGGGTGGACCATGCGAAAATTGAAGCTGCCCCTAATTCATGGAGCTTATTAACATTGCTTTTCAGCGTTGTACCCGTATTGACAATGTCGTCAACAATAATACAGTGATGGCCCTTCACCGTTCCAATTAGGTCTGCGTTGTAGAGACCTTCTTTATCCCGGACTCGGTTTTTCGAGATGAAGGCAAAATCAATGTCCTTCCCGCTCAAACGCTGCAAGACCGTCCGGAAATGCTCCGCACGACCGACTTGACCCTCATGCCCTGCAACAATCGTCACTTTTGGATAATATACGTCTGTATCCGATGTTGGTTTCCACTCAGGCGGTGGCTCGGCAAGACACAATTCTTCATGAAAATATGCCGCTGCCACTGGAACGGGCATCAAGTGCTGGGATACGAATAGTAAAAAAGTTGAGGTTGAGGTTGTAAGCAACTGCCATTTGCCATTATTTCTGATTCCTCTGATACTGCTGGTATGCTACTACTTACCTCCACAGGGATGTGCGGGGCAAAGAATCCCCGAAGGGAGTCGTTGTGAAGATCCATGCACATGACGCGATCCACGCCCATTTCTTCCAACAACAAAGCAATATCCGCTGCAGCGATAGACTCTCGTTTGACTTTACGATCTTGACGACTGTATCCATAATAGGGAATTACAGCCGTTATATGCTTGGCTGAAGCTCTTCTTAGCGTCGATACGAGCAGCATGAGTTCCATCAAGGAATCATCGCCCGAAGTCGAACACAGAACGTAACAGTATTTAGCACGGACATGGTCCTTGATCTCGATGCGACTTTCTCCATCGGCAAAGTGACCCACATTTAAGCCACTCAGATCCACGCCCAGTAAATGGGCAATATCTGCTCCAAGCTCCGTCGAGCTGGGAGCTGCAAACAACATGAATTTCTTGGCCATACGGCTTTGGATTTCGGGTGTTCGATAAAAGTACATCTTGCGCGTCGTGACAGTGTCGGCATTGCTCCCTTCTGCGTTGGTCGGCAACGACTCGACTCGTTCATTGTTTGTTTTGTTACGTGTGTGCTTCCTGGACGTCGAGAGGACACCTTGCCCCGAGGGACCTTCTAGAGCGTTCGCGCTTTGCACCTCTGTTTCGTCAGAGGAGTCAATGAAAGTTTGTAAGGCACGGATACCCTTATTGATGGGAGAGGAAGCGTCTTTTAGATCTTCTGCGGTCCGCTCATTTTGAACCCGTGACACGTATACTTGCTCAGCGGCGTCCTCCGTGGAAGATGAGTCGCCTCCGAACCAAATCGAGTCGGAACTACTGGCAAACACCGGAAGATCCCCTGCCAGCTGCTGCTCGCAATTCGCCGTAGAAGTCGCAGTGGCAATGACTGCTCCCGAAAGCACGAGCCCGGCCACCCCCGCTGCCACCACCGACCACTCCATCACATCGTCGTGCCTCGCCGCTATCGATCTGCCTATCGAGTATGAGAAGGATACTCGCCCCAAACTATTTGTACTACCGTTTCGTGTAGCTGCTTTCCGCCGCAGCCCGAAGAACGTACTGCGGAGGAGAGACGCCCTCGACATGGTGAAAGATGTACTGCCGTAGTCAAATAGAGCGCTGTTTCAATTGCAAGTCTCTCTGTCGGGACTGCGGTACGAGTACGTACTGGTACTTGCAACCATCGATCTCATCATGACAACAGCAAACAACAAAAGAAGCCAACGACACAAACTGAACACAGCAACCAACCACCCAATAATCCATCGCCTGGCCATCGTCCCACCGAGCGATGACAATAAAAGAGAAATAAGGTGTTTTGCGATTTGTCCAGGGGCTGAAGGACAGACAGAAAGACAGACAAACAGACAAACAGACAGGCCCAAAGAACAAAGCTAATAATAAAGAGTAAAAAGAGGTGGTTGTTTCGAGTTGTACCGGCATACCTGGTACTGTACATACAGTACGACTCAACTCAGAGAACCATACCAATATGGGTCTCTGACTCAACTGGCCAAACTTTTACCACCATACTAAAACGCTCGCTAAAAAATTAGTGGTTGCGACGAAGGGCACGTGGCGGCGAACCCAAAACTGGCACAAGGCATTATTTGAGACATTCACGGACGTCCACAAAAAATTAACGAGTGGAAGTCGAGGTGTTCTCTCATGAACAACGTCGCCACTCTGTTGAACTCATCGAAAAAACTGGCCAATCATTCGCGAGAAGAACAAGAAGCCGGCTGAAACGTGTCTCTCGTTGGGCCAGCGACATCATGACTCACCAAACGTCGTCCTCCTTGCTTGTCCACAAACTCGAGAATAAAATAGACCCAGCTTCCTGCCTGTTGGCTACTCCTACTCTATAGAGAGGTACCGGTATCAAACAACCGTTTCCTTCTCATAAACTTTTTTATCTTTCGATGAAACGGTGGTACACTAGCCATGAACAAATCACCGGCCAAAAACAACATGTCATCCATATCTCTGCTATCAGCATACTTGTCGAGTACGACCGAAATGCCCAAGGAATCGACATCACGTCGACTCCCTCAACGGCGGTTGGACAGTACCGGTACCGGTGTCGATGATCGAGGGTGTCATCCCAGCAAGGCTTCGGAACCACCCAGATCTCTGGGAAACTCGGGAAATGTTATCCCCGGACTCAAGATTTCTACTACAAGAGGAACAAGAAATCAAAGAGCGACCGCGTTGTCACCATCGCACGATTTGGCATCCTCACCTCTCTCGTCTCGACCCTTTCAGACGCTGACAAAGGAATATGACATGGACACCTGGAGGATGTACCAGCGGATACAAGCAGCTCGAAATCACTCGGACAAAGATTTTCTCTCCCTAGTGCAACAGACGGTGGATCGGATCACATATTATGACTCGTCGGGAGGCTACGATGATTCGGAATGCCCAATCAGCAACATAGACGTTGTAGGTTTCGCAACAGACCGGGAGGCCGAAGAGATATTCGAACTGGATCTATAGCCGGCTACTAAGGAAATGCTACAAATTCTAAACAGCTACAATAGAAAAGCAAATGATATAATGCAGTACTGATACTGAAAGTACTTTGTCGCATCGCAGAAGAATGGGCTCTGCGCTTTTACACTGTTCTGTACGTACATAGTCTCTTTCCTATCCACCGGCACTAGTTCTCTACCTGTAGTAGATGAAAGGAGCTCACCGGTTAGGCCACTGCGTTCCAATGCCTCCCACGGAATCGGCCGCAGGGAAGACAGTCTGAGGTCGTCTCAAGCGTTCGAAGAAGACCACTGGTGGGGGTTCAGTGAGCCGTGATCGACAGTTGGGCAGAAGCAGTAGCTCAAAATGTTGCTGCCGTAGTCCTCCCACTCCTTGTTCTTCGAAAGGGGTATAGTGAATGGCTGGTCTCCGAGAATTACGTTCTTGGAGTAGGAACTCCATTCGAGCTTGTTGAGGAATTGGGGGTTTGAAGAATCCCAGCACCACCTCTAGTACTCCTTGTGGTAGCAGAAGGGACTACCAGTACTAGCGCGACAAGTGGCAATGCAACTACAAACAAAACTTTATAGTGTAACTTCGTCACCCCTGAGATGGTCCGTTCAAAAATATACTTCCAAGAGCTTCTCAGCCGCAATTTTGCCCATTTCTTGGCAAGCCTTCGGACTGGCACCAGACAAAAGCTTACGGTCCACACAAGTTGTGTCATCTGCCGCAGTGTTGACGATGGTCAGTCCCTTTTCAAGGAGCTTTTCGCCAACAAACCAAGTCATTTTCCCCGGGAGATATCCAATCATTGGCGTCTGCTTGTCGACAGAGTCAGGAAAGCAAGCGATCTTGTAGCCCTTGAAAGGATGGGGGTCGCTCTTGACGGCCATAAGGGGAGCCGGACCATGGCACACAGCAATGACGTATTTATCTTCCTCCACCATATACATGATCGCCTTCTCCACATTTGAATCTTCGGGAAGCCCCAACATGGCCCCATGACCTCCCGGAATGAAGAGACTGGCGTAGGAGTCAAGCTTGGAACGATTGGCTACAGTATCAGCCAAAGACAAGGGTTTATCTGCTTTCAACTTGAAATCGTTGTTGAAGAATTCCATGAACACCTCATCCTTTTGAGGAAGAGCCCACATTTCGATGCATGCCGGGTTCCCTTTGGGCGTTACCACGTCAAAGTCAAACCCTGCGTTTTTCAAGTGCATCAGCGGCAAGCACGTCTCGACTGGATGGTTACCAGTGGAAAATTTCGTTCCATTTTCCATAGTCATGTATCTTTGCTCCGTACAGATGACCAAGATCCTTTTGTCGCCAGAATACTTCGTCTCAAAGTCGATAGGCCTATAATCAGTTTTCGAGTCGACAGCGAGCATTCGAGCGAAGCGCGATGGCTCGAATCCATCTCCGCTCTCATCAGGAGTCGCTGCAATACCGATGAATTTCCAAATAGCATCCATGTTGGCAGTATGCCTTAGGTGTGTGCTTTGTTGCGTGTTTGAAAGGTTAAAGAGACTACTATTATTAATACTCTATCAGATCTACCGGTACGAGTAGTTGCGTACAGAAAGATTTTTTGAGACCAGAAAATTCTTCCACCCAGCACACGTTCACGTTCCGCGCCCGCGGTTCTCTTCTTTCTTCTTCTCGCGTTTCTCGGGTCGTCGTATTTAGCGCCACTTTACAGTAGCGCCCACATACCGGTACGAGTACACGCGCGCGGCCGTTGCGCAGGAATCAAAAAATCCGTCCGTTAGTGTTCGTGTGAACGACTGCCCGCATACCGTACACAGTGTATGCCCGCCTGACCGCCGCGCGAGGATGTCCAGAAAACGTGGCCGTGCTCTGAAAGTTCGTATCATACGTGTACTGCAGCCAGACCCAAAATTACAAGTTTAAAAAATAGTCTACGAACTATCTACTCCAGATAGATAGATAGATAGATAGAGATAGATAGAAGTTGTCAGGGACGTTACTTTGCTGGAGTAGAGAGAGTAGGAAATATGTGTTTTGAGTGTAGGACCAGGTACCGTTAGTAGTGAAGCATTCATATCCAGAGTCTTATCCGATTGACGAATTGACGTTATTGGTAGATGATGACATATCAACGAAGAGAAGAGCTAGAGAGAGATAGCCGGGAATGGTGACATCGGTTGGTTGTCTCTCCCTAAAAATAAAAGCACGGGACTGTACATCGATACTACTAACTACGTACCGGTATAACTCTAACTGACTGTAGATTGGCCGGCCGACGCGTACGTTGGGCGGGCATCGTGCCAAAACAAAATCGTGGAACGAGTCCACGCCGGCAGCAGACTCGACTGGTATTCTTTCTCCTGCTGGCAAGTACTACTTCTGCATCGACCATACAAATCTCAAAATATTCACCTCATTGAGAAACATTCACATCGGTTTCGGTCGATCTTCGTTTTGTTGTCACCAGGAGTCTCGTTTATTACTTCTTCGTGACGATGATCATCGTTTCGAGTGTAAGCCTCGCCACAGGAAAAATGAACCCAGAAACGTCCGAAACTGATCTGCTGCAAAGAACATCTAAAAGAAAAGGTCTACGTGGGTCACGCAACTTAGTCCAATCAGAGGATTTTGATGTCCCTCTCTTCCTTGAGCTTCAATTTCTGAATGCCACGACGGTGCAACAGCTCGAACTCCACAATGAGGAATCGGAACCACTTAGTCAACTTTGTGCTTGTGTCGAAGAGCAGGTGCGACATCTCTGCTAAAACGGGAGCGCATCTGCAAACATCCCTCGTCCGACTAACCATACGATCGCCCTCTCTTATTTACAGACAAACGGAGGAATCGTGGCTCAAGCTGCTGCTAGCAAGAATGTTTTGGTTTCCGTCATTCAAGACTCTGGGTGCACACTTCTCGAAACATCCCGACTCTATGATCCTGAGGCAGTGAATGTTTTTGGTCCTGGGTATTTGTCGTTGCAGGTTCACGTGCTGCAGAGTATCAATGCCATATCAGAAGAAGCCATGCAGCAGGAAACTGTAGCTGGAATCTTAGCCAGCGGGTACGCCATCACAACGGGCGGACATCGTATTTTTCTCAACTGCCTAAACAAGTACGAAAGTTTCGAAACCGTGCTTTCGGTCGAATTGAGACGGGGCTTGTCGGCCGAGGAGGCATCGCCTACACCGAATCCTTCGAGAGCTAGTCCTCATCCAACAAGGAAGCCCACCCCCGTTCCGACGGACCCTCCTGTAGCCATCAAAACAGAAAGTCCATCCATAGCTCCGACCGATGCTCCTTCCTTGCCACCGACATTTGCTCCATCAATCTCGCCCACGATGTCGCCATCCGAATGGCCGTCGGGACGTCCTTCGTTTCCTCCGACCCGGATTCCAGCAACTGCACCAACCCGTCATGATTGGAACTCAATTCCCATTGGTGTCTCTCCGCCGGTCCAGGCTCCAAGAAATGATTCAATGGCACCAACCCAGATGCGCAATCCAGTCACTTCAGATCCCCTGGTGATTGCAGCAATCGCTGGTGCAACTGCCACTGTTGTAGTTTCATGCATTTTTGCGTGCTGTATTTGGTGGCGACGGCGAAGGTCGATCCCAAAGCGACGCTCCCGGGCAAAGTATGCACTTAGCGGTCAGTTGGAGAAAGGCGATCCGAAAGATATGATACCTGGTTTTGTCGAGCTAGACCAAAGATCTCTCGCCGACACAACGCTTGGTGAACGGACAGCCGGCTGGCCTAGACCAAAGAGTACGAAGAAGGTGCCACCAAAACCATTGCGTCCAGCGGAAAGCTTTGACGAGAACTCGTTGTATACAACCCCGTTTTCAGTGAATCGTGACGATGTTGTCTCGTATCACCAATCGTACAATGGGCCCTCGGTACTCGCAAGCCAAATTATCAGGCCACAAGAGTACAATCGAAACATTCTCGTACCACTCTCTGATAGCGCTACGACCTCAAGTGATGGCGTCTCTTCCTTTGGTCCGGCATCAGGGAGGATTTCCACCGATGGAAGCCAAGCCGAATCTAGTTCTGGCATAAGGAGCACCGACATCTCGCAGACCAAGGGACCAGTTGACTTGGACTCCCACGAGCCATACCGACAGAAGGGTAGGCCCTTGGACTTGGCGTTGACTCGGTCGAATGAGAGGGCAAGAGCACGTATGGTGTCTCAAGCCATTGATGAGGGAAGCGCGGCGTATGATATTGACACGTGGTCGTATGACTTTGAGGACTTTGACAGAGGATCAGATTTCTACGAGGCAGAGGCTCGATCTAGGTCGCCTTCACACTCATCAAGAAGCACAACCAAGATGAAGAATCTCTCGTCTGTCCTTGGCAGTGTACATCGCAATGGCAATGAAGCAATCAATCGTTCGAGGAGCCAAGCCAGTGCTGGGGGTGAATCTTCAGAGCCGTACGAGAATGAAAATAGGCGGCCAGAGAACGAGATGACTTCCTCTAATAAGTCACCAGAGTCGAAGGATTATGGAAGCTCATGGTCGTCGTGGAGCGCAAGGATGCTTCAAGACAGCGGAACCTTAGGAACAGACGACAATAGACTGGGAAAACCCGATGAGCGCGGGGAATATCGAAGTCCTCTATCCAAGTTATTGGATTCAGTCACGCAGGTCGTCTCGCCTCTCCATTCGAATCGTTCCATACCCGCAGTTACGCCGGAAGAAACGGAGTCCGACGTCGATCAGCCTACCGACACAAGTCTGAGCAGAGAGGATGACAGCACTCTTCTCGGTCTTCAGTTCAGAGACGAAGCTTCGGCGTCCTCTAATTCGACCAGTATGTCGGCAAACCCCTGGTTATTTGAGAAGGTAGAGGAAAGCCTGGGACCGAGATCAGTAACAGCCGATATGGAGTCATTGAGTGGAAAATCCAATCTTTCGATGAAATCACCCGGCAACCGCTCCAAGACCGGGAGCATGGCTAGTTATGGTAGCCGGAAATCGTTCCGGTCTGCTAGCTTCTCGCACAGCGAGATCTCCTTCGCTCCACGCACTCTGGAGCACGACCTGAAACGACTCGAGAAGCAACTGGCGGCCTTGGACAGTGACGTTGTCTCTACTTCCTCCGCTGGCATCTCAAGTATCACGGGCGCAAGTCTTGCGAAGGCATCTGTATCCTCCAGAAGTCGAGGTGGACCCAAAGTCAGCCGGAAAAAGAGGATTGTGGTTGTTGTGCCCCCAGGTAAACTTGGAGTCATTCTGGCCAATCGTCACGATGGAAAGGGCACCGTTGTTTCGGAGATCCGAGAATCCAGCCCACTCTTTCGAATGCTCTCCCCAGGCGACAAGCTCATTGGAGTCGACGATGCCGATGTCACCAACATGGTCGTTAGTCAAATCACTTCACTCATGGCCTCAAGGGCCGATCGGGAACGACGGCTGACTATCATCACTTCGGTCGCCCAGCAATACAGCAAGTGAAGAAAACGATTCGGTCCATTGTCCCAACAATTTGAATACGGTATTGTGAGTTGTGATGGTGCTTTGTGGTGAATGGTGAATGCTGAAGCAAGGTTGCTGCGGTGATGCGATGATGCGAACAAAAGAGCCATTGTTTTCGTTTCTGTTGGCCGTCGGCGTACCGACGTTACAAGGTCCATTTAGTCGTTTTCACTATTTGATCTAGAACCGTATGTATTGTCGTAGTTTGAATGTTCCGCTCCGTCCAAGTACAAGTACTAAGTACTGCACCATAGCCTCTCTCCTCTCACTCTACCGGTACCAGTAGTAGAGGAGTCGTCGCCGTCGTGTCGGCAAAGTGGCTGCTGTGAAACCAGAAAGGAGTCCGGAGGACGGCAGCAAATTCTGCAATTGAGAAACTGGAGCAAGTTTTGTCTGCTGCACTCGGTACTGTAGACATTTTTTAGGAAGTGCTCTCATATTATATTCAAAGTCAAATTTGTATCCTGCGATCGACCTAATACGTGTGTTACTCGTACCGTACGAATAGTATTACTGCACCGAAAGTCCAAATGATACTGACAAAATTCATTATACTTTTAATGTACTGCATAATTTGATATTTGCTGTTTTAGAACATTCCTACAGAGTTGCCGTCAATGTTCAAGACAGTCTTTTCGTTGTTACCCCCGATGACGGCAGAGTGAGACTGGTGGCGCAAAACACCACGCTTCGGCGTGTGAAGACTATTGGAGAGCACATCCCTTTGGATACGATGTTTAGAGTCTTGAACGCGACGAACTGGCAGCTCGGCGCCAGCTTCGCCCGTGGGTTGTCGCCCCGAGGCGGTCCGCTGGAGTGACCGACCTGAGTTAGCCCTAGAGACCTGTTTCCTGATGACTCCACCAGAATTTTGCCTGGAAAGACTGCGCCCCGAATGCGTTTTCGTCAATCCCCGGCCTGAGTTGCCTCTGGACAACGAACGCCCCGATAGCTGTTTCACAAGACTTCGACTCATCGCAGATCTTCGCATGCTTTCACACAGCTTCTCCATGGACACGGGTGATTGACCCGGTTGTCCCATTTGCCCTTGCATAGAACCTGCTGGACCAGGAATCAAGCCCTGAGCCTGGAAGGCTCGCTGCATTTGGGCCAGATCAAAGTTTGTTGGACCCAACAGATCGTTTTGCATCATGGCAATGTTGGACGAATTCGCGTGAGGCAATGAATTTTGGCGTATTGCCTGGCCATCTCCGCCGAATGCCATATTGCCCATGGCTTGCTGCTGCATCATGAACATAGTTGGATCCATACCCATGTTGCCTGGCATGGATCTTACGGAATTATCCAAATTGAAGCCCGGTTGCATGTTGCTCATAGAACCCTGCTGCATGTTGCTCGTAGAGCTGTTCATGGAGCCGTCCATTGATAAACTGACACCGATATTGAGGCCTTGCATATTATTCATAGCACTAGTGACAGAAATGTCACCCGCTGGGCCCATCATTGCTTGTTGTTGTTCCATTGACGGCATCTGAACAAAGTTCTGCATATTTCTCATAGGACTGTTGCCAGAACCATCGACGACATTGCCCATCATCAAATGCTGCTGATCCACAGATGGACCCTGCTGATGGTTAAAGCCTTGCATATTGTTCATGCCATTCTGCCCCCCACTACCTTGCGAGTTTCCCATCAATGCCTGTTGGCGCTGTAACTCTTGCATGGGCTGTTGCATCATAAACATTGGTTGATTTAACGAAGAACCTTGCATGTGGTTCCTCCGGATCGGCATCGACACAGATCGTCCTGGTGGATTTCTGGTCGCGACCGATGCTTGGTTCATCATAGCCTGCATGTCAAAATTGTCCTGGATCCCCTGCGGTGGTTGTTGCTGCTGTGGGGACGAGAGGCCGTTCGGATGAATTTGACCCTGCATTCCAGGATTCGATGACTCGAGCTGGACTCTTTCAATCTGCTGCTGTACTTGCTGAATCTTTCGCTGAACTTCTTGCACCTTGAGTGCAATGGTCTCTTCCGCCGACAGAGCACGATTTAATGATTCCACAGGTTCGGGCGATCCAGCATCACTACTAGCGGAGGAGTAGAAGTTCATCTGGTCCTGGATGGGCTGGTTAGAAGACTGATTGACCGTATTTTGATCGTAGGACGAGAAATTATTGTTCTGCTGCTGTTGCTGTTGTTGTCGAAAATTGGCTTGCAGCAGGTTCATGTCACCCGAGGAGGCATCATTATGTGCCCGAGAAGCTTCGATATCTGCAAACTCGGACTCGTTCACATTGAGATCCCCGTTACTATCATCGAAGAAGGGCTGACTTAACAAGGCAGAAGCATCAAATTCATCCGAATCGTTGAAACTAGGTCGGTGCGGCTCATCGTCCGCTTCGAGGATATCATCCAGCGAATCCCCAGGAAGATCGTCTGAGTCGGTACGCGACCGGGACATTCTACTAGTCAAGTTTTCCACCCAAAATTTGACCTCTTCACTCAACCGGTCGACGACGACTCTCAGATTAATTGAAAGGGTGGTGGGTTCCAAAAGGATGCAAGCAGATGTCCTCCTCTCGATCGACAAACACAAATTACTTCTTCAGTATGTATGATTGATGATGATAAAGGAGGAAGGCCCAACAAATACTGTACCAGTCTACTTGTACCTGTGGTAGGAACATGCGAACATAACAAGGGCATTCTGAGAAGCGAGCCCCTTGGCTACGTAGCGGTACCGCGGAAGGGGCGTGTGGGGAAAATACCCAGTAAGGATTTTTTGTAGAGCTCTCTACTACGGATGTACCGGTACAAGCAACGGGTAGTACTGGTACCAGGTACAGGTACTGTAGAGCACGCACGATTTCCCTCGCTTGCTCTTCTCCGCGCAGCGGGTGCTTGTGCGGCCGGCCGGCTGGCGGCAGCGCGGGGCTAGAACACAGAACACCGGGAAACACGGCATTTAGCACGTAAAATGTGACTTATTTTCATGAGCTCTCAATTGTCGTTGCTTTGGTCATGGAATATTGATTCTGGAATTAAGAAGTACGCTATTTTACGTTCACGTTCACAGTACGTCCTCATAGTTAGTGGGACCGGGACGCACGCACGGACCGCTGCAAGCTACAGGTAGCTGCAACTGCAACCAAAATTCGGCCACGTTTGTAGTGCCCCATTATTCATGCCTAAAATAAATAATAAGCCCTTCCGCAAAAGAGATTTATACGCATGCAAAACATTCGAATGAGTCCATTCGTGAAGTGCTAACGCCTGTATGTACGAATATTTTTGCACATGGCGCGGTACAAGAAGTATACATCCAGTACAAAGGATGGTGGTCGCGCGAGCAGCAGTGTCCGGCCAAAAGCTAGCGGTACCTGGTACCTGGTACCGGTACGAGTACTGGTACCGCCCTCTGAACATTGTACCAGGCGTACTGTTGTGGTACTGTACACTAGCTAGAGTGCAGAACTTGCACACAGCGTAGACGTACCGGTATGTAGGTACCGGTATTAAAATAATATGATACCGGGAGCTTGTGTCGAGGAACGCAGACCGACGCAGCAACAAGCAACACAGCAAAGAACGAGCGACGAGCGCAACGCACGAAGCACATACAAGTATGATACTGTACGTACAAAGTACAAAGAGTACATGGCATTGCAAACAAAAACAAAGTTAGACTTCAAAGTCTAGAGATTACTGTGCCATGCACCCCACGGTGTACTGGTGATCGGAAGAATGGAAGGGGTTGGTGCATCATACGGACGGTACAAGTAGTGGGGAAAACCTGTTCACTAGACGTAATTTTGCTTCAATTTTTGTAATTAATTATCAATAATGGGCAAAGGCAAAGGCCGGCAGTCGGGCGGATTCGGCTCCAAGAGTCAACGGGCGGCCCATAACTCCGAATGGCGAGAACAAGTGCACCAGGTGGTTGGCTGGACAAAGCAAAAGAGCAATTCTTCGTCTGCTCCTTCTTCGCTTAATGCGGTTGAGCCTGCGCAGCGGCCCAGGTTGACGAGGCTGGGACAGCTTAGGGGAATTCTACGGGAACGACGCTTGGAAGAATCCCACGAATTATTGGAACGACGGCGGCGAGCAGGATTTGTTCCGGCCCGAGCACGTAATGAGGTCCCCACATCTACCCCTCAAGTCGAAGCTCATCCGCCGGGTTGGATACTTCACTACGGAAAACAAAAGTTATGCGAAAGTGCGAGCATTCTTCATTCACAGGTGGAATCTTTGGAATCAAAATGTCTCAAAGTCTTGAGCCAGTATATTTCGGAGTATCTTGAAGCGATGGGGAGAGAAGAATTACATGCCACACTTTCCTTGTTGCCACCAGAAACACTAGCAGCCCTGTCGGAAGTCATATCGAGAGGAAAGGGGGTTTCGGACGATTTGGCTTATGTCGTCGGCAAGCATGCGCATGTGAATGAATTGTGCTTCAAATCCACCACAAACCTCGGAGATGGTAACATGCTAACGGACAAGGGTCTCATAGAACTAGTCCCTCGGCTACCAGCGACAATTGAACGAGGTGATGACTATGAAGAAACATGGGAAGAGGCTTACGGCGACGAGAGCGACGGCGAAGACAACTTTAAAAAACGACAAGGGCTAGTAGTGGACTCACTACAGCTAGACGGGGTGAATGTTGCCCTGAAGCGCTTGGAGCTGGTGGATTGTCTCTATATTTCTGCCGACGCTGTCTTGGCATTGTTAGAAAAGTGCGCCTGCATCACGCACTTGTCTCTGGCGGGCTCGATACAGGTGGTCGAAGACGGAGTCCAGGTACTGCTAGCGCTTCCAGAGCTACTGCCCACACTACAAGTTTTGGATGTGACTCGATGTGGATGGATGAGTGCTTCCGCTCTCCGGCAGCTGCAATCCTCGTATACGATGAAATATTCCTTTCGTCGGCCTCCCGTTATCCACTGCCAAGGATGCTTTTTACCTGAAGAATTTCAAGAAGGTACGATCGTCAGCGTTCCGGACTGGTGAAGCGAACAAGACATCATACTGTACTCAGTACTACTTGGGAAGGTACTACCACACATGGAAGAGATTACTCTGTCTGTCAGCAGGAGTCACGATGAATGAAGCCGGAGTTGGCCAGCGACAGATCAATCAGAAAGCCTCCTAATGGCAATGATCCTCTCACTTCTAGCTCTCCGATGAATAAATGAATCATCCGAGACAAACGTGAAGGTAGACTACCGACGACCTCTGGAGAGGCTTTGCTTCGTAAGGCAATGCCTACGAAGTACAGGCATTCCCATTACTAGCTACGAGTATATCATGATATCCTTTGGAACGCATATTCGAGATGCTACAAAGTAAATGTTTAACCTTCACTAGTAGTCTACCGGTTTGTGCCACCCAAACTTTTAGCAAAGATCTCCTACTACTCCGGCGTACATACTTCATACTTGTACTGTACAGTAGACGTCGTCCTCTCCCTATCGATACGAGTATGGATACCGGTACCAGTACTGTACAAGTACGGCAGGGACCTACGATTTGGGGGTTGATCTTGGTAGGCGAGGACTTATTCGACTGGTCTAGTAGCTTTCTGAGGGAATCCGGAATGTCAAATATGAATGCATCGTTATTTTTAACACATGGTCGCAGTCGTGCGTGTCGGAGCAGACCTCGCGAAAATTGAAGTGCCAACGGCGGCACGGGGCGAACGTCGTGGTTGTCGCGTGGTGTGTGTGGGGGAGAAATCGAAAAGAACGATCGAAAATGGTGGACAAAATAAATTCGTGTTGTCTCGCCGCATGCATGCGTGACACGCCGCTCGCTGCTAGCTGTGTACAGTAGGTGTGTACTGTGTAAAAAGGAACAAGAAGAAAGACATTCTTGTAGAGCATCTCTTTATCTCGTCTGTTCATCATTCAAGAAGCAATTTCAGATTTCAGATTTCAGATATCTCGTGTCACCCGTGCAGATCTCCCGCCTCCGGATAGTGACCTACGAGTACATTACAGTATAGGTTACTCGTAGTCAGTAGTTGATATCACTGACTGACTGTTGTCTGTATTTGCGTATCGAGGCAGGTTTTCAAGAAACACGACAACAACCGAATCATCGCACAATCCTAAACAAGGAGCATCATGCGGACCTCTTGTAGATTCACAGCGCTATCATGGTTGGCGGTGATTAACCTGATGACGCCAGTCCTTGCCTCGATTACGATTATTGACGACAATAGTAATGGGAAAGTCTTTCCGAGTCGCCCGGAAAAGAAACTCGGTCACCAGCTGTGGAAAGGAAGCGAATATATGGGACGTCTGCAATTTGTTCATGGGAATTTACAACTCTGTAAGAGTGCCCAAGATCCGCACCGACGATTCCCCATTGCAGAGTCTATGGATGGGTTACCTGGTACGTGGTTGATTCATTCGTTCATTCCACTCTAGTGGGAGAGATTTCCTGTTGTTCTTGTTCTTGTTGTTGATCCTATTCTCACCACAGACCCTGCTTGGGATCCATGATTCATTCCTTCCTTTGCTTGTGTTAGTTGCCATTTACGCCAAGGCTGGAGGCTGTACCTTGGAAGAAAAGGCACTTGTAGCTTCGACGCTTCTGGACCCACCGAACATTGTAGGTTATTTGATTGTGGACGATGATCGGCGTGGCCGCAAAAAGAAGAAAAAGGGACCCTCGTTAACGTCCTTCTTTCAAGGAGGAGGAGAACTCGATTATGACCAAGAGGAGGAGGAGGACGACTCTATCATCGATGATTTTATTGAGAATCCTTTTTGGGCCGAAGTGGGTGATACAGATGAAGACTTGGGATCCCTGTGGGAAGAGCTCATGGTACAGGTTCAAAAGCAACCGCGGCTGCCTTTTGAAATGAAGACACTTGCACCGCTGCAAATGGAGGCTGATGTGGGCGAGGAGGAAACTGGTTTTCTACTGGAGGAACAGTGGATCAATGATGACGAAACTGCGCCACCAATGTTCTTGGTTGAACTACGAGATGGATCCGATGGTTCAGTGGATACTGACGATGCTTCTTCTTCTAGTAGTAGTGACAATGAGATGGTTGCTGCCCTCCCACTCGAACGATTCCGTGTCAAAATGGAGGAGAATGCTTGGTGGAGCGGCGGCGATGAACTTCAAAGTGACGACGAAAATGTCTCAGGAGAAGGGCGGAAGCTGAAGCGTCACCACCAGACCAGCGAAAGCATCAATGTTGCTATCTTGCATACTTCGGATCGAGTGGGTTATGACATTTTGGATTTGTTGCTCAAGGAAAGTTCAGAAATCGGACGCTTGGGTGGCCCCAAAATATTGCTGAACAGCAAGGAACCGAATCCTTCTGCCCGCACCATTTTTGTTTGGACCATGCTCTCCATTGCCATGGCTGCATCGGTCTGCTGCTGTTTGCTGGTTTGTGTCGAGTACATGGGTGAAGAGGAAGCACATGCACCCCAGCAACCGGTTCGACGGCGACTAACCAACAATCAAGTCCGAGATAATTTCCCAGCATTTCATTACCATCCCGAGCACCATGTGGACCAGCCATTAGACGATGAGTGCGCCGTGTGCCTTGACGACTTTGAAGAAGGCATGAGACTGCGGAAGTTACCATGTGGACATGTGTTTCACTCCAACTGTATTGCAAGATGGTTGATTGAGCGATCAGCTGTGTGTCCGCTATGCAAAGCGGATTTGTACGAAGCGGAGGAGGAAGATGAAGATGAGACTGCTGAATTTGCCAACACCACCAGACAGGCCGGCGGCGCATTGCAGTCCTTGACTAGTTGGTTGGGGCAACGAGACCAGCCAGCAGACACTACCCCTCCACCCCGCACCTGGCCTTGGTGGAGACAATCGGGTGCTACAAGTACTCCAGGCACCACAGCTGAAACTACAACAGCAGCAGCAGCAGCACCAGGAGCCGCACCAACGCCCCCTCCGGCGAGAGCGTTTCGATGGGGATTTACTGTGGTTCCTTCCACTGATACGGACCAGGAAGGGCAAGAGGGTGTAACAACTACCATTGCATCCACGTCTCCTTTGGCAGCCGCATGGCGTTCATCTGGAAATTGGTTTGGAAGAAACATGCGGAGAGGTGCCGATTCGAATAGTATGCTGACCGAATTAACAGAACCCCTAATGAGTTCTGGGAATACCAATGAAGAAGCTACTGGTAGTACTACACCAACAACATCATCTGAGGTGGCTTCGGGGGATGCCGAGGTGACAACGATGACGACGACGACCAATGGCACCTTGGACCATGGCGACTCCGCACCAGTAGTTTCTGAAGCAGAGTCTTCACCGGCATCTCCTCCTGCCTCGTCAACACAAGTGGAAGTATAAAACTATATCGCTTCCTTTTACAGACAGTTCTTTTTCTTCTACTGAATGGACTATTATTTCTTTCGAGATGGGTTGCCCTCTCTTTCTTTCTTTTGTCAAAATACTAGTACGGTACGTATCGTACCGGTACCTGGTATGCGTACGATGCGAATATTCGCAATATTATTTCGTGTCAAGCCCAAGCTTGAGAGACAAATCCGAACAGTCGTTCGCAAGCCTTCCCGTAGTATCTACGTAAGATTAGTACTGAAACCACCTCATCGAGGCCAATGCCGCCGACCAGCTCATTTTGGCCCTTCTTTTCTTTTTTGTTGCCGCCGCTTGATCATGTCGCTCCCATATCCCACATTTATCTCCTCTCTCGTTCTCATTGCAAAAAAATAGTTAGCTAGACTATTCAACTTTATTCCGCTTGCATTATTTGCTGCTGTACAGTCCAACCATGGACCGCAAGGCCCAAAAGGAACTCCAGAGCAAAGTGCTGGACGCCACAACCGCCAGTTTTGTCCTCGTTCTGGTGTACTATCGACCCGAGCTCTTCAACCCCTGGCAACTGAATGCGTGGCAATGGATGGCTGGAGCCGCCGGTATTCGAGCGGCCATCAGCTTTTATGACCACTTGGTCATCTTCCTCATCGATTCAGTCTTTAAGAGCCGGTTACTGCCCACCCGAACAACCGGCAAGCCCGTTCGCTACGTGACGCTGGACACGAAATCGCTCGTGTTTCTGTCCATCAATGCCGTTCACGAATGGGTCTTTGTGCAACGGTTTTGCTACTATATTTGGCACTCCCCGAATGTCTCGCTGGAATGGAAAGACATTGGATTCCTCAATACAGTCGGGGCGTTGTGGGTCATGTTTGTGGTACTGGACATTTGCTATGCTCCCTGCCACCACGTTTTGCATCTACCGGCCATGTACCCGCTCATTCACAAACACCATCACCGACAGCACTTCCCGACCCGGGGCTATCTGGATGCGGGAAATGAACATCCCATTGAACACGTCTTGGGAGTTATGTGCACCTGGGGTGCTTCCTTAGCGGCGGTTCATGGACCCACGGGTGTTCACGGCGTCACCTTGTTTCTCTTTTTCAATATTCATGCCGCGCTGGCCATGTTGAATCACTCTCCCTACGATGTCTCGTTCGACCTTATTCCGGGTGGGATTTTACAATATCAAGTAGCGTACCATGAAATGCATCATCGCAAGTTCACTGTCAACTATGCGCAGTATTGCATGTGGTATGACTTTGCAATGAAGACTTTTGCCCCGTACGAAGGGCCGGCCAAAGAAATATAGATGTTGTGTAGCAACAGGCAGTCGGAACTCAATCAGAAGAAGATGATATGGGGAACCAAAAATACTGTACGAACTCTTCTGTATGTTTACTAGCCCGTTGTTATTTTTGTCTTGATCATTAATGCTTTCATGGATCATCTACTCTTTCACTACAGTAGCTTTGGTTTGGATCAGCACGACCGCAGGACCCGATCGCCCTTCCATGGGCTGAAGATCCGGAGAATCCCGAGACGAATCCAACCATTGATAGCCTTGCAGAAAGTCAGCAAACAGGGTCAAAAAGGAATGAAGCTGCCACGCCGAGGGTTCTGACAAGAGAATCAAGCATTCCTTGTGCGGACAGTACTCTTGGAAAAAATCTCGAAAAAAGTCGATCCATTGATCTCTCGTTTCGGTCAAGAGATAGGAAACCACGATTAGATCGACAATAGTAGTCGTGTCATGGATATTATTGTCCGTCATCGTCTCGCCCTTCTTCTTGACTAAACAATTCCAGGCCTCGCAATTTCGTGCGTCTCGGGTCAATGAATATCGCACATCGCAGGCGGCCGTGTCCATTTGGGAGACCATTATCAGCGGTGTGCGAGGATCAGCAGCAGCAGCGTCAGCATCATAATTCCTTTTTTTCTTGGCCTGCGGTCTTGTTGTTGTCAGTATTGGTATCAAATGATCAATGACCAACCGTTTCCATCGAGGCATGACATAGTCCAGTAAAATGATGCGGTCCAATATCGGATGATGAGAAGGATCATCATTGTCACGCTTCTGCTGTTGTCGTCGTTGCTCCTGTTGTTGATACAAAAATGCCATTACCCCAATTGCATCACAACCCGGACCACAACCAATACTCAGTACAGAACGGACTTGCAGCAACCGTTGCCACAACTGATTTGGGAACAAGTTGTCGTTCTCAGCACCATCCCGCATGTCGACTTTTACTAGAGGACGCAATCGATCCAAAGATTTCACTGCCAACAGCGCCCGTTCCATAAACTTTTGTCGTGTATATCCAATCAGAGCCGCATCATTTTCAAACATGGATTCAGTCTGTGTTCCCTTGGTCATGTGGTTGAGTAAACTTCGTGCTTCCGTCGTTTGTTTTTGCTTTCTGGAACGACCGCTCCCGTTCCCGTGTTCGGTTTTTGCGAGCGTAGGGGAAGACTCTGGTACCATGCGCAAAATCATTACTTGCCAGATTTCTCTAGTCATCCATTGTCGACTTTTCTCCAACGTGTCCGATGACGATGATGATGACCATGATTCAGTGATGGGACTTGCATCGTCACTACTACCGGCACCACCAGTCGCCATAGTGCCATCGCTACTATACAAAATTGGAACTTGGTGCTTGCAGGTGGGGTCCTGTAAAAAGTCTCGATACGGGGACGGAAAATCCGGTTGATACCACAAGCTATCAGGCTCTCGCTGGAGGAGAGCTAGATAGTCTCTCAATTCCGATTCCGCCTGGTTTGCTACCAACGTATCGTTTCGCCCACAGGCTTGACTCCATCGCATTTCGTATTTTCGAATGCGAATGCGCTGTTTCAAATGACGTTTGAGATGACGTTTCGCCAACTTTTCTTCCTTTGTCAACTGTTGATTGGGTCGGGCTTGGGGGTGGATCATCGGTCGTCGATGATTTGGATTGTCGTGCAGGGAGTTATTGGTGGCAGAGGAGAAACTACTCGAGGAGGAGGAAGAAGGAGGCATATCCGATGATAATGCACCGTTGTTGTCGGATCGAAGAGGATCATCTGTGAGCGACGCGGAAGGATGGTCCGAAGATATTGTTTCCTGGTGCATTCTTGCCGCTGACAATCCTTCCTCTTCTTGGTGGATGGAACTCTCACGTTGTTTCATCGACCAATTTAAATTCGTCATGAAGCACAGTAACACTATGGAGCTGACGAATCGACAAGGCCCCAAATATGGTCAATCCACAGTAATATGATCAGATATCCATTGTCATCGTTGAAAGATATACTCCTATCCTTGCATCCACCATCCACTACCAACGATTTTTATGGGATGCATGACAAAACTGACAATTGTCAAAATTCATTCTTCCCGCCAGTGCGTACAGTACGTCCTTCGCTCGTATATTCAATCGCGCACATATCAGGCGCGAAAAAGAAGTCGTCGCAGTCGTCCCTCGATCTCAGTTAGTAGTTAGTAGTGCCAGTCCGGTACCGTACACGTACAGTACCAGGTACTGAGTACAGTACCCGGTACAGAGTACCTGGTACCGGTACTTGTACAGTACCAGGTACCGTACCCACCAGGTCTATTACGAGTAGTGAACGCGAGGCGCAGCGCGAGGGATGATCGGCAATTTTGGCATCGACCATGGCCGTCACACAAAAAAGCCAAACTCGCATTCATCCGTTTCATCATTTCATTCATTGGTCTGGTGAGTCCCATTGACCCCGTCCCAGTCTACTGCTCTTGTCTGCCAGTTGTGCTGTACCAAGCAGTCAGAGCTGTGCCATCATGAGCTCTCCGTCCGCAAGAATGATGGAAGAGGACGAGGATGAAGACATGGCTGCCCGGGCCTATGCTTCCATTGCAGCGCAGTTGCAGCAATTCACGTCCCCCAAGCTAGGAAGTCTCCCACCGAAGAGTACATATGACGATTCCATCATGTCCATGGAAGACGATGACGAGGACATGGACACGGTCGACTGGATGAAACGAGATCTTCAACACCCCAGCCCCAGGCATCCGTTTACACCGAAACGCACCACCCCAATCTTGGAGCGTGCCGATACTCCCGTCATGTCCAATTCTTCTTCGAAACGCCAAAGTCCCGATCGCAGTCCGGGAGTGAAGGAGCCCGTACAGACTCCAGGCTACCAAGTGATTCCTCGCCCCAAGGTTCACTCGCCAAGAACGGTGTCTGCTCCGGGAGTGCTCGGCACAAGATCGCACCATCCGAACCAATCACCCTTCGTGTATCGTCGCTACCACGATATACTTTGGAGCTATCTGAAAGCCAAGCGATCTCTTTCTCATAGTCTCGATCTGGAACGAAAGGGACAAGCCTTGGAAGCCATGACACTGGATGATGCGGGTCTTACCGCCTCGTCCTTGGCGTCTCGCGAGCAACGTACCGAACTGGACTATTTGTCGCAGCTTCAGCAGCTCTGCTGGTCTACACCCTCTCCAGAGACATTCTTGGAGGGCGATTGCTGGATGTTGCTAGTGACACTTCGTCAGCTGGGCTTATCCGCCTTGGTATGGGACAATGATGCGGTCAGTGCTGCACAACATGCGCGAGCACAGACAGGCTTCTTGCAGCAGCTGGCCAATCTCATTGAGGAAACGCCCTCGCAACTATTGCAGCGATTGGCTTCGAACCAAGCTCCCTTGGCTTTGCAACGTCGGTACTCAATTTTGCAGTGGATTCAGACATGCTTGGATCAAGTGCGGGTCCCGCCAAAGACGGTCTCAGCACTACGGGATGCCGCTGTCTCGCATCCCGATGATACTGAGACTCCGTCTTTGGTTCCCGAAGCCTTGCAACAACAAATGCTGCTGGCTAGTTTAAGCTACATTTTGGCGGGCCGTCTCGAGGATGCCAAAGCCTTGGCACGATCGAATGGACAACCCTGGCGGGCCGCCGCCTGGGGTGGGGGTCAAGCCTTGGGTTATGTGAAAAAACCAAACCCCGAAACCCAGACTATGGATGTTCAGCCGACTGGAAACCCCAATCGCTTCTTGTGGAAACGGCAAGTCTGGAAGAATGGACGACGTCTCGGTTCTGCTTCTAGCGGCAGCGCCACGGTCGAGGCGGCCATCTCGGCACTGCTTGCCAATGATGTGCCGACCTGTCTTGTCAATCCTCACCTGCGAACTTGGTCACAAGCATTGGGGGCTACCTTTATGGGTATGTGGGGACGATTAGAGGACGAAGTCTTGCATTTGCATAATACGCAACGACGAAATCATGCCAAATATTTGCCATTTCCGGGAACTCAGAATGCTACACAAGAATCGGAACAACTCATGGCGACAGCTCAGTTGGCGGGCATGACCGATCTTCAAGCACTGCAGCTCTTATCCAGTAGTCCCTTTGAGGAGATTCGTGGGCAAGGCTCGTATGAAGGGGCCATCGCTGCCTTTTGTGTGGGCAAATCGACCATTTTGGACTTTTTGTATAACGAAACGGAACAAGTCTTGACGGGACAGCAGGAAAGCGATGCGGAACTGGCACAGTTGCGATTTTTGACTCACTTGGTCTTGTTCTTGGATTCATTACAAGTATCAACGACGCCCATCGTTTTGGATGGATTAACGGAACAAAAGAATCAAGTCCTCTTTCGATATGTTCAGTATCTGGAATCCCGACCGGATCTGTGGCACCTTGTCACCCTTTATGTCAGTCTCTTACCGGACGAGAAGTTATTGGAATGGTATCCAACTATGCTCGCCAAGGTACTGGAAGATACAGAACGCCAAGCCATGCTCGAATCGATGCAATCGCTCTTTCCCCACTTGCAGGTTCTCGTACTCAGGCAGACGGTCCGTCTATGCTTGAGTTTCATGGACGCCTCGGACGATATGAAGTGTCGATCCATCCGATGGCTGTTGTATGATGAGAATCATGCCGGGGAAGCCCTTATTTGTTCCAATATTCTGTTGAGAGAATTGTTTTTGGAGAATGATGATGAAAAGATTGAAGTGGCCATGAGTTTGGTGGAAGACAATCTCCCAGAAGATTTGGTGGATCGAGCCGAACTATCCTTGAACGAAGAGTCGAAGGAAGACAAGGCAACTAATATCATCAAGGTCACCAATGCTCGCACCGAACACCTGGCATTTTTATCGTATTTGGATGCGTACCGAAGCTTTGGCAAATGGAAGGATACCCTTGCGGACACACCCACTATCATTGCCGATAGCTTGGGAAAGCAGGTCGATTTCAACAATTTGAATGCTACTGAACAACAAATTGCCACCCAGCGCATGAGACGAGACTGGGCCCGCGAGAAAAACAAGCACTTTGAGACTCTCTTGGATGCCGCCGAACATGCACGAAAAGTACTCCATGGTGTTTTGACGCATCCAGGTGGGTGGTTGGCCCTAGACCAGGAGGACGGTGCTCGTATGGTCGTGGATGATGAAGAACAGAAACGTCGAAAGGATATGCAGGTAATTCGAAGTCGCTATCTCGTATTGGCTGTTAACTTGTACCATCAAGTCTGCGAAGAAACTGCATTGTGGATGTCCCGCAGTTTGGATGATGCCATGCACATAATGACACGAGATGAAGCCTTGAAGTCGCTGCAAGACAGGTCGTACCAACCAGATGTGTGGTATCAATATGCTCTGGAATTGGCCATTGTGATTGCCGACGATCGGTACGGAATTCAAAAGGCTCTTGGACCGAATGCTTTGAAAGATATCGTGACCAAGTTGGCAGAAACGGCGGTTTCCAAGTTGATGAGTGCTTCCTAAACTACGAGTAATACCATAATCTAGCAATCCAAGGGGGGGCCTTATTCCGTTTAGTTGTATTATCTACGACTTGCAAACATGTTTGCCCGAACAAAACTTCCGACAAGCCAATCGCCGTCCTCGGGCTCGTCTTGAACAGCCCGGAACATGACTCTCTTGGAATCGTCCACGTCCACCGACATGAGAAGACTAGCGAGCATGAACGCTTCGCGCTTGCCTTCTTCTCCCGCACTCAAGCATTCAGTGGCCAACCGCCGAACTAGTTCCACTCGGCCTTGGCTTAACAGGTATGCTGCAACACATACCACGACACTGGTCCCGGATCCAGCAGGTCCAAAGATGTTGGAAGAGACACCCCGGCTCATATCGATCGCTCGAATTCCCTTCAATCCATATAGATCCAACACTTCTTCCAATCGATCGACGTATCCATATCTCATGGAAAAGTCAACAATGGTTTCCAATGAAATCCCGGACAGTTGCAAGGCCATCTCTGGCACACCCCGACGTTCCAAAAAGTTCGCCAAGGCTTCGTGATCCGCTGGAGGTATTGCATCAAACCATTTTTCAGCCTTTTGTGGCTGACCCGCACCCAGGAGGGTGCCAATTCGAAGCAAGGGGCTTCCTAAAGGAATCGCCTGAACCCCGGCAACCGTGGAGATCACGAGAGCACCATTTTGATAACCCAACACAGTAGGATAATTCAAGGGCATTGGTATCGTTGGAGGTGTCAAGGACTTGTAGTCTGTCGCGACAGACTTGGAAGGGAGTGCAGAAATATCAGAAGAAGCCAACGTAAACAAGTCTACGTGACAGGTGCCTCCGTCTAAGTCGCCTAGGAAAATCACTTGGACGGCGGATCTAGTGGTAACAAAAAGTGCCCCATGGAGAAATCTTGCGCTGATGGGGGCATCAACATCGGAAGGAGTTCCAACCTTCATCGTGCCCAGCATGATGAATTCTGGTTCCTCAGATAAGTAGACGGATACCATGGATTGGATTATCACGGCACAGACGCGACCATCATCATCCCAAACAACCAAATCGGGACATGGGAATGCCGGACCAGAACTGACATATTCAGCTGCGCTTTCTTCTATGGCTCCCTTTTTCTTCGTGTAAAAGTAAGCCAGACCCTCATCGTTTTCGTCGTTTTTGCTGGCAACGCAGAGTACTGGACCACCAAATAAGACGGTCGGAGGATTCCGGTTGCCACTGCGAAGGGACAGTTCCCCAAGGCCAGTGGGAGTCACGTTGCTCACACTGCCGTCTGTTCCAGTACTCTCGACGAGACTTCGCAGTTCTACCCATGGGAATTTCCGTTCCAGCTGCTCCGAAGCGAGTTTGTCGGAGTCCACGCTAGCACTAGGATCACCCCCGATGATAGCCAGGGGTGTCTGGTTCGTAGCAATGGTGTCGTCTTCGTCACCATCAGCTGTGCCCAGGGAGCTCTCTTGCTCCTTAGTTTTCTTTTTCGTTCGCAACATTCCAAAAGTAGCCGCTTTGAATCCAAGCTTTGCAACTTTGGCGCCACTTCCTACTCCCCCTGCAGCAAGTTTTGTGGTCATTTTCGTGAGTTTCCCAGTCTGCTTGGCGGTACCCATGGTGGCAGCCAAAGTAACTTTCCCCGTCATTTTGAGAGTGCCAACAGAAACCTTGCCCATTCCCTTTCCGATACCCGCAACACCTTTTACAGTGCCTTTCCCAAGCTCTTGCAAACCTATGGTACGTAGATTGAATGATGAATGATAGCATGGGAGGTGAGAGAAGCATGCATTCCTTTTAGTATCTTTCGAGCGATGGGCGTACCTTTGAGGGATTGCAATTTCGAGACCTTTTTGCCCAGCTTTTTACCGGAAGCAATATCCTTGAGCATTTTCAAATCCTTTAGCTTGGCAATATCTGAGATTTTGCCTGCTGCACTGGCAAACTCTTTCCCCAGAGATTGCGTTGGTGCCGAAAGATCGATACCCACCTTCAAGGCCAGATCTTGTTCGGGATTGTAGAGCAAAGAGAACACGTCCTCATCCCCGACCCAAGCGAAGGCAGCAACTTTTGAGAGACCGCAAATGAGATTATAGATGAGATGAATAAACCAGCCAAGCGAAAAGTTACCAAGAAGCCAACTTACCTCCATTCCCGCTGGCGACCACCGGAGATTTGGTGGTCTGCGTTCGTGAGGTGACTTTATCCAACATGGAGGAAATAAGCAAGACTTCATAGCGCATTTCCTCTTTCCAAAAACAACACAAGAATTGCCGCGAGGGGCTCATCAGGAACAAAGGAGGCAGTCGAACAGGACGCTTGTGGATCTCCGGTGGCAAATGCAAGGGAGCTGGGGATTCGTACACGACTATGTTGTTTTTGGATTCCATGTATCCTATCGGATCCACAGCCAAAGGTCCACCAGCAGGTTCGAGAATGCCATAGATGATTTCGGGTCCCTTCACTGAAAGAATAGCTTTTCCCATGCCTCCGAAGTTGGCGTTCAGATGGGCATGACGAGTTCCGGGAACCTGAACTAGATTTCCATCGACCATTTTGACCATGAGAATTCCAAGACTGGTTCCAAAGTAAAAAATGGAAGAGTCCCGTAGCGGGGGGCAAGCGATCGATTGGACTTTCATATGCGATTCTCGATCCTCTGGTAATAACAAATCTCGCTGCACAATTTGGTGCAAGTTGACACTGAGTACCGTGAAGGCCGCGTAAGGATTTTTGACAGAGGACCCCGAATTGTACAAGGGTGCGACAAGTATTTGAAAGTCGCCTTCCTTGGTAACGGCAGCACATACCATACTTTCCATCGGCATGGATTCGTGGAACCAACCTGGCAGAATGGTGTGTGTCGTTTCGTAGGGGAACTGCATCACCAATGTTGGAGAGCGGTCGTCGGGCTCGCTCTTTATTTTGTTAGTATCAGGTTCGGGAATGTCACCCAGATCCCATACCAGTAACTTTCCCTTGTTCTTTGATGGGTAGTTCCATAAAAGTAAATCGCGAAATCCGCAGTATTCAACAAAAATGTGTTCCATGCTCGAGTGCTCGTCATCTTGAGTGGACATGCTTGTTGGAACGCTTCCTCCTTCGAATCGGGCCAAAGGAGGAGCGATGTCATGGACGATACCTTCTAACACGAGAATCTCCATAAGTAGTGCTGTACCCTTTTTGCTCAAGCAAACGACCCTACGTCGAGTCTTTTGAGCGTAGCGCTCAGGCGTGTCATACTTGTTGGTGGAGATGATCTCCACGATGCTGTCGTTCTTATGGTTCGTCGCGACCTTGACAGACTGAACCACTACATTGGCCTTCCAGTTGAACAACTTGACAGATCCATCGGTCGTTCCAACAAGAACAATGTCACGGGACACAGGAACAGCGTTGGAGCTCATGAGGTCGCCCAAGGAGTCCTGCGTGATATTGGCGATGACCGGCTGGAAGACGTTCTCTTCTGTTTTCACAGAGGGTATTCCTTTGGTGATCGCCACGGACTGCTGTCGCAAATTGACAATCACAAGTCTACTCTGGAGTTGTATAAGGAGATAACTCCATCGACTGCCAGCATCTTGCGGTCCAGAGAGAGTTCCATGGCCGCTCCAATACAAGGTGGAAGGATCGAAGAAGTCCAACCGCTGCACCTGTCCGAGGTTCTTGAGAGCTTTGTGCTGCTTCGTGGCAATCGCATCTGAATCGTCCTTGCTAACAACGTCGTAATTAAACAAAATAGACGCCAGTTCTCCCAGTGTCACGGTGTAGAGCACTTGTTTGGTTTGTACATGCTGGACGACGATAGTTTTGGGGATCTTCTTTTTATCGTTTCCCTCCGGTACGATCAGATACGTGATCAGCGGCTGGTTTGGATGCACCTTGATCAAATGCAATTTGAACGGCGATACCCGAGCAGAAGAAAAGGGCACGGATTTCGCCAAGTGCACCGCCAGTGCTTGGGAGGTGACCAACTGAGTGGTAGGTCCCTCGATCAAATTGGAAGGCCCGATCGGCGGCGGCGTCAACACCCGCACCAGCGTAGGCTGCGATTTCATCGTCCCCCTTTATCACTCCAGTTCTGACGACGAATCCTCGTGGCCAGGGAAGCGGCGCTGTATGCTTGCTGCCTTTGAAAGGACTGACAATTCTATGGGAGAAACAATAAGGGATGTGTTTCTGTGTGATAGACGACATCAGCCAGCCGCCCGCATCCTCAATCCTCATGCATTGAGTCAAAGTCAAAATCAAAATGCGTGTGTGCGAATGTAGGGACATTTTTGCCATGATGCGCGCGCCCCCGGACCGGACGCCCGCGCGCATGTCGAATAATCTGACTCACTCAGGCCGTGCTAGCGTGGTACAGTACAGGTACCGGTACCGGTACAGTACGTGGTACTCGTACTTCGTAGACGTACCAGATACGGACGGTTTCAGTGCCATGATCCCCATGATACGATGAGGCTTCAGCATGAGTGAGTAAGTACGGTACAAGTACTCCATACTCCATCCACGATCCTTGTTACCGGTACTGTACCAGAGATAGGAGAGAATCTCCAACAACATTTGATGTGATCTACTAGTAGAGTTTACTGTACATGGCTAGAGAGTCTTAGCTTCTTGTTTATGGTTGTGTATAGTGATAGTGATTCTTCTTGGGCTTGGTGTGGAGAGTCTATTTCGCGTCGTGGGATTATGATAGTAGCAGCATGATGTACCGTACGTACAGGCACTTCTAATTTTCGTGAGGGAACGATTCGCTGGTGTCCAAAGCTTCCATGGCGGCAGCTTCTTGGTTGTCTTCTGGGTCCGCATCACTCATTGCCGCCGATTCCCGCACCGTGGAACCTCCCTGATTCCCGACGTTTCGCTTGCGAATGCCTCCTTTATGTTTATTGTAGGCATCCAGATATTCCTTCTTCACACCACATTCTTTGGAGTTCATTCCACCATGATAAGAGATATCGAGGCCGACCAATTCTTCCAACGAGTCAGCACGCAGCCAACCTTGGTAGTTGAGCCAAACAAAGAATGGTAACATGGTAAAGAAAGTCCACCCAGTGATCCAGAGAGCGGCGCAAACTTGAGCTCCCAAGAGCCTGGCATCCTTGAAATTATAGAACCATCCAGAATGATCTAACGCTGTCGTTCCATAGGCAACTTCCAATTTCGATGGAGAAGCAAGCAGACCCACCGCGATAAGTCCCCACAGTCCATTGATCATGTGCACAGGAATGGCATCGACGGCGTCATCGATACACCAGCTGATCAACACGTTGTGACCCCAAATGTAGAGCCAGCCAGCCACAATGCCAATCACCAAAGCCGCCCAAGGCTCGATCAAAGCACATGAGCCAGTAACGGCTACCAAACCCGACAAGACACCATTCATGCACATTACCAATGAGAAGCTTGGCTCCCCCGTTTTTCGTTCTTCCAACCACAAGTTTGTGAACAAGGCCGAAACTCCACCTGCGGCACCCGAAAGAGCGGTAGACACTGCTGCATTAGCAGCGTTCAGTCCGATCTCGTCCGTATGCGACAATGTCAAGGCAGAACCTCCATTGAATCCAAACCAACCAAACCACAAGATCATCGTTCCCAATAATTGGAGCGCCATAGAATGCCCCGGGAATGGCTTGGGGGTCTCGAGCAGTTCTCCCTGAGAGTCATAGAAACGTCCTCGGCGCGGGCCCAAGATAAGAGTCGCGTACAACGCGGTAGTACCTCCCGTCACATGGACAACACCCGAACCCGCGAAATCCAGGGCTCCAATGCCCAAGAATGGGTCCGCATTATTGTGACCCAGGAATCCATTGGGGGACCAGATGGAATGGGCAACGACGGGGTAGATGAGACCCGCCAGAAAGACTGAATAACAAAGGTAGGCAGCCATTTGGCAGCGCTCGGCCAAAGTACCCGCGACAATGGTGACCGAAGTAGCAGAGAAAGTGTATTGATAGAACCAGAATGCTGCTGATGGCCCAACAGTGACAAAGTCTTCAGTACCAATAAAAGTTGTCTTCGTGGATTCATCTTGACCTCCAAAGGCGAAAGCATATCCTGAGTGGTAACATCACAAGAAGAAGAAGAAGAGGACAATAGGACGTTGCAAGATGAGTACGTAATCATTCCATCAACCAACTTGATTCCGGGGGACATCGCCTTTGACACCACCGAATCTCCGTTGGTCGCGTCCCCCCAGCAGCCAAACTACGGTCAGTCAATACTTACCAACCAAGAAGAAAGCAATGGCGGCACCGCAGGCATCCAATAGATTCTTCAGCATCGTGTTTTGTACGTTCTTAATACGAACCGCACCTGCGCAAAGTGTCGCAAAGCCGGCTTGCATGAAGAATACCATAGCACCGGCAATCACAAAGAGGAAGTTTTTCACATTCTCCGCCTTGTTCTCGTCTACTTGCTGGAGGGCATTGCTTATGCATTCCAAGAGATCATTGCCATCCCCGTCGGGGAATTGCTGTTGGCAGTTTGCAAAGATATTAGTAGGATCCGCCATTGTTATTTCGGTAAACAGAAATTATAAGGGCCCGTGATCCGAGATGCGGCGAAGAAGATGCGTGTTTGTACTCCCAAAGTTTGAAGTTTTAGTGGTGGGTCTTCGTTGTTGTGGTTGTGCGTGGGCTCCCGTACCCGTACCTGGTACGTACTGTGTCGTACCGGTACTGTACTGTGTGGCCGTTCGAGCAAAAGCAGTGATGATCACCGACCACCGGAATCTTGAGATTTCAAAGTCATTCTACAGCTAATGAACCCTCTGTGGTAGAATGTGTACTAAGTCCCACGTTGCAGGGCATTTTGACCCGTGTCTTTTAATCGGAGATTTTATATGCTAAAAAGCCTCCGGCGGTCAATAAATTATTCGTGCAAATCTATTGAGGGACGGAGCGGAGGAACACCAAGGCTCCTTCTCCGAGGCAATAGTGAAGTGGATTTCAATATGTAACCTCAGGTAGTGAGAAAACTACACTTAGCGGCAATATTCTCCATCCAATCACGTCTTTTATTTGACGGAGAATAATCCGCATCTACTCGTACGAGTACGTATGCACGCACGGTACAAGTACCTGGTACGCACGAATCTACAGTAGACCCTCCCTCCTACCTCCCCCGCCCCCGTGCGAAAATTCAAATCAGGTCCAAAGCGCGAAGGAAGCTTTTCTCGCGCCAATAAATGTGGACCCTGACGAAAATGCATGCGGTTTGCGAGGGAGTGGGAAAAAAGGAAAGAGATCCTGTGAGTCGTCGTCGTCGTCAACAAATCACGCACTCCCGGGGCGAACCAGCGCAGAGCGAGAGCGAGCTGGCTACATACGAGTACTTGTACCAAAGGACGACTCATTCATTTTTCGGCGCTTATCTTGCATCGCTCTACTGTATCTTCTCGCATCTCGTTGTCTTCTCTCCGAAGAACTTTCTCTTGCTCTTTCCTCCTCTTGTTCTTCCTTCTCCATTCTCAAGCATCTCTGATGTCGAATTCGGGGATGCCGACCAAGAAAGCGAAAACACTTCAATCCGCACTGTTCGAGGGTGATGATTTGTGGGATTCATCCTGGAAAGAAACAGATGGTGAAAGAACGCTTAAGAAACGAATGAATCCATCGAACAATGATACTGGTGTCGAGTTTACCTTGTATTCCTCGTGGTTTTGCCCGTTTGCACAGAGGGCTTGGATTGCCGCAGAGGAATCCGGTGCGAACTACCAGTGGATTGAGATCGACCCATACTATGTGGACCCATCCCAACCTGGCGGATATACCAAGAAAGCAAAGACCTTGGAAGAAAAGAAAATGGATTTTCCAGAATTCATCCACGCGTCACCGAGAGGGCTCGTGCCCGCTCTCCAAGCCCAGGACGAGGAGAACAACAGACTGATTGTCCTGTGGGAATCTTTACCCGTGGCGGAGTACATTGATGCGGTGTATGGTGGGGGAAAACTACTGAACCGGAACGATCCCTACTCAGTAGCACGCCAACAGATTTGGTGCGCTCACTGTACCGAACGTATTCAAAAGAAATACTACCAAGCACTGGTGGCACAAGACAAGGATGTCGAGAAATCATGCATTGATCAATTTTACAAAGAGTGTCGTTCGCTGGCAAGAGCAATGAAGGATGACGGACCATATTTTGATGGAAATAGTTTTAGCCTGATGGATGTTACATTGGCACCATTTTGGCAGAGGATACTGACTGTTGGACCCTTCTATCTTGGACTGGCTCTTCCGGTAGAAGAGCCCGAATTCCAGCGACTTGATCAGTGGTGGAAAGCAGTTTCCAAGAGACCTTCGGTAGCAGCGACGATTGTCTGCGAGTCTCGACTTATTTCCACCTATTCTGACTATTCCCAAAGTATAGCAACGAGTGATGCTGCCCAAAATTATGTCAAATAGCTAAATTAGAATACCGGTAGCAGACAATACAAAAATAGTTATTACTTTCAATATCTATTCTAATGATGAGGTTGCTTGTTAGTTAGTGATCGGGGTTGGCACTTATTCTTCCTCTTCGTCGAGTAGTCTCCTCGCAGAAGGAGTTTCCCCATCGTCATCCGTGTCGTCCATCTCCTCATCGGCAATAGAAGGTGACAGGTTGCTCGTACTCTCTATCTCCATCTTGTCGGAGGTGACACTTTCGGAATTTTCCATCATGCTACGTTTCCTCTTGCGCTCTGCTTGTTCGTCCTTCCATGCCTTCTCATCCATCTCCGCATAGGTTTCCCAACCTTCTGGTCGATCTTCGGGTTTTAGGTACTTGTAGAATCGTGGTCGCAGATAGAACATAAATGCTCTTCCAGCCGTCTTCTTTCGTTCCACGGCCGTGATACAGCCTGGTACATCCTTTGTCGTAATTTCGCCCAATTTCAAAGTTACCTGACGGACTGAGACGGTTGGATGCTCCCCCGCAAATTGATTGATCAACTTCATTCTCTCGCCAGTACCCTGCGCTCCAATGCAGCGGCAAAACTCGGGAAAGACGTCGTCCGGAATAGCCATGCGCTTGTTTCCTTGGGACGTTACACGAGGCTTGACCTGGCCATTGGCGGTCTTCATCATCTTGGGAATCTTTTTCTTCGGCGCTGGAGCCATCTTGGGCTTTTTTGGGTTCGGGAATTGGGTCATTTTGTCTGGCTTTCTTTTCTTCCCGCCTTTCTTGCCCTTGCCGTCGGCATTCATCTTGGACGTTTCTTCCTCAATAAGTCGCTTGCGAGCCGCGAGACGTTTCTCACAAAGTTTTCTGGCCTTTGTTTTCTCGGTACAATTGCTGCATTGCCCACATTCAGGGACAGCAAGGACGCCAAGGTTGATCCGTGCTTCGATCTCACCATTTTCAAGCTGGGGAGGGACTTCGTTGTCTCCACCAGTTACCTTCAACGTGATGCTTGAATAGTTGACATACTAGAAGCAGCGAACATTAGTTTGGTGAGCAAGGCACGTCAACGTGAGCAGCAGAAAAACCCTGTATTCTTACCTGATCTCCTCGGAAGATCCCTTGGCGTGTCTCTTCAGCTACACCAAGTGCACGTGCTACTTGAGCTTCGATCTCGCGAAGTCTTGAGACGCAAGGGTCGCGCTCAGCAAGTCTTTCGCGAACAAGATTGTAAACATCTTCATCCAATCGGTCCAGTGGTACTGGGTCTTCACCGCGGAGCTCCTTGTCCCTGGTTCGCTTCTCCCAATCCTCCATTTCGGAAATAGCTTTGATTTCCTTGAAAGCGTCGTTGAGATTTCCTTTTTTCTTCGAAGTCAGTGTTTTCTCCCGCGCTTCCAGTTCTCTTTCCATTTGGCGCATTCGATAGTCACAACGTTTTGTGATCATCGCTGTAGTCATCCCTTGTACTGTGTGTTGGAACTTCAGTCTTTCGTCGTTGCGAATGGTCTCCCGGACGGAATCCCAGTTGCCGTACCCGGTAGAATTCACAGCACAGAGAAGCGCTCGATCTTGCTCCAGCGAAAAGTGAGTCGTGCCCTTGTTGGCAAACACCATCTCAGATCGTGCGTCGTCAAAAGTTGAGACAAACTTGGAGAGAAGCGCAGTGAGCTTCTTCTGCCTGGCTATCTTCTTCTCGCCTTTCTCGATACTTGTAACGACTCGTTCCCATTCGTCTTTCAGCTCCGTTGGTCCGTATTCCCAAAACGCTCGACTATATGGTGCGACCTCCTGGACTGGCATATCCATGTCTGCTGCGATCGATTCGATGTCGTCCCTTCCGTACTTTGCATTGGCTTTGATAAAATGAAAGTACTGGGACCGAGTCCACTGGCCGAATCCTTCATCCAGTAGTTCAATCTTTTCTTGCCCTAGCTCATCTGGCAAGAGCGTTCTCGCCCTCTCAAGGATTTCTCGCGGCGGCAGCTTTCCTGCCTCACGAAGTGTAGCATAGGTCTCAAACTCTAGCTCGCCCAAATCCAACAAACGTTCACGGTTGTAGAAGTGATGATCCTCCATTGAAGGCAGGCGAAGATTTTTGGGCAGCTTGATACGTGTATTGTTCACGATCATCGACTTTTTGGGGTGCATGATGGGATTGTAGCTTGTCGGAGGGGGGCGTCTCTCGCGCTTGCCGATGGAATTGGCAGCCAGTAAGCGAAGCTGATCGCGCAAGTCCTTGTCACTGTAGTCCACGCCCTCGAAGGTCTGCGCTGAAATACCACCATCCAAACGAAAATCCAATAGATCCCCTTTCTCGGCCTTCTGGATTTTCTCGGTCAATTCCTGAGTCTTGGCTTTTCCACGCTCAAGAATCACGTCAATATCTTCATCGGTGATTGTAGATTCTTCGGATCGGAAGACGGCATCGGCTCCGAAACGCACGGCTGCCATCATTTCGTCTTTGGTGATCTTATCTTTATCCTTGAGACGACCTTGTTGGACGACCATTGCGTCAAGTTTGAGTTTCTGTTGAGCACGTTCAACGATTTTCTCTTCGATGGTGTTTTCGCTAACCAAACGGTAGACACTGACGGGCTTCTTCTGGCCCAATCTGTGACATCTATCTTGTGCTTGGAGATCTTGCTGTGGATTCCAGTCACTATCATAGAGAATACATGTGTCTGCAGTTTGCAGGTTGATACCGAGACCACCAGCGCGGGTAGAGAGAATGAAGCAGAATTTCTTACTGTTTGGCGCGTTGAAGCCGTCGATTGCGCTCTCTCGGTCGTCGTAGGTCGTATTACCATCGATACGGCAGTACTACGCATGCAAAGTATTCGTTAGTTTCAGGGTTAACTTCCTGTAAGAAGCGTGATTGCTAGGATTGACTTACCTCGTATCCCCTCATGACCATGAAGTCTTCCAGAATGTCGAGCACACGCGTCATCTGGGTGAAGATCAAAACGCGAGAGCCTCTTTCTTTCAAACGCCTCAAGAGCTTGTCAACCATGTTCAGCTTTCCGCAATTCTCCACCAAGTGCTCGCCGAGAGGATCGAGATTACGATCTTCGACACCTTCAAACAGATACGGGTGACCACAGCACTTTCGAAGTTGCATGACAATGTTGAGGACAGCAGTACGATTCTTTCCAGCATTATTGCCTGTAAACGTGTCCAAGTCACGCAACAAAAGCTTCTTGTATAGTTGCTTCTGTAACTTGGACATTCCAACCATCAGGATCGTCTCTGTCTTTGGAGGTAAGCCCTTGGCAACATCAGCCTTGAGTCTCCGCAGCATAAAAGGTCTCAGAATCTTGTGCAGCGATGAAATCATACTCTTCTTTGCCTCGTCATCGTCGATTTCAAGGTTGAACCATTCATCGAACTGATCTGCTGATGCAAAAATATCTGGGAGTAAAAAGTTGAGCAATGCCCACAACTCGCGGAGATTGTTCTGAAGCGGAGTTCTGAGGGTTGCATACGGACAAAAAATAAATAAGGCGGGGGTTGCAGTATTGAAAACTTAATTCGACAAGGTCGTCACGGCGTCACTTACCCTGTAAGCAGCAAGCGGTTTGCTGTACGGAAACTTCGAACAGTCTGGCTAAACAAGCTGGCATCGTTTTTGAGACGGTGGGCTTCGTCGATGATCAGATACTTCCACGCGAACATCTGTAGTGTTTTCTTTTCCGTGTTGCACACTTCGTAAGTCGTCACACAAACATCCCACTGACGAGGATTATCTGAATTATCGTCGACAAGTTCTCCATGTTCATCCATAACTTGTCGCGTTGGCCGTCTTCCATCGTGGGCAGCTGCTTCCTTTGTGAAGTACTCCTCGATCATCTGCTCTCGATCTTCTCTGGAACCATGAAATCGAATAGTGCGAAGGCTGGGACACCATCTTTTCAGTTCATTCATCCAGTTGGAAAGCGTCGACTTTGGAACTGCAATCAAATGGGGGCCTTGGATTTTCAGATATTCCCAATGGTAGGCCATAATCGAAATACTCTGGAGTGTCTTCCCGAGTCCCATCTGTATAAAGGAAATGGAATGGTTGAGCTACAGGTACCAGCAAAGGGATGGCAAGTCTGGGTCGATGTTCCGTGAATCTTACCTCATCAGCCAAAATACCATTAAGACCTTTTTCAGCCAGGTGGATCATCCAGTTGAGAGACTCTATCTGATAAGGCTTTAGCTGTCCAAACTTGATGCAGTTTGGTTGCTTCGTAAGGAAAACATGCTGATCTTCTTCCTCCTCCTCTTCTTCCTCCTCCTCGCCGGCTGATTCTTTATCATGAATATGGTGTGGCTTTTTTGCCGCCGCCGCCGCCTTTCTCCCGCGGCCGTTTCTTCCCCCGTTTTCCTTCTTTTCTTCTTCGGCTTTCCCTTCTGGCTCATCGTCGATGGCTCCCTTACCCATCTTCAACTTGGCAAAGATCGGCGACTGCTTGAACAGATATTCGAGGCGCGATGCAGCCTTTTTACTCTCTTCCTTGTCAAGCTTCTTCTGAACCCTGTCCAAGGCCTGCTCCTCCTCCGCTCGCTTTCTCTGACGCTCTTCCGTTTCCTGGCGCTTGAGCCTTTTGAGCCGGTCTCGTTCAGCGCGTTCATCGTCGTCCATCTCTGCCTCTCGCTGCTGTCTCCGGCGATCTCGATCTTCGGTCACGCGGTTACGTTCTTCATCCAGCTTCTGGCGGGCACCGCGACTTCGAGAGTCCTCTCCCGCCTGAACGGTGAGAGCCTTCCGCCTAGCTTCTTGCTCCTCCAACCGCACAACATCGGCCTCCGCAGACTCCTTCTCGAACCGTTCGCGATCCTTCAGCTCCAGGTCCAGATAGTGTTGCTTCTGATCCTCGGACATTTTTCTCCATCGAGCGGCAAGCTGTTTGTTGAATACCAAAATGATGAGTGACAAATAATAATGTGTTAGGCGATCGCCATCAAGGATACATACTGATGACTGACTGTTGCACTCATCCTCGCCGCGGCCCGTCAAAGGTTTTGTGTCATTGTGGATCTCGCAGCATGCGTTACTTTCTTACCTCGGTCATGGCATCTCCCATGCTGAGCCCGAGCTCATTTTTGATGGAAGCGAGCTTGTCTCCCTGGTAGTAGAGGAATGCCGTCTTGGCCTTTTTCACTTGGGGTGCCATGTTCAACAATGCTCAATCGAATGAGCGCTCCGCCGATACTGTAGTCAAAATTGGATCCACTGGGTGGAAGGTGTGTGGGCGAGAACGATGGGTATGGTATCCGCTCGACACGAATGGATCCTTTCGCTCCGAGTACGGATGTAAGCGATAGATCCACGCTCCAATAAATCTCAACCGCAGCAACTACACGGTATGTACTATGGAGCAGGGGATACGGCAACAATACCGCGGCACTAATACGTCTAACAACAAGGATTGGCTATATGGGGGTGTAATGCTTCAGTGGTAAGTGTAGTGAACTATCATTACAATGAATGTGTTTCAATTTGAGCGTATGTGGGTTTCCGTTTCCGGAGCCAGCGCCAGCATTCGTCCGCTGCTGCTGCTGCTGCTGCTGGTTCTGTTGGTTGTGTTTTGTGGAGTTGCGACATGCATGACGACCTTCTTCTGCTCATAATGCTGCCGCGATGCGACAGCTCTTCGTCTCTCTGCTCGAGGTTCGGCGGCATGCATCGTATCATCCAACCACCGATCCCGCAAAACCGCGCTCTTTTAGCGAGAAGAGAGACGCACGCTCTCTTCGCCTCCGTGCGTCCACTGACATTACCCGCGGCCTTCCTACGGTACTTCTTGACGAACAAAACAATATTTCATTGAGGCGTCCGAGACTGTCCGTGGGTCGAAGGAAGATATTTTCGTCTGACCATCGTCCGACAAGTAATATTTTTTATTCGCGCCATGCAGATCTCTTTGGAGGTTCGCTGCGCTGCGCGTTGGTTGACCCTGCAATCAAATAATGCACGAGTTCCTACTACGTGGCCAAAACTTGCGTCATTTCTACGTGAAATCCAGTAAGAAGAGCATGGCGGGAAGGGATTGGCGAGGAGGCGCCGCCGCAAGACGGTTTTTCATTGGCTGAAAGCGGCGAAACCATTCGATATGCAAGGCAGGCAGGACGCAAGACTTTCGCGGTTCGAGTTCGAGCACAACAACTCAACTCTCTCTGCATCATCATCACCATCAAAATTCATTCGTTTTGTATCATCGATCGAAGAACAACAATATTGTTACTTCGGTGGTTAGTCTGCTCTACTTGCGACTTCCTTCAACGTTGCCAACTCTTGCACCTTCGTGAATACAGGCCTCGAAGCGCATCCAGGAAATAGCTACGAGAAGTCGCGATCTTGGTATTATCCAATATCCAATATCCACCGATTCGCGATTCGCTTCATCCTTTCTCGCGCACAACACACAAGACAAATTTGAAGTACTGTAACGAAGAAACGTCAAGATGGAAATTGACAGTCACTCGATCCCAGCTCAGTCGGACCGACAACGAGAGCTCTTTGTAGTGCAGCGCTGCTGGCACTCGGGACCTCATCAGTACCAGCCACTGGATCTCATGCGCTTGTTCCTTACACAGCGTGATGCCGAAGAAGCCGCCTATCACTCGGCCCATGCCTGGTGCCGCCACCACCGACCCGATGCGGAACCTCAAGTCAAGACGCTCTTGCTGCCCAGCTATCCCTCTCATAACACTTCTGGCTCCTCGTACGGCTTCATTGCTCACGGCAGCTTGTTCTGGGTCCGTAGTCTGTGGGCCACAACGAGTGCGACTTTGGATACAAGTGATCCTCGAACGTTGAACGCTTCAGAAGGCTATGCCGTAGTCACGGAGGGAGTGATTGGGGGAACGGGCAACCGCATGTCTCGACGAGGCACCGAAGTTCCACACGGTCGCGTCTTTGTGCCCGAATCGGGGACTCGCACCATGATGATGATGGTCCCTGTCAACAGCTACGCCGCCTGCGAGGTCATGCGCCGCAAGGCCTTGGGGACCTGCCACCATGTCATGGCGCAACTGGGAACGCACGTTTCCACCAACGTCGCTACGCTTCCGATTGGTCGACCCGCCGAGTACACTTCGGGAAACTTTCTCAAGGACTGGCCTCCCCAAGTCTTGCAGCCAAATCTTCTTCTTTCCGATTCTTCTCAGCATGAGCACAAGCGCGTGCTGGCGCCCCCTCAAAGTATTCCCTTTATGGGTTCCATGAGGGCGGTATCGACCTATGAAGAGGACTTTGGTGACGATCTGGGCGTTGTCGTGGATTGTCCCTTTGAACTTCCCGCAGCCAAACGCCGTCGTTTCTGCGATGATAGCACTCCGTCGTTTCAGCCGAACAGCATTCCATTCGAGGAAGATGATGTCATGATGAGCTATGGAGTGATGGGGGAACAAGCCTAGAGAGAGTAGAGCTACAATTCTCTCGCTAGAGAGCGAAGTGCAAACATGGGGCACACAAAAAAGAAGGGAGAACCATGGGAGGTTCATCAAATTACAAGCAAGAAAAACAACATACTCATATATTCAGAACCCGAAAGAGGCCACCATAAAGTGCATTGCATCACGATTCTTTGTTTTGTCCACACGCCGATGATAAAAGTAATTGTGCACAGCTATCAAACCCACGTATGTACTGTCTTAGTTCTACTGTGCAAAGATTAGTCTAGCATTGCCTACGGGTCAAGCCTACGGAGTGATTGTAAACAATTGGGACCCGGCTGTTCCCGCTACTGCAAGGAGACTTGCTGCAGGCAGTTGTCTGCAGTACCGGTACAACACTTTGAAGCGATTTCTGTTCTGTACCTGCTACTTGTGTGTGAAGTACAATACCTGAAAGCAAAAATCGCCCTGCAATACTATTTGCTGCGAGTACTACTGTAGATGGAAGATATAATTTCAATTAACTTAGTTCATAAATACTAGTACTTGTACAGCAGAGGAGCATGTTTCTTGTCTTGCACTCCATTCCTTGGAATCGTCTATCTAAGAGATGATAAGAGGTGTGCCACCACCGTCGGTCTTGACATAGATTTCCTTGTCGAGGAGTCCCTGTCTTTTCTTATCTCTCTTGGCAATGTGCTTGATCACTTGCCTTCGGGTAAAGTGCATGAAAAGAGCAGTCACTCCAACAGAGAGGAGCACAATCCATGCAATCTCCAATGGACTGAGACGAGTGTTCGGAGTTTGGATGGTAGAGTGGTTGTTGCGGGTGGGGAAAAGCCAAGTTGGCTCATTATTCTTCGAAGAGGAGGACTTGGAAGAAGAAGAAGACGAAGATGACGAAGACGAATATGATCCCGTGTTTCCAGTGACCCAACTCCAGAAACCGTAGCTGGCTTCAGAGTTGTAGGCGTTCTGGATTCCGATGCCGGAGCTTTGCGCGGAGTACCACTTGCTGACGGCCTTCTCGCACACGGCAGCTTCGTCCAAAACCTCGAAGAAACCCAGATCGAAAGTGTACCAGCTCGTATCCTTGTCATTGTTGCTGTACATCTGAAATACAGAAATTTTAATGAAACTTAATGGTTGAGGATCCGGTCGAATCCGGTCGAATATACACATCAACAACCCAAAACACTCACCATACTCTTTTCCTGAATGTACTGGTACATCTCATTTGCTTCGTCGTCCTGGGTATAGTTTTGTTGCTGTGCCATTAATTCTGCATCAGTCCAGTTTTTGGTCTGACCACAGTTGGAAGTAGAACGAGGAACAAAGTCTCCATAAAAGAGAGCAAGACAAGCATCATTGATTACTCCGGAACTTTCCTGGTAGGAGGAACTATTTCCTTGAGCAGCCTCAATGGCTTCAAATGTGTCTTCATCCACGAATTGAACGGAGGACAAGTCACGGCACTCAATGATATCCGTGAACATGTTTTGAATGACAGCTTGCGCCTGGCTGAAATATTCACTGTCGTCGGCTGTCATGATAGATTCGAACTGATAATTTGTGTGATACATTCGGCAGTACTCATCAAGAAAGACTCCGATTTCAATTCCGCTACCATCGGCATTGCACATCCAGCTAGAGTACGTCTGGAACCCATTCCACGTAGCTTGGGTCGCGGTACATTCTGCTAAGGTGGTGATCCATGATTCGACGGTCTCGACATCCATTTGCTGATCATCACCGTCAGCATTGTTCCAGCACCAGTATTCTTCGCAAAGGCTGCACATGTCTGCGTCGAATACTTCGTATTCAACGTTATTGCCATCATCCAGTCGGCGCCCTCCATTGCTGTTGGAGTTCTCGGTACACATGTCCTCGCCGTATGTTTGGCAGGCATCACAGATCGCAGTTTTTCGGCTTGCGTCATAGTCGACGACCGCCTCGATGAAGCTAAGAAGATCGACCATCCATGTTTGCTGCTCGCAATCATCACCATCGCAAAGATCGAAGAGGACATAGTTGCGGACACTGACGATAGTGCCACCCTTGGAAAAGTCGTACAAGTCATCCGATAGCAAGTTGTAGTTTTCGTTCTCCAAAGTCAAGCAGGCATTGAATTGAATCTTGACTTTGGATGTAACATCAAGACGAGAGTAGTCATCGTTGTAGTATTGGGACTCGTAACCATATCCATCCGCGTAGGCTTGATCTTCCTCGTCTTGAGCACGACGCTTGGCACCTTCGGGCTTGTAAGGAACAGCATTCCTCAACAATTTCTTGCGGTCATACTTTCCATCGGCGACTGCTTGTTCAAAGTCAGGCTTGCTGAAAGTCTTGTGGGCCTCCACCGAAGTAAAGGTCGTCACAGCAAGAGCGAGAGCTTGAGTCAAGAACTTCATGGTAATGGTTTGAAAACGATTTATGTGAACCACAACCACAAGAAAGGAAACAATAATGGGATGTTCTGTATTTGCACGGCGAGGGAGGACCACCCCAACTCCGATGCGGAAAACAAAGTGAAAGTGTGGGTCCCACCTGCCTGTGATTGGCGACACACATTCTAAAAAGATACTTATGGTATTTGAGAACGCCATTAAGTATGATATCACGCCAGCCAATATGAAATATTTTTTTAATATGGGGACTGGTTGTGCACATCGCCGATCCTACAGTCAGTCCCCGCCAATACGGACTACCGTACATACCGGTACGTGCGTAGACTACATACTTCTTGTCAGTAAAAGTAATCGAAGTAGCCAGACGGAAGAAGGACGGACACAACCACCCACGGACGAACACTACCGGTACCACTACCGTAGCAGCGGAAACGGTTCCGAGCGGCAGCAACAGCGCTGTGGTGAATTGGATTCGCGATGTACAGAAACAGTCCCAAATGGAAATCCAATCGAATGAGTCTCCGATGCAATCGGGAAGCTATCTTGGAAGCGATGCTCCGGCGGAAACTATCGTTTACTATTCTCGAAGCAAAAACGTGGTCGTGGCTAGGGCGTCTGCGCATGCACGGCGCGCGCTAGCGTGGAGTAGGCAGAAATGGTGATTCTTTTAATAATTTTCCGGAACTACCACTCGGTAGCATCGATTTTACCGTGAAATATCGCGCATTAATATCTGGTTTCTACCAGAGGTAGAAATGGAAAAATAAAAGAATTATTTGTTTTAATGCTGACGTGGGGGCCTATTTCTGTTTTATTTTTCCGGAAGACTGTTGAGTACGTACCCGACCGAACGTTTCATACGGGTGGCTCTCCAGCGTTCGTAATCGCAATGACGTGGTGACAAGATACTGCAATTTGATTGGCTCCAGAAGTCTTTCTTTGCGTTCTGCTGTTGGTTTGGCTGAAAAAAAGAGTTCTTTTTTTCACCACTGCCCAAGTCTGCGCCGACGACTGACTTCTTGTCTTCTTCCAATCTCATATTATTTCTCTTCATAATTTCACAATCTCTATCTGAAAGCTGAAACCTCTCAACTCTCAACACCATCACAACAATCGGATTCATTAGAACTCAATCGTTCTACAACAAACAACATCATCCTCGAATCAACACTTCTACAGACTATTACAAGATGATACGTTTTACCGTTATGCTCCTCATCGTCACGAATCTTGCCTACGGGTTCATGATCGACCATCCCGTTCAAGGGGCAAGAATACGAGATACCAGGGCTTTCGTTGCAACCGCTTCGAGACCCCTGGTGGAGGAAGCGGCCCAAGCGCCCGTTATTATAAATCAACCAGCTACTGGACAGCCGAAAATCACGCAATTGAAAAGCGCCGAAGACTACAGAAATTTCATCGAGGAGGATGATCGCCTCTGCATGATCAAGTAAGTTCCGCCTAGTGTTCTCCAGACCTCGCAATCGACATTCTTTGCTTGACAACCAACACTAACGCTTGCCCTCCCTCATCTAAACTCTATCTGCACCTCAGATTCTACGCACCTTACTGCAAATCATGTCAAAAATTCGGACAGCAATACAGCCGAATTGGAAAGGAGATTGGTGAATTGACAATCAGAAATAAGGACGGTTCCGAAACTACTGTTCGTGAAGGCGAGGTCCGCATGGCGGAGATGGAGTATGGGTCCAACAAGGAACTCTGCAAAAGCCTCGGAATCACGAAACTTCCATCCATCCAGTTTTATTCCAAGGCAAAACTTGTCGAAAGTTTCTCCTGTGGTCCGAGGAAAATCGGAATGCTTTTGGAGAAGCTCTCAAGATTCCGCTCCATGACACCTGCTGAGTTGGAATTTGAAGCCGACATGAATCAAGGCATTGCTCTTGGTGACAGTGTCCTCGAGTCTCTCAATATTGAGATCATCTCGGAGACTGCCCTTCCTTCGTGTTAGTATCGGCCATGAACATGTTTCGAAGATCCAGTGCAACGAACTCAGAAAAACCCACAACAATTCCCGCCTGCCTGTGATCAATCAGAACATACAGGGGAAATAATATTACTACAAAGAACAAACGAGAAAAGCCTGAGGCGACTTGACAGATTACGAAATTGCAATTTTTGGACGTTTGATCTGCAGATAAAACGATGATGCGACTACCAAATGTAATCTTCCTTCATATTCTTACTAGCAACAACAATCGCTTTTACAATTTTTTCTACATCATTATACTACACGTCTGTTCAAAACCTAGCTCTATCTCTAGTAGGGGCAACTGTAGAGAGCGGTAGGGAAAGCCATTGCACTCGATGCTGATAAAGGAGGAATGATCGTGGAGAAACAACCCATAAAGAACTTCTCCATTGGGAGAGTTGTGGTATTACAGAAGAAGAAGCGGGAGAAGAAGGATCACAGCACTATCTACTGTAATAAAAAGTTGACGCTCGACCATCGACCATCGACCAAAAAAAGCGTTCCGTTTTCTTGAGACAAAATCGAAAATCTGAAGCTCGGCCGGCTGACAAATTGGAAATCTTCGCTGCCATCTCGAGCTCCGAGGTCGTGGTTCCCTCCGCGAGGTCGTAATTTTGTCGATGCCGAATTCGATCGAGTGAAATTTCGTCAGAGAATGCCGAATTCCCTATTCCTGGGGATTGGGGAGGTTCGCGTCGGATGATGGACAGGCGTGTTTTTTCCGAAAGCATTTGACTCGAATGACTAAAGTTGAAGTTGAACTCTGTCCGAACCTAACGCGTTTCCAGATCCATCCAACACAAAACCACAACCGGAACGAGAAAAGGCTACACGAGGAAGGAGGAAGGGCGACAGCGATAAAAGGTCGTCGTCGTTCGTCGTCGTCGTCGTTGGCGTAGGTGTCATTCTTTCGCAGCAAGTGTTCCACTTTTGTTCCTTTCTCGGTCGACCCGTTTAATTTTGAACTTGGAACCATGAGAATCTCTTTGACTTCCTTTGCTTTGGTGGCCCTGGCGCCGGCATTCTCTTCGGCCTTTTCCCCTGCGTCGTCGACTCGCAACGCGTTTTCGCTCAAGTCCTCCCTGGCTGCGGAAGAAGTCGTCATAGAACATGAACACTGCCAAGCACCTGGAGACCGTGATATTTTGATCCGTGCCGCTCGCGGAGAAGTGACAGAGCGCACACCTGTCTGGCTGATGCGACAGGCCGGTCGCTACATGGCAGCTTTCCGTGCTTACTCTACAAAATATGGGTTCCGAGAACGATCGGAGACTCCCGAGATGGCGATTGAGTTGAGTCTGCAGTGCCATCGAAAGTATGGCATGGATGGTATTATCATGTTCTCAGATATCTTGACCCCCCTTCCTACTCTTGGAATCGAATTTGATGTCGTTTCCGGGATCGGTCCAGTGATCTCTACCAAAATCCAGTCGGAAGAAGATGTGAAGCAGTTGACCAACGCAGATTCGATCGACTTTGACGAGAAGCTCCCCTTCATTCGTGACATCTTGGGAAGTCTCTCCAAGGAGGCAGAGCAAGCCAACACCGCCTTGATTGGATTTGTTGGTGCCCCTTTCACTCTTGCTGCCTACACCATTGAAGGCAAGTCCTCGAAGCACTGCTTGAAGACAAAGAAGCACATGATGCGCGACGAAATGGGAGAGGACAAAACAATGTCCATGTTTTTGGATACCTTGGCAGTTATGATTGGAAACTATGCTTGTCATCAAATCGAGTGCGGAGCTCAAGTCATTCAACTCTTTGAGTCCTGGGCACACCAAGTCTCGCCCATGCACTTTGCGAAGTTCGCAAAGCCTGCTGCGCAAAAGGCCATTCAAATCATCAAAGCCAAGTACCCCGACGTCCCTGTCATCTACTTTGCCAATGGAGGATCATCTTATTTGGAGCTCCAAAAGGATATGGGGGCAGATATGATCGCCATTGACTGGCATGTCGACATGGCCGAAGCCAGAAAGATCTTGGGCCCTGACATGCCCATTAGTGGAAATATCGATCCTACTGTTCTCTTTGGCAGCAAAGAACAGATCGAGCAGGCAGTGCGAGATTGTATCGACAAGGCTGGTGGCCCTGGAAACAAGCACCTGTTGAACCTTGGTCACGGTGTAATGCAAGGAACTCCCGAGGAAGCCGTCGGTTGGTTGATCGATGAGGTCAAGCGATACAAGGGAAAGCAAGAGTAAAGTAAAAAAAGTAAAAAAATGCTTATAGAAGAACAGTTTGGATTTAGAGTTGTTGAATTGGCTCGTGATCTCGTTTACTATATAATCCGTTGCTGCTGGTATGTGGATGTTGGCCATTCTCCAATTTGGTAACTTGGGAGTTGGAATGTACTACTAGTATGGGCAGAGTGCTGAAATGTAGTAGTGGCTTCGTACTAGTAGATGCTATTGTACTCGGAGCTAGGATTTCCTTTTTTCATCAATAGACCGACAATGCGCTCTCTGTAACACGCACAAATTGCTTTGGAACGGGTAGACCTAGGTATTTGGTACGGTACCAGTACTGGTACTCTGATCTCCTCCTACTACGGGAGTATATCGTAAAGTAGTAGCGAGAAATTTAAGAGAGGGATGTGAATACAGTACTCGTACGTAGTACAAGAAAGTACAAGAAAAGTCCTTGTTCTACGAGCTTTTTAGGTAAAAGTACAAGAAATCCTTGTACTTTCCACCGATACCAGCTTTTAGAATTCTCGAGGGTTATCGCGTAAATTCGAGTAGCACCACAGGTACTCCTTGGAAAGTACAAGAGTGCGAGCTCGATTTCTTGTACCGATCAGGTACTAATACCGATCGATCGGATGATTCGATTTGCACTGCAAATATCGCGGTGTTTCGGCATCATGCAAGTACATACCTCGTACCTCAATAATACGTACGGTAACGAGTTGCTTCTGGTATTTTGCTGCGGTATTTTGCTGGCATTCTTTCGCTGGCATTTCGCTGGCATTTCGCTGGCATCCTACAGTACCAACGCCAACGCCAACGCCACACAGCATCACATCACATATCACATCACACAACGGCTTCACAACACCAAGATGTCTCGTCCTGTGAGCACTGGTCGCATCCGTCCTTATGAGAGGGAGGCGACTGAGAATGTTGAAATAATTGGGGCTAGCCTACAATTGGCCGATGACCACCAACAAGGCCAAAGCGACGAAAATTATGCTACTACTACTGAGGAAGCGGGCAGGAGGTGTCGTAGCAGGAGTCGTAGCAGGAATAACAATAGTAATGGTGAAGCTGCTCCTGATGCTTTTGCCAATGCCTTCCCAGACATCCCTATGACGCCCTACATGATTCAGCGGAATAAGGAAGTGGAGGAAGAACAAGCAAAATTAGCAGCGGAGCAGGCTGCGGAGGAAGCACATCTTCGTGCACGCGACGGTGATGCTGTAAGTCGCGATGGGCATCGTCTCTTCATTGCAAGAAGAGGCGATAATGAAATCTCCCAGAATTTTGGAGATCTGTCTGGTCTTGGACGGAGACGATATGCTCAGAACATACTATGTCATTCAGTGCTTGATGATGATGATGATGTAGATTTCCCGATAGAAGAGAATGACGACGAAGAAGAGCCACGGAAAGAGCAGGAGATAAAGAGAGGTAAGTGTGGGGTGGATACCACTTTAGGTGGATGTCACCAGCCCAACCACACTCTCTTCCACTTCTGTAGCGGGAGAGAGTGTGAAAACTATGTTCACAGGCTCTGTGCTGAACAAGCCCGTACCAAATACAAGTTACTAGTTGGTGACTTGGGAGCACAAAATGAGCGGATGTTTTGCTCAGAGAGCTGCAAACGTTCGGTTCGAAAACGTAAAACTACATAAATTGATATATTGACAGTAGTAGACTACTAATTGTATATGTCGTGCAGCACGAGGAAATGCACGCATTATTGTTATTATTATTATGTCAGGAAATGCACGCATTATTGTTATTATTATTATGTCATGAAGCACGAGGAAATGCACGCATTATTGTTATTATTATTATGTCATGAAGCACGAGGAAATGCACGCATTATTGTTATTATTATTATGTCATGAAGCACGAGGAAATGCACGCATTCATGAAGCACGAGGAAATGCACGCATTCCTGTTATTATTATTATGTCATGAAGCACGAGAAAAAGCACGCATTATTTGAGGTTCCGACTTTCCATTTTGAGTGTTCGCCCCTCTCTACATATTGTCACTGTAGTTACGTATTGATACGGATGACAGACAAACGGTACAAGAAGTCTTGTACTTTCCAGGCTCACTCATACGTAGTACAGTACGTACACGTACGTGTATGTACTGTAACAAGAGAAAAGTTTCGGGGATACAAAAAATGGGGGGAGCTCAAGCCCCCATTTTAATGTACCTGCCCGTTGAGGAGTCCCAGCAGGCGTGGGGCGGGGGGACGCGCGCTGCATTTCATGGTTGCACAACAAGTGCAAACTGCAACATGCAACAGCAATTCTCTGTACCATTGCTCTCTACTCTCTACTAACTCCTTTGACTTGGCAATGACAGCATTGTTTCTGTTGCTGGGGCAATCTTTGCAGTAGTTCAATATAAGCGATTGACGATATCCGACATCCGACCACTCAACGGAAAGAAAAACAAGAGAAATCGGGGTTTTACATCTGGAAGAACAACGGCTGAGTCTTGCCTAAAAAACTACTTCTACTAGGAGGAGACAGCACTTCCCCGCCTCTTCGAAACGCAATCATGGCCCACTTTCTAGATCATGTGCGGAGAAAATCGGGCTTTCCGGAAGATTCTTCTGATGACGAATTCAGCATTGAAACAGACGAGGAAGGACAGAGAAGGACGCCTGGTTCTGCCGCTTCTCGAAAGCAAGGAACGACGACGCTTCCACGATCCATCTCGGCGCGGACAGTACCGGTAGACCACCCCAAGAGCCCAGTGGCCCAGCAACGAAAGACGCTCAATATCAAGTCGTCGGCTACACCCAAAGCTGGAAATTCCAGTCTTCCAGCCAACCAATTGACCGTGGAAGACCTTGAGATTTGTCAGCGCCTTGACGAAGAATACGAGCGCGCTTTGGAGGAACGAGAAATCGGATACAACGCTCGATATGCCAGTGTGCGACAATCGGCCGTGCTGAGTGTATTTTTTATGGTAGCCTTTTTGGGGCTGGGGACCACCTTTTTTATGAGACAGGCTGCTTGGACGATACCCGAGTCCATGCTGTTCTCCATTTACACCATCACTACTGTTGGGTACGGGAGACAAGAAATGCCCACGACACCTGGGTTTCAAGCCTATACGATATTCTATATTCTTGTCGGGATTGCTGCTTTGACAATCATGGTACGTTGAATGAATTGAATACGTATATTGTGTGCTCTGGCTGGCTGGATAGCTAGCTAGCTAGCTAGCTAGCTAGCTGGCGGATACACTGTCTCCCACTCGACTTCTCAACTTGTTTCTGGCATCTCTTTTTCTGTATCCAGGTGGCTCAAGTGTATCAATGCATTGCACTCGAAGCATCCCGAGCACAGCATGCACGGGACAGGACAGAAATGGCGCGACGAGGATTGGATATATTGCAGGCATCACAGCGACAGCGAGCGAGTAGTAGTGGACCAGGTACTGCACTCGGAGAAAACGATCCCAACGAAATTATCGAGATCCACCATCAAAATATGCCGGGTTTGATGGACATTATGTTTCGATTTTCTGATCGCGCGAGGACGTTCTTTCGGCACAATGAGGTCGGCAGAGGCTTATCGGTTGTGTTTCCTTTTGCAAGCTTGATCTTAGTGGGAGCAATCGTTGTGGGTCCGTTGGAAGAGTGGACCTTCTTGGAAGCGCTATATTTCTCTGTTGTTTCTCTCTCGACTGTGGGTTTTGGAGATTACGTGCCGACACAAAATGCAAGTATATGGTTCTGCATCTTTTGGTTGCCCTTTAGCGTTGGTTTTATGTCAATGTATCTCGGAAATGTCGCTGCCTTTTATATTCGGCTGAGTGATCGAAACATCCGAAGGATTGAGCGACACATGCGGCGTCGATTGCAACGAGTCAAAGACAAAGCAGAATTGGAACGGGAAGAAGTATTACGTCGGGCATACCGGGGTCAAGAAGTAGAAATTGAGGCCGTAGCCGCGAGTCTGAGGGAACAAGGCGATATGGATGGGGAAAACGACAAGAGCAAAGAGATGGGCCCGAATGCTATCCCCTTGAGTCATGCCCAACGCTTGGCTCGTCGAACAAGCTCAGATGGGTTCGATGTGCTACCAACAAACGATGGGGTAGGGTCAACGGATGGTTCAGAGGGGCGAAGCCTATTCGGTTCAAGCCCATCTGACGGGGGAAACCAAAGACGTCAACGGATTCTCGAGAATAGTACCATGTCAAATCCAGGTGAAAATCGAGCAGACGGAGCAACCATGCAATCAATGAGAGATGTTGTTCGGGCAGTTCGTAGCAACTTGGATGCGAAAGGTTCGGACGAAGTTATAATGCGTGGCGGACCCGATGCTCAATTCATGTCCATCCGATCGACCCAGACTATCACGACTCACAGCGGCCCTTTAAAAAGGAAAGTACGCACAAGAAAGCCATCGTTTGGTCTTCGGGTACTGGTGCAAGAACGTTTTGCGGAAATTATTGCTACTGATATTGCTGGTTTCCAATCGTCTATTGAGATCAAGGAGACTACTATGAGTGTAAAAATCGACTCCCTCATGGAGACAGCTGACAAATGGTTGATCCCTCGGAGAGCGCGAAAGCCATTTCGAGCCGTCGCATTCGAGGTTCTTTACTTTGTGGGTGAACATGGTCTCATCACAAGAGGTGCGGAAGCCCTTTTCGATTTGTCGCCTTTTGAGTTTCATGGCCTCTTCAGTCCTTTAGTAGCGGCAATGGGAGACGCTGATACGATGGAAGGATGGCTTGAGAGCACAGATGTGCTGGCTGAGGCAGACTTGTCTCGGGAGGGCATTACAAAACCAGGACCAACCCCTACTAAAAAAGGAATGGACGATTCAGGTCCAGCAACCAGCGAACCGCCATCTGTCCCGGCAATTGCCACCAAAGTAGCAATGAATACTGGTATCGCATGATGCCCCAAAGACGCAACAGTAGTCGACTATGTGCAATAATTGCCTTTAACATTCCTCTATCAACGCTATCATTATGATTATTCATTTTCAAATTACATCTCGAGAAACAGCCTATGGCGAGCAAATGTCAATGACCTCCATCATTCCTGGGACATCTCGTCTACCATGAGATGGGAAATGGGTAGCAGGCAGCATCGGAGGTAAGTCATCCTCGGAGTCCGAATCATCCTCAATACAAATGATAGAACGATCGTTTCCAGGGCGTTCATTCAGCAAGTTGCTACCAGCTCTTTTTGAGTCGTCTTGTGGGGACGTGAACATGCTCATGCAGGATGAGCCTTCGCAGGGAGAAGTTAAGCTCATATCTTGAAACTTTCGAAGATTTAGAGGCGATGTAAAATTTTGTTTTGGTGCGTCGTTGAATGCAATGTCATTAGCCCCTCGTGGAGAGGGCGAGAAAATGCGCATTCCTGGTGATTTTGTCGAAATGATGGAAGCAAATTCTCGAGAGTCACCCATAGACCGCGACTCTTCGTCCGAGGAAGTAAACCCCAAATGATCATTCATAAAAGTATTCTTTGTATTTCTTGGTATCGTGGGATGGAAATTCGGCTGTTTCGTCGACGCAATACCGGTAGTGCCCTTTTCAGTCGGATTTTGGCTTGGTACTACCTTTAGGACTGGTTCCGAAGATAGAGAGGCAACGGAAGAGTCGTCGTCCTCGCAATCAAACGAATTACCATCACCGGGCCCTGCATCCCCAGAAATATCGCTGTTATCGGATTCATAGTTTTCGATCGTGCTCTTGCACCCCGGACACTTTTTGTCACCATGCCCGAAGTGGATGGAAGCACACAGTTCATGGAAACATCCTTGACAATTCCAACACCGAAAACATTCCAAAATATCGTCTTGTCGCACTGTACGACGACACCAAATACAATCAACTTTCTTCGCAGGTAAGTTGTGCGTTTCAACGCCGGCTGATACTACTTCGCGATCTTCTTCTTGCTGCGCCAAAGCTTTGCCTCGTCGCTTCCGACTGGGTCGATTTCTCGTCGAATAGAATGGCATGGCCTCCAATGATGGCACCAAATTCAGGCAGATTTCAGGAGTTTCCCCAGTCCGCTGCACCTTCAGTCCTTCATAAGTAGATTTGGTAGATTCGTCAAAGAAATATAGTCCGAGATTTCGTTGGGAGTACAAACCTGGACATTGCAAAATCATTGTCTTGAGAATTTCGAGTTGGCCACGAAGCCCTCGCTTGCGTTTGAGCTTCCGTGCCACATCGTCACCGATCGCTGCGCGTACTGCCAGTGACCGATCGCAATGTTGCCAGGCCCACTCAAATTGAAGCGCCATTTTCTGCGTCGCAAAGCCATGAATGATCACTTCAAATTGCCAAGGACGACCGGATCTTTTGGTCCTCCACGCCCCTCCGTGTTTGAGCAGTCCATTGTGTTGCCGAATACGCCTGTGGGGATTCACGGTGAACCCAACATAGGTTTTGTATGGATGCTTGGGATCCTGTGATCGTAGCAAATAGCAGTGAAAGTGATCCGAGGAGTCGTCATCAACCTCGTCGTCGTCGTCGTCGTCGTCGTCGTCGTCGTCGTTCTCCTGAGTTTTTAGATTTTCTGGTCGCCGAAGACTCATGCTGTTCCTTCGTTTCGTGTCGAGTACTCGTATTAATATAGAAAATTTCTTTCGTTGGATGCAATGAATCCTTTTCCACTGATGTCATTCGTTTGGGAGTGAGTACTGTGTTGGGATTGCAGAGAATTCAGAAATACTACCTGTACTGTAGACAAGCTACCCGTCACATCATATTCTCCATTGTCGTTTGATCGTTTTCTCGTTTTTTGTTTGCTGAAGAGCTGTGACAGGCGGTCATCAACAAAACGACCAAAACGACAGATGTTTCAGACGTGTTTATTCAGTCCCGTGTATTGAAAGTCGGCTACACATGCCTACGGGGTGGGGTACCTGCTACTGGTACCAGGTACGGTACCGTACCAGGTACAGCAACCCAGGCGAGCAGAGAGTCAACCGGTACCGGTACCAGGAACATCCAAGGGTGCCGGTCACCGCGCACTAACGTGGAACTCGCTTTACGGGCACGCTTGGACAATGCTCTTTCGCGCTAGCCACGCTCCGTGGCAAAGCCCGCATGGCCTGGGCCAAGATTCTTGGCCTAGGCCAAGATATCTTGGCCTGGGCCAAGAATTCTTGGCCTAGAGCCCCCCTTCTCTGTGCTTCCCCCCCCATTTTTTTAAAAAATCTGTTGGTCATTCGGACCAGAGAACCATATGGTTCTCTGATTCGGACCAACAGAGCATACGTGCATATCTAATTTGTTACAAGCCCCATCGATATCGGCGGTGTCGGCCAAGGCGACGGTCGAAGAAATCAAAGCATCGCTTGGACCAAACAAATTCAAACAGCTCAAACGACTCACCAAAGACTTTGCTGAAAGTAGTCTCTCCCCTGAGGGCTATGTCGATCAATCCGCAGCCCTGTTCGATCGGGGCTATGCTGATCCACACTTTTGGTCCTTCTTACCGTCGCTGTTGGAATCCTGCCGGAATTCCCAAGCTTCTGAACATGCCCTGCAATACATGAACAGCGTCCGGCGACAACAATTTGCGGAAAAGAAACCGGCGGCCACGCGACCCAATCTTGCCGTCGCTGGCACTTCATCATGGGGTGGAAGTGGCCCTGCTATCAGCAGGGTCGCGCAACCCCCCACTGTGAGGTCGTCGCCAGCAACTAGGACCAACAACTTCCCTGCCATGCCTGCCCGCCTAGCTCCTGCTGTAATGGGTTCCAAGAAGAAGATGGGGTGGTACCGGAGCCGCTACTGTGGTCCGAGCCAAGGCCTCACCAGGGTCCGTGGCAGTGGCAGCCGCCAATCAAGGCCCACAGGGAGGGAGTGCGACGAAATTCATGGCCAAGCAAAGCAAGCAACAGGCGGCGGCCAATCAGAACAACCCAACGGAGGCAACAGTCAAAAGAAAAAGAAACAAAAGGATGAGCTTCGCGCTGTTGCGTTTGGAGGGAAGTAGGTGATCGACTGCTAGTGGCGAGAGTCGTGTCTGAGATGTCCGCGTTCTTGTAGTAGACTATACTACGGAGTAGATTACTATTCAAAATACGACCCTTCGTTGTTGTTTTTCCTTACTAACAACCACTAATGTGTACGATGTTCGTCGGGACTTTATACTACCGGGTACGCATACGTACTGAGAAGAAAGAGATCGTAGCGACTAAAAACCTCTAATGGAGACATTTTTACGGCTTCAAAAACTGAGCATATCTCTACGAACCAATCATTTAAAAGACGGCTTCGTCTCCGTCGCCTCCATCACTCTCATCATCACTGGCGTAATAGTTTGTCGTGTAATCGGCGACCTCTTCTTCATCTTCCTCCTCGATTTCTGCTGTGTCACTGAGTTCCCCCTCCTCTCCTTCCTCCCCAGTTGCTTTCTTTCGTTGCTCCTCCGCTGCCAGTTCTTCCAGCGTCAACGCTCGCTTCGGAGTCCCATCCTCGCCTAATTCACCAACTTTGTGAGAAGAAGCCAAGGGCAAAGCAACAAGCTTGTCAGGCAAAAGTTCTTCGGGAAGGTACCGCGGATCGGCAGTCTTGCCGATGCTCTCCGCTACATGGACATCTGGTTCCAAAGGGCGCGGACGTTTGTTGTATCGGACCACGTCAACTTCTTGCGACGGTCGGACATAGAAAGGAGAATCCTGGAAGCGATGATGCATTTCGCGGCTCTTGTTGATCAGATAAATGTTGGGAGCCGTGGCTCGTTTGGATGAGGGACTGAGCTGGTTGCAACGACGAAGGCGTTGGATCATGACCCTTCTGGCCGCTCGAATGCCATTCAAAATCCGGGAATAGTAGAGGCTTGGTAATGTCTTGCAAGCTGCGCAGATTCCCGGCATCTAGACCAGCTTCTTGAGCTGATCGCTGCAACAAGAGCCGTGCTCCCGAGGGCGGAGCTCGCCCCCCCACGGCCGCGGCCTCTACCTCTGCCTGACATGATAATTTCAGTGAGCAACGATTGGGCTATGTTTCCATAATTGAAGCTGAACGCGGGCTCTTGCGAATGGTTACGATTTCTGGTGTCTCCTATTGACGTCTGCCAACACAGTAAAGCCGTTCGGCCGACATCCCATTGCCAAGATGAGATGATGATGAGATGTCGCCACAAAACAAGCGACACCTCGAGTGAGAGATGCCATGGTAGGTGGGAAGAAAAGAGAAAATTGAAGAATGAATCGATGCGAGAGATCTTGGATTTGTTCAATGAGCGATGATGAAATGGGATGATGAGCGCTGATGCGCTGATGCGATGTTTGAAATTCGACGACTAGTCTGTTTACTCTTTTGGGGGTACAGAAAGGGGGTAGGCCTTGGGCCAAGACTAGGCCAAGAAATCTTGGCCCAGGCCAAGAATTCTTGGCCTGGGCCAAGAGTAGGCCAAGAATTCTTGGCCTAGGCCAAGAATCTTGGCCCAGGCCAAGCGGGCTTTGCCACGGAGCGTGGCTAGCGCGAAAGAGCATTGTCCAAGCGTGCCCGTAAAGCGAGTTCCACGTTAGTGCGCGGTGACCCGCACCCTTGGATGTTCCAGGTACGGTACGGAACTGTACAACGTACAGGTACGTACCACACTTGTCGTTGAAGTCAAAAATGAAAAAATTGGCGCGCGCACAAGAAACAACGACACATGTTGCCGGCCGTTGGGAACTACCTGTAGTCGAGCGTAAGAACAGAAAATACTTACACATTTATATTGATCTTAAGTAAATCGGCTGACAGGCTCGACCTCCGGCGATAGTATGCGGTCGTGAGAACTCAATACCGGAGTGTGTCTTCTAAGTAACGAAAGAGATCGCGTTTCGCCAATTTTGCGAGCCTGTCAATCCCAACGGCTGTTCTGTTGGCTTTGCTTCGGCTTTATGCATTGGCATCTCCGTGCACGTGCTGGCCCGCGCTGACCTTTCTCCAACATTTTTCACCCACATACAAATAATAATAACATCATCATTATTACTCTACCATAACGAAGTGGTTGTTTTTGTTGCCATCCATTTTGCAACAAGTAGACACGATCAGTAAACAACAATGAAGTTCCTTAGCCTTGCAGTAGCAGCCGTTGTCGGCATGACCGAGGCAAAGAAGACCATCTCTTCCGAGCAGATGAAGGCCCGCATGCAAAAGGGCCAGTTCAACAAGCGAACCTTGATGCGCGGCGCCAAGCCATACGGCGACACCGCCCGTAAGCTCGAAGAGGCAGGGGAGGATGCAGAGGCGTGGCAAATCAACGGACTCTACAGCGTCCAGTTCAGCCAATGTCTCTCCATGAAAGTCCAAGATGAGGACTTGTTTGGTGAGAACATTATCAGCTACGCCCAGGAAGGATCCGTTGTCGCTGAAAAGTCGTACATCATCTTCACCGCGTGCCAGTCTTCGGATTGCTACTACGCAGCCGATGACGAAAAGTTGACTTTCGTCACCGACATTGCGTCGTTCTTCCAAGCGTTTGCTGATTTCTTGCCCAACCAAGTGGAGATGTACTGCGAGGGCTGCAACCAGAACTACGACTACTGCATGGGCAACCTCGACGCCCAGCAAGACGGCTACGTCGCAGACGATGCCGCTGCTCAGGAAGAGAACGCCGACGAGCAGGATGCTGAACAGCAGGATGAGGGTGCGGAAGAAGGTGACGAGCAGGATGCTGAACAGCAGGATGAGGGTGCGGAAGAAGGTGACGAGGCTGAACAGCAAGGTGAAGAAGGCCAGGACCAGGAAGGCGAGCAGCAGGGTGAAGAAGGCGAAGGAGAGAACAACGACGGCGCGCGTAAGCTTTCCAAGGTCATGAACCTCCCCTTCCGTAAGCTTGCCAACAACCAGGTTGTCCAAGAGATTGACTGTGACATGTGCAACAACTATGAGTGCTTCGCTGAGGACGGCCAAGAAGAGCAAGCCGAAGGTGATGATGTTCAATACGAATTCGAGGACGCCTTGCAATGGCTCGAGGGCTTGAGCCAGTGCCAGCAAATGGAAGATAACACCTACAACGACATGGCCTTGTACTCTGGTCTCATCTGTAACGCGGATGGAAACGGTGTTGAGATTGGTGTATTTTTGGACGAAGACTGTACTCTTTATGCTAAGAAGCTTTCTTTCGGAAGCATGATGAGCTACTCTGACTCCATGTACTTCTCCATGTCTGAAGAAGTTGTGGAATACATGTTCACCAACGACTTCAGCTGCTACCAGCCCGATGTCCAGTACACCAACCCCTACGAATATGAGGACCAACAACAAGAGGATGCCAACGGGGATGAAGAGCAACAAGATCCTGAGGCCGCCGAATGGTGCGCTACCTTGTTCAACGGAAGTAAGTTTACGCAATCGAAGCTCTCCTTTACGCTGATTTTTCACCTTTCAATTCTAACATTACCCTTTCTTTCCTTATTAATTTATAGACATGGAAGCCGTCAGCCTTTACGACTGTGGTGCCGACCAAAATGGTGACAACCAAGATGAGCAAGCCGACGAAGAAGACGCGTACCTTTCCACCTACGCATGGTACTCTTACCAACTCACGCAAAACCAAATGCAAGATGGTGCTGAAGTCTGCCAGGCTATCAAGTCGCTCAACGGAGAATACAGCACTCTTTACGACAAGAGCAGCGGTGGAACCCTCTACAACTACAAGAAGAACTGGGCAAATACCACTAAGAACGGTATGCGACCGGGAGGCGTTGCCACTCTTATCATCTTCATCGTTTTGGCTTCCGCAGGTGCTGCTGCCTACTTTGTGAAGAGCAAGAAGGGCGGCGACAAGCGCGCTCCTTTGCTCAACGCCGAGGGAACCATGGCCTAAGTAAGTGGTATGGAAGCTGCGCCCATAGTCCGTCCAATGCACACGAGGATTTACTAGTACAGTACGAGAAGTGCCTTTCAAAAATAATAATTGCATGTTTTAGTGAGGAACCATAAAATATAATCAATCCATTAAAAAAGGAACTAGATGTTCGTACCGGTACAAGACTACCGGTAGTCTCCCTACTCTGAACTCGTACCAGTACCAGCTCTGCTAGCCTCTTGCTACTTTCAATGGGATCAGGTATTTGCGCGACAGCTTCCCTTTCTGCCTGCTTCTTTGCTTTCTTCGTCTCACGGTGACGATGATTGATCGTTCGTCGCTTTTCTTTGTCGGTGGTGGGCATCAGGAGTCTGACGGGCATGTTGCTATTATTTGTGTGACAGTAACTTGTAACGGCTGCCTCGGATCCGACATACCATGCCATGATGAGACCCGACATAAGACCCGACCCGTCCGAATCCGAAATTGTCAGTTTTTGTGGCGAAGCCATGCATGCAGTACTTGTGTACGCGGTAGACTATGCAGTGTTTGATTGAGTGGGTGTCAAGCGCGCCTGCTCTGACGTTTCCGAAGAACACACAACACTTGCTCGCTCGCACCGGTACCTGTACATACCGGTACGAACAGTACGAGGAGGTACAGTACAGTAGACAACGAGGAGTGCGGAGTCGACTCTCCTCTCTCGACGCTCACAGTGCTACTGGTGGTCTCATTCTTTCTCACCTTTAGTGTTCTGGAAAATATGGATTCCATATTTCGGCCATTATTTCCGAAAATATGGAAGGAAATATGGAAAAAATATGGAAATATTAACGCGTGTTCTACCGTGTTAAATATTTAACACGTTAGGAACCCGTAGTAAATATTTACTAATATACCCACGCGGTAAATATTTAAGACTGTAGAAATACGTGATAAATATTTAACACGGTAGAAACACGCGATAAAAGATAAGTACCAGACCAAGTAGGATGCTACGTAGTTCCATATTTTTTCCATATTTGGGCCTCGTGACTTCCATATTTTCCAGAACACTACTCACCTTCATCACCATTATCATTATTATTGTTGCTGTTCGAGGTACCAGTAGCTTTCATCACCCTAACTGGTCCACACCAACATGGCGGCTGCCGCAGGAAGGGCCCTCCCTTCTTTTGGATTTTCAGGTGCTGGTTTCTTGACTAGTTATCATCTTGGTGCCGCAGACTGCCTTCTCAAACGCGGCTTACTCCTTCGACATGGAGAATTGCCAGTGCGTGACACGACACCGGTTCTGACAGGTGTCAGCGGGGGAGCCTTGGTGGCAACGGCAGTGTCTCTTGGTGTGCGCCCTGAAGATGGCATGAGGGCGACACTTGCCATCGCGGAACGAACTCGAGAAACAGGTGGATTGTTGGATCATCTTCGACCAGGGTAAGCACCGCCACATACATAATGCAGAACGTGAGTATTGCTTGCTTTGCCTCTTGTACCTGGTACCTGATGTGACAACTTGGCATTTTCGTCTGCTATGTGTATAGATTTTCTTTGGTGGACCACGTGGAGGACGCGATCATAGAACTTGTGAGGGATGTGGATGAGGAATTCGCATTGCGAAGAATAGACCACGGGCGTCTTCTTCGAATCGGATTGACCGATAGTCGAACGTTCCCCCGATTCCGAAGAAACAATGCAAACGCCTATCTTTACGTGGACAAGTATGAAAAACTGGAGGAAATCATTTCTGCTTGCATTCTGAGTTCCTATATACCTGGACTGACGGGACCTTTATCACACAAGAGCCTAAGTCGTAACGGTGCTGTGCCACGAGCCAACAAAACAATGCTGAGAATGCTGGACAGAGGCTTCATCAAGGATGCCCTGGGACTACCGATTCGGAAAATTGACGATAGATGGATGACAGGCAGTGCAACTCCTCGTATGTTGGAAGGCTTTCAGAGCGACGTCTTGTTCTGGGATGGTGGGCTGGCCAATGTATTTCCAACAATCGACCGAGATACGTGCATCGTCACACCTTTCTCAGGATGCTTTAGAAACCCGTCAATATCGCCGTCATCGTACAATGCACAACAAAAAGTCGAATTCGAGAAATCGTTCGCTGATCGACCTCAGTTCTGCTTGGAAAATCTTATGACTCTGCGATACATTGCTTTTTCCTCGGGAAGTCTCGCTCTTGAGAAATGGTTTGAACAAGGCTTCAACGATGCGAACAAATATCTGACCGGATGCAATGATGTTGCCACTGACTACCCTGCCTCTTCTTTTCAGGTGATTACCAACGAAGCACTAGCCCAGGGTCTAACAAAGGTTTACACAGCTGCTGTGCGACCACAGCCAATACGAGGCATGTAGGCTCTGCAATGAATAAGTATCAGGTCTGGGCTACATTTATCTCTCAAGCGTCAAATCGGCCTGGGCTTGATCGGTCGTTTGATTTTCAAGTTGTCGACTCTTGAATGCTACACTACTTTGCAGCAATTTGCATGCATTTCAGACTTCTGATAAAAAAGCAATGGAGCTTTTGCAATGTTTCAAACTGAAACGGCATACCGAATAGTGACAGCGTTTTCACCGATTCCTTCCACTTGCTTCCACGGGATAGTGGCAGCAACGTACTTCGAATACCAAACTGATGAATTATACTCGACATGCTTCGATTTGCGGGTAGTATCGTACTGGAGAAGGACGGTTCAAAAACAATTTTAATTTAGTAGAACACGTCCCCCTCGTGCTCTATTGGTCCTGGACCATCGCCGTTATATTGTGTTTTGAGGCGTTCGTACCGATCGAGTTCCACCTGTGAAACACTGGGAGTCACGTGCTTCGATGCTTCCAAAATATCTTCCAGCAGCACGGTCGGAGTGCACTTTTCTTCGTCCCATCCCTGCAAAATATCGCGCAGTTCGATTTTATGTGCGTTGTTTTGAGACGCAAGATTGAGTTCTTCATCGGCTAGCCGACACAATCGGTCAACAGCATGGAGAAGTGCCCCAGATGCGATGGTGGAAAAATCTGCCCCGGTGAGCCTTGGCGGTAGCCTCGCGACGACTTCTTTCGACAGTTCTAGGGCGTCTCTCTCTAGCTTCAGTTTGTGCAATTGCGCTGCCAGGATTCTTGCGCGCTCGCCGGGGTCAGTGGCGATACCCAAATATACTGATCGGTCTAGACGTCCCGGCCGCAACAAACTTGGATCCAGCAGGTCGGGTCTATTCGTTGCACCCAGAATAAACACACGACCGCTGGAAGAGGAGGCTGTATCACCATCTAGCTCTGCAAACAAAGTTGCTACCACGCGCTCCATAACACCCCCGCCATCTCCGACGCCGCCTCGTTTAGGCGCGAGACTGTCTAGTTCGTCAAAAAACAAAATGGAAGCAGCCACAGGAGCGTTTTGTTCGGCAGCATCGCGCGCCGACTGAAAGACCGCTCGAACATTTGCTTCACTCTCCCCCACATAGCTACCCAGTAGTTCTGGCCCCTTGATAGATAGAAAAGGCAACCCGCATTCCGTGGCTACCGCTTTGGCAACCAGAGTCTTGCCTGTCCCTGGAGGGCCTGAAATAGGATGCGGCGACGTTGGAGGGTCAGTATCCAGAGTAGAGTGGGATACAAGTACACAGTTGCAAGCCAAAGTGCTTACCATAAAGTAGAATACCCGATCTACCTCGACCACTCGGAAAAAGATGTGGATGTCTCAAGGGAAGCTCAATAGCATCCATGATCTCGTCCCGAACATGCGCCATGCCACCCACATCTTCCCAATGGACCTGCGACACTGTAGCCGATCGTTGTTTCCGTCTTTGGGAATCCAATTGGCTACAGAGCTTGATTATCTCTTCAATAGCCTCGTTCGTGCCCTCTTTGCCCACAATTGCTTGACGAATCTTTCGGATTTCTCCCACATTTCGACCACGCAAGAGGCCTGCTGTTTCATCATCCAACGTTGTCGCTTTCCATAAAAACTGTGTGTACATAGGATCTGGTATCGCCATCACTACAGAAGGGAATACCATATTTTGCATCCACGGTCCAGGTTTTAGAGGAGCAGTCGTGGAAATAGCAATGATCAAAGGGCAAGTAAAGCGACGGGATGATGATGATTCAGGAGGCGCATATCGGACTTCTTGCTCCGATTTTAATGTGGTCCGCGACAGAGCCTGGAGCAGTTTCGCCCAAATACGTTCTTCTTGCTCGTGACGCAACGGATCGTCATTCGTCGAAAGCTCTGCATCCAAATCATACAAATGTAAGACGCATGGCTCCATCCGTCGACGTCGAATCTCCTCCAGTGCGGCATCGAGTCCAGCTAGCTGGTCGATCAACGATCCCGTTCGGACAGTGTGACCTACTGAATACCCAAATGCGGCAAGACCACGGAGCGACCAACAGGTTCGGCCCGCCTCTTGAGCTGCCGACTCGACGGCCAAACATAGATCGTGTTCTCTATTGGTGCCGATCACATGGACGACGCGTTCGCTGGGCAACGACTTTGGTGAAAGTCGAAAGGCTTGCACCAGTTCGGATCGGTTAGGGTGGGGTGGGAGGATTATCGTACTCGTAGGTTGTTGTGGCGTTACACAAGTAGATTGGAAATAATTTCGCTGCGAGAGCAGGCATGGCAATTGTGGAACATCGAAATTTCCCGATAGGACGGAATCGTCGAGTTGAAATGTGGTAGAAGACGTGGTGATCCAGCAGCAGTCGGAAAGAATGTCTGAACCGTCATGTTCCGTTTTTGCTTCAAGGATATAGTAATGACAAATCCGATCAGCAGTGTGGTCATAGACTGACAGGACCTGCTCTTTCTGAATAAGGGTATTCGCGAGGGGGAAAACCCAGAACTCGTCCTTGTTTTCCACGAGTACCGAGGAACTTGACGAAAGACGAGGCCAGGACGCTGGACGGCCCAGTGGTCGTAAGACGACATGGGATGCTGACTCTGGTGCTTCACCTGCACTCTCCAAGATGCATGACCCACCTAGACCGGAAATTCCCAAATTTATCGCAACGACAGGTGGAACAAAAATCTTGAGACTCGGCACGCCATCAAAGACATCTTCGTCAGTGCCGAACTCTTCCTCTTCGCCGGTGTCGCTCTTTAAAAACAAGCGAAGTACCACCTTGTTGATACCAAATGACAACCAAGCAAGAGAGCCCTCTGGTATCGACAATACGATGAGCACTTCCGGGGTTACCCAGCCCACTGAACAACAGCATGCAGGATGGTGATGATGATGATGATTCTTCTTCGTCCTCGGCGCCTCATCGTTATCATCAGCGAGCTGTTTCGTTGTCACCTGCAAACTCACTTCCGTCCTTCGCGGTATCGCCGGTTGACAGAATCCACTCACTCGGAGTAAAGTCATCGCATCCTGGTAGAGATAGTAGTATCGTTGTACCGGTACAGTACAAGTATGGATTTTTGTTTTGTTGGATGGTACCAATGTTTTACTGGTTTTCGGACAACAAAAACGACCCAATACCCAATCTTACGTACTTTCGACACACACAATCAACCCCTTCAAACTGTCCAGCCCCTTTCGTACCAACATGGTTCCAATCACTGAAAATAAACGAAGTCATCGAACTATTACTTGGGGGTATTACCTCCCTCTACCGGTACAAGTAGTAATTGTCTCCGGAGAAAGAGACCCAAAAATTTAATAATTTAAGGCCTCGTACCAAAAATATTTTAGGGATTTTGGTTCGACTTGCCGGATTGGTCATTTTGGAATCTCACGGCGCTGGAATTCTTGAATCAGCAATCTAAAATGAACGAGAGGCCTTCAGAATGTCCGAGTGTGGTTTGGCGCTGGCAGCGCGAGATTGCGTAACTCATGGGAGCGCAGCACGGCGCACGCGATAATACCCAATCAATGGTACGTACAGGGATACAATAATTTTCAACCACAACCCTAAATAACAATGCAAATCAACACGCATGCCCGTCATATATAGACAATTTATGGTTGTAGATACAGATTGAATATAAATAATCAACCACGAATACGGGGCAGGCGTCATGAGTTTGGGTCGCTATGGCCTTTTTTCAGGCCTCTAGATGTTCACAGGACATCCAAGATCGCCATCACCTCTACATTTATGATAAGTCATTCGTGCCTCTGACACTTCACGACTACTTCACCACTACAAAAGATTCATCTCTCAAAACACCCCAGAAAAATAGTCTCACTTCTTTTAAAATCATTTACATTTAATCACGAATTGAATCCCGTATCTGCGAGTCGTTGCAGTCATGCATGCGCAATCATCGTGTAGTGTAAAAAATTTCAGTAAGGCTCGGCGTACGCACGTATTGCTGCGGCTCCTCAACACAATAGAAGCCAATTGAACCCTCCTTCTGAGTTCTTTAAGTAAAGATAACATGCCCGGATCTAACGAGCGACGACGACGCACACGCAAGAGCCATTAATTCCTTGCCATCATCACGCCACTAATGCTACTTATTAATACTTTACGATGAAATAAATGAATTAACTGATTGACATTTCCCTCATAAAACACTTCTTGCTGCATGCATGAAAGCCAGCCAGGGTTTCTGCTGTATTAAACAATGAGAAGACCCGCGACCTAATCTGATCCTTCGTGATGCATGCAGAATAAGTACCAGGTAGCGGGAATTCAGCTGAGTCCAAGTCGATTTTCGTGAGCCCCGCGCTTCGTACCGTACGTAGCTACTACTGTAGAGAGCTAATACCGGTAGCTGTTTCCAGCTCAAATAATGGTCAATGGTCGGTGGTCGGTGCGGATAAAATGCGGCCATTTCTTCATTCCTCCGCGGACTGGTGAGAAAACTCACTTCTTCTTGGATTATTGATGAACAGTACGGTTCTTAGGTACCACTGCTCGTCGTGCCAAAATTGGACGGGCGTCGATATCAGCTATTACTAGCCGCCAGCATATTCGTAAGAAACTCCCTGTACCTACCAGCCTTCTTATTCTTCTTGATGACAACATCGCACCACTCTTGCTACTACAGCCCCAGTTCCGTTCCACCTCACTGTGAAAGCGTGAAAGCATCGTTGTTGGTCGTGTGAATGGTCTTTGCAGATCGGTGCTAGTCGTCTCCAGCACATAAGCTGCTGATTGCTTGGTGGAGGCTGCTTTCAATCGTAAAATCGTCTCAGCGTCATTTTTTCAGCTCTTGCTAGTATCCTCCGTTTGGTTCCTCTCCTCCTTCTTCGAACGCTGGTGGTACTATACAGGACAGCATCATCCGAAGCAAGAAGTTCTTGGTGATAAGAACAACGAATGTCCTCTAGTAACAACCGCTGGGAGACGACGACTCTTCCATGCTCCTCCCCCTCCACCTCCCCCTCAACACGGGTCAACGAGAATGGAAGCAACCAGCACCAAGAAGAGCGGCAGCAACATCATGATGAAGGCGACGCTTCCCTACGAAGCCCACATCAGCACCAAGCATCCGCCGCTGTTCTTCGACAAGCTGAAGAACAAGCAACCCATAGTCTTCCACAGGAGTTCCTGTTGCTGGAGCAACAAGGGATAAAAGCGTTGGCTGCTTCCTCCTCACCACCGTCGTCACCCCCAACCTCAAGTATATTTGCGTCGTCCTCGTCCGCGTCGTCAGCACCTTCGAAAGCCTCCATCGTGTCCTCAAGAAGAAGAAGAAAAGCAGCAGCTACGGAGGAATTCGGAGACTATTCGAGGATAGTAGGGCGACCAGCGAAGGACGACGATGACGACAATGATCGGAGCACCCCCCCCAGAGAACCACAGCAGCAGACAGAACGGAGGGTCGAAGCAGCGGAGGACGAGAACAAGGTTTCCGACAGTGCTACTTTTCGGGGTAGTGGTGGTGGTGGTGGTGGTGGTACCAGTGCTTTCTTTCAAGCTTTCTTGCGGTTACCAGAAGAATTCTCCTCACTATCGTCCAACGGCAGTGATCGTGGGAAGCCGGCGCAACAACTAGGAGGAGGAGAACAGCAGCAACAACAACAGGATGAATCGATGAAAATTCAACATTCACCATCTTCTTCTCCGACGACGCCGCTGCCGGCTTCTCATTTCATACCAACGTCCTCCTCACCTTTCTCATTCTCGTCGTCCTCGTCCCAAGATGCTGATGATCATCAGCACACGAGGTCTCTTCTTAATGAATCATCAACTTATTGTAATGGAACAGTTCTTGTTGACCGTCATGACCCCCGCTCGTCCTCCACTACTGGCGTAAATAACAAGCACGAAGAAGAAGACCATGATGGTCGTAAGACAACAGTGCTTTCTACTAGTAATTTCATTGTTTCCCGACCTGCTGCCGCCGCCCCGGACGGTTATCTGTTCGAGTCAGTTGTTCTCCACCAGCAAGGACAACAACAATCAGCACCACACAGGCAGCCGCATCAAGATGAGACGACGAGGAGATCAACGCCCGGTGTTCTTGTTGGCGAGCGAGGAGAGGAACGCGACCACGAAGAACTAGACCGACGCAATCTTCCTGGTACTCTGCTGAAATCACCACCAACAACAACAACTGCAGCAGCAGCAGCAGCAGCACATGATGTGGCTTCTTCGGTGGCCATGCGCAGCAGTGGTGCTGCTGGTGAAGGAGAGCAGGGCGATCAGGCTCATGTTGCCATCGCCGATTGCCAACGACGAGCCTCTTCTTCTTTTGCATCAAAAAGAGGAGCTTCGTCCAGCAGCATACTGCCGGCTGGTGCTGCTGCCACTCGTAGCAACGTGGCGGTAGGAAGAAAGAATCCATTCGATATCCAACAGGAGAAGGAAAGCGGAGGACGAGATCAAGAAAAAGGTGATGGTTGTTCCTGGTCCGAAGTCGCATACAAAACAACAGCTGGTGATGGGGAGGAGGAGGACCACAGAACTCCTGCTGGTAACGATGAGGCGCACTGTGCACCAGCACCAGCGCTGATCAGCACCAGAGCAAGTGCTCGGACTGATGGCTCCACAGAATCTCGAAAACGAAGGAAGCCGGGTGGCACGCCGAAGTCTCGAAATCATTCTCAGTGGTACACTTGCTACGAAGAGCTACTGAAATACAAGAGAGAACACGGAAACTGTAACGTCCCGTTTGCCTACTCGAAACAGCCAGAACTGGCTCAATGGGTGAAGCGTCAGCGATACCAGTACAAATGTAAGGTGAACGAAAAGCATTCACATCTCACTGATGAGAGGCAACAGCTATTAGAGGATGCTGGCTTTGTCTGGGGTAAGTGTGGCGATTTCTGCTGCTGGTGCTGGCGATACACTCCTTCTTTGACTTCATCTTGCAAAGTCTCACAAGTTTTTCAAGACACGCATGTCGCGGCATGGGAGGAAAATTTCGCTAAGATGGTCGAGTTTTGGGAAGCCAATGGCAACTGCTGTGTACCAATGAAACAAAAGGAGCTTAGTGCTTGGGCCAAGCGTCAGCGGCGACACCACAAACATTACCATGATGTCGAGAAGAAGCATCTTTCTACCATGACGGAAGATCGGTTAAGACGTCTTGATGAGATCGGCTTTGAGTGGCAACCGACGACAACAACAACAACAACAACAACAACGTCTTCTCCATCGACACAATCAACGTCAAGAGTCACAAGGTAACAATATTGTTCGTACCGACCATTCTACTACTAATACTACTACTTCGACGACTACGACTACGACTGGGCCGGGAGTAGTATCAACCGCTGAGGCTTCGAAGAGGGACATTGGAGCCGAGGGTGGTAACCTGGCAGGCACTGGTGGTGGTGACAGCGATTTACAGTCAGAAGCAGCAGACCGAGGCGCGCGTCAACAAATTTCTAGCAGTTTCTCAACGAGGATTACAGCAGCGGCAGGAACAAGGAGCACTCCTTCTACGAGTAGCGATAGCCCGGCGGCATCCCCATAATGCCAGATTGTTTACCGAGGAGGAAGCTAAGCTGCCGAGATGAGGCATCTGCGAATGGTGAAGACCGAGGACATCTCCAAGGCACAAGTTGGCGCCGCGGCACTCCTGCTTGGCGGCCGTGAAGACTTCCAGCGGCGTACGGTACGAGAGAACAGTTATTGTTGCTGCTTTTTATTTTTCATTTGAATGCCAACTACTATAGGGCATTCTCTACTAGAGAGGGTGGGGGTATCCTTTACACAAGTACCTGGTAGTTTGCTTATAGATGAACGACGAATAACCTCAGCTCAGACTCTACTACTATAATTAGGGTGACTGGGTCACCAGATAGTACATGATATCCCTCACTACGATGATTTGTTAATTGGCATGAGAGTGCTTCTTCTTGCCTCCGCCCTTGGCTTGCAATTCAGACAGAATACCTCCACACGCCAAAGAAATACCCGACCATCCCATGAGCGAGAGAGAGTGTCCCTTGAGGAAAATCGACAAGAGGACACTGAAAATCTTCCGAGTGGTCGTCACGGTGGACAGGACAAGCGGGTCAAAGTTGGCAATCGTATAAAAAATGAAGGACTGACCGACGGCCGAGCAAATCGCGAATTTGATGATTTTGCTCAAGATATCAGGGTTTGCCACCAAGAATGCCGTTCCCGTTTGGATTTCTCCCAACATGCCAGCAATGACAGTCGCCGTCAAACACATGAACAAGTTGGTCCAGAACATGAAATCGTAGGGCTTGGGCTTGACGCCAACCTTGGCGGTTTCTGTCTTGAGACGCTTTTGGAACCCTGCCGTAACACCATCCAATACCAAGGATAGGAAGATGTATACGACGCCCATGGTCGACGACGCGGACCCGGCTGCCTTCTTCTTGCCTAGAGACACAATGGCAGTGCCACCAATGATGGCTGCAACCTGAAGGTATTCCCTAACACTATACGAGGCACCGCCCAGAAGCAAAGAACCCAGCATGACAGGAGCCATTTTCCCACTCTTGGCCAGAGTCGCGACGGGGAAACTGAGCCCGTTTGCTAGAGCCAAACTAGTGCATGCCTTTGCCGTCACTTGAGCAGCACCTGAAATTGCAAACATGGGCAAAGGAATGCCCTTGGTCGGTCCAACGAGTTGCATGCCAGCGAATCCAATGATGACATTTGCCAAAGCCTCAAGCACCTGGAGGAACCACGCTTGCTTGAACGACTCGCCGTCGGGAGAGACAAAACGAAAGACGTCCTCCTGCAAGGATCCGTAATACAAAAAGGCGCCATAGATGCCTCCAGCACCGATCAGAAGCTTCAAGCTATCGGAGGTGGCAATGACCGGTTTTGCGGCAGTTTCAGAGCCCATGACGACGTCGACAGCTTTATTTGGAGTTCCTGGGGGGCTGAAAGTACGAAAGGTTGGCAGAATGGAAGATCGTGAGAACAATGTACTGGCCAGTGCTGGTGCTGACACCACTTTTCAAGTATGGTACCAAGGCTGCACAATAATTCTGGCCTGTGGTGTATGTCCTTACGTTCGGTCTGGAGTTCGGATGCCTCCAACAGGGGATGGTGAAGAAGAAATGGTGGAAGCCGCGGATCTCGCAGAAGAAGCGGCAGAAGTAGATGAAACGCTGAAGAGCAAGACAAGGAATGTTCATAGAATGTCGCGTCGACGAAACAGCATGGAGAGTACAGTACGGAGCCAGGGAAGAAGAAGAGAACTTGGTCACACAAATCAGTCAGTCAGTCAAGATCTGAAGATATCAATGGAAATGAGTCTTCTTCAAATTCGTTGGCTAGCTGGAAGTGATGGGTGACAACAGATCTTCTCTCAATCGATGATGCGTCTCGTTTGGTCGACCGTGTAGGAAGAAGACAAGTGGAATGCGATGATCTCAAGTCAACGGCGGCGAAGAAAAAGCGGCGATCTACAGTACCGGTACCGTGTAATAGTGATGTGAGATGCCATGCATGCGGATGCGCTGGGTGATTTCACGATCGATCGATGTCACCGTCGTACGAAAACGGTCGGTCGCGACGTCAACCGACCAGAAAAAGAGCTCCAATTTCCCAGCTCCACGTGGAAAAACGAAAAACGGAAGGACCATAGCAAGCGGATTGATTCCATTCAGCGCCCGTCCTTCACACCGGTCCCTCTTTGGCGGGAAAACCGAAACCCGCGAAACGCGAAACACCAAAATACTTGAAAAATGAAAAAGGACAAAAGACAATTGGAATGGGAGCCACTAATACTAGATAAATGAACGGTGTCACTTCTTTGTTCGGACCAGAATCTAATAACCATGGACCATAGTATTGATCCACAAGTTGCAGAAGAGTGCGTAAATGATGTTGTTGACTGCATACGTCAATTTGTGGAGGGCTTGCGTGCTGCGTTTCCCGTCCCAAAGCACGGACAAGAAGCACCCGCCGCCAGCCCCCTCGTGTTGCCGCTCTACACACGAATGGTAGAGAGGGGACTCCCGGAGCAAGTTCAAAGGGCGGTACAGCGACAGCGAAAGGAGTGGGGTGATCTCGAATATCTCGAAGAAGACCACAACTCGTCCGTTTCAACGCCAGAAGTGATTCAACCCTACAACAGCAACGACCAACGAGCAGCGCTCCTGCAAGAAATCATTCTGCCCTCGCTTCGTTCCTTGACCGCCTGCTATCGTATCTTGGACGCTATCCCGCAAGCACCCCAACCTTATACTCCATCTTCACCATCATCACCATCATCAAGCAAGGACAGGAAAAAGAACAAGCCGGCTCCGCCTCGTGGCATGTTGTCGATTCAACATTACACCGACGTTGCATGTCTCCTGGAATTTACTGTATGCACCTTTATTTTGCCAGTATTGGATCCCCATGTTCTTTCGTCGCTCGACGACAGAATACGTCACCACTTGCCCAAATCCTTGGCGGGTCGAATGCCTCGCCTGTGTTTGACTTGGGGCGCTGCGTGTACGGGTAGTCAACTTTCGAATGGCCGCAACAACAACAACAACCAGAATGATGAATTGCTTCTCGAAACTGCCTCTTCTATCTCTGAGTTGGTTATGCTGGATCGGTTTCGACCCATGCTCCTCCCTCGACACATTGCCGATCTTTATGCCGCTATTTTTCAATATGAACATAATCGTGGCATCAATTCATCCAGTCAGATGCCGCATTCATTACTTTATCAATCGTTGGGTTTGCAAGAGAAGATTGCCAAAGGCGACGACGCCCCGAATTCCACTCGAAGCCTGGATGATGCTGCACTACAAGCAAAATCGTACCAAACCCTTCTCTTGCAGGGCACCAAAACCCCTGATTGGCTGCGTCAAAGAGTAGCTCCTTTGTTGACGGAGCTGGCATGCACAAACTTGGCCTCGATTGTCCAGGTCTTCGTTCCCTTACAGCAGCAGCACGGAGAGGTCTCCACCATGGCCAGTCAACGCCTCGGGCGGACCTTGGCCACTTCTTCTGCCAATACGAAAAACTACACGCATCGGCTGGGGCAACAGATACGGTTCTTATTAGAGGCACTGTTTTCAACTGTGCAAAGTGGACAGATCCCCGCGAGGGCCATGGCTATTCTACAAACGATTTGGGCCGTGTTGTATCATTGGCCAAATGAAGTCGTGCAACAAGAGTTTATCCGACCGTGGCAACAGGGACTGCTGCAAGATACAGACATCTCTACTATACCTGTATCTAAAGTTGCTTCAACGAGTACAATAATTCACAAGATCCTGCGACAAATCGGGTCTCTCTGTGCGTCGGTCCCACCACCCGCCACTGACCCTTGGCGGATTCTACAACATCTATTCCGAACACCCTCTGGTCCTAATATTCAATGCCGCTCCTCGATTATGAATCAAATGGTTCGAATTGCTACCATGCGCCACAACAATATTGAAAAATCAGTGGCAAGTGAAGAAGCACGTGAAATCTTACATTGGTTATGTCAAGCCACGGCAGTATCATCCAATAGCGGTACGACGACCACAAAAGGGAACAACCTGCTTCCATCTGGTCCCACTCTATTAGCTAGTGCTTGGGTTCATGCGCTGGCGCCAAATGACTGGGACAATGGAGGTTATTTCTATAAATTAGTGATGGCCACAGAAGATACCAACGACCCAAAGGATGGAAGAGGGACGAACACTGGACGCCTCGAGAGGATTTCTATTCAAAAGACTCATACGGCAGGCGATGGCATTGCTTCTTTGGTTGAACAAATTCAGAAACGGGCCGAAATCTCCTTCGATACTTGTCTGGTAAAGGAGGATTCTCCAATGGAGGGACCGACAAGGGTAGCCTTGCAGGGTGTTTCTTCTTTGGAATTTCGATTGCTGCTGAAACTTTACCTGTCGGGATCTCAGTGGCTTCCGTCTTCATCCATCCATAAGGTGGGGTGGATATATCAGCTAGTTGCGATCGTCGTGCTTCCGAGCTTGTGTGAGAAATGTTCACCGGAGGCGTTACTTTTTGGTCCAGGATCGGAAACTAGTGCCTTGGGACTCTTGCATTCAATCAAGATGATCCTCGTCTGTGCAAAGGCACGTCTAAGCCATGGTGAATACCGGTCGGAGAATACCACGGTACCGCAAGGAGACGATGCACTTTCCGAAGTCGCCAACGATGACGACGCCACCATGATTCAGTGTCTGAACCTTCTGAAATTTGGCGAATCACATGATGTACCCGCCATGGAAGATGCCCCCGACAGCTTGTTGTCCTTACTGGACGAAAATGAGCAAGACGATACACTTCTTTCGATTGCATCCATTGTGCTGAGTCTCCTAATTGCTGTTTTAGAGCTAGGGTCGAAATTGCGCTCAGATGAGGAAGAAGAGGCGCTTCATTCTTTCATACCAATTCTCACTGTACTTGCCGGATTCAGCGGCCAAGCTTGCACTCCTACCACCGCCGATCACGGTACCAATGCAGGGATATCGGATATGTCAGGATATGCCATTGCACTTATTGCCTCGCGTAAAGCAGAAGCAAGGCCCGAAGCAGCAAAAGCAACGCCTTCCAGGATGGACATGGCTCAGGCTATGATTCAGGAGGCTCACGACGATTTGGAATCGTCCCAACCACCAATACGAGCCCGAGGGATGGTCTCGCTGGGTCGTCTGGCGCGTGGCTATCTTGGGATCCTAAAGCCAAAAGACAACAAGTCGCAGCTCATCGAAGAGTTGGGCGGTGGATTGTCCTCCGAGGAAAACTTGATCGAGTTTACCGTTCGATCGGTACTTCGATTGTCAATAGATGCCTTGTCCGATGATGAATCATATGTTTATTTGGCTGCTGTTCAGACGATTGTTGCAATCGGAGATATGCAAGCGAAAAAAGTCTTGCCTACATTAGGAGCGGCGATTGTGACCGGAAAAGTTGATGTTGGTGTAGAAGGCTCTTCGATAACCAATGAACAGCGGATCAAGCTAGCAGAGGCTTTAATGTTCATCATTCGTCGACGCGCAGCACCTGCTGAATACTTTCCGCAGTTGATGAATATCATGCTCTTCGGAAGTGCCAACAAAATCGGAACAGTCAGTAACATTGCCACAGTTAGCGACGACCACAGGAGCCTCTTTACCCAAGAGACTGGCAATTATTTTCTCGGGGCAGTGGAAGATGGCTCCTCGGCGAGTTTGAGTAGACAGGAGCTATGGAAGGAGCAAGACATCCGGGCCAAGACTGGAGGCCCAATATTCGCCTTGGAAGAACACGATCTGGTTCGTTCCATTCGGCTCTCGACCATTGCAGAACTGGTATCAGTAGTACCACCTTCCACATTAGCACCATACTGTGGGTTACTGATCCGACTGGTTACCAACGTATTGCGTTTGGATAAGTCTCGCACTGCATGTCGAGCTGCTGCTCTCCTCGCTCGAGAGTTTTATGGTTGTCTGCTGAGGGAGAAAGACGAGCTTGGTGCACTTGTAGGCACATACCAGCATGACGAGTCGCCGCTGCAACTGGCGGTAGCCATCGTTGCTAATGAGAACGACGAAGGCATGTTGGTTGAGACTCTTCTGAACCATTCCACTGGAAGTGAGAGTTTTGCTGGGGGGCGAAATATCAATGATCTCGCTGTCTCAGCTCGTAGTCAAGAAGCGCTGGCACTGCGAGAGGACGGAGAAGATATACTCGAAGCGGCTCATCTAGTGAACGCAGCGGAGCACAATAATGGCGATCTCCCTAGCATTTTGACCTCGATGATCACGAGCAGCAGACCTCGGTCAGAGATGATCAATGTCGTCGCATCTCACCCCCTTCGCTAGTAGCATACCAGCGGATTATCTGGCGTCCTAGAGATTTTCTTAGTAGAGACTTCACTATCGTAAATACAATCGACAGACTAAGAGATGAGAGCAAGTAAAGAGCCTCGACTACTGTGCATTTAGTTGGTTGGCTGGGTGAGTGACAATACATACTGTCACAGAACAACGAGATTGCTGCAGGACTCATGCGAATCTTTCGTCTGTCGTCGACCGATTTCATTCGTGCACGCCCGTTTCGTGCAGACGTTTCTGACCGTTACGAGGAAGAACAAAATCAAAACCAAGATCTTCTTGATCGATCTCTTCTTCCAACATCGTACAGCAGCATTGGTTCCTAGATAGCTTTTCTCACAATTCTATGAAATAGACCTTTTCCATCAACATTGTCATCACTACTTTAGTTTCACTATCGTACTTCTATTCGCTCCCGATCAAATCAGACTTCATCTCTGATTGCATCGTGACACATACCGGTACTACAGTCATAGTAGAAATAGATCCACGCCCCCGCGCCGCCCGCCCGCCCCCCCCCGCGCCGCGCCGAGGACATCCGTACACGTACCGTACCCACATATGGTTTGTTGCAGGGGTCCATACCCCTGGTTTGTTGTACATAAATATAGTACACATGAATATCATGCGATAATACCCCCCGCCGGCCCGCCCCGCCCGCCGCGCCCGCAGGTAGGCGCACAAAAAATAAAATAAAGGAGAACAATTCATCCAAGAAACAGACACAAACTGAAACCCATTTTGCTGCTCATGATTCTTCGATCGAACCATCTCATTCCACTCTCAATTCGATCTGCTACTGACCTGGATCCCGCCAATATGCAAGTCTCCGACTGTCTGCACATTAGTATACCTGATGAGTTAATACTGGGTGCACTGTCATTTGTCGAGGCAAAAGATTTGATAAACTTTCAGGCAACATGCAAAAGATACCGAAATCTTGAAACTGAGGATCTCTGGCGGGCTCTCTGCGCCCACCGTTGGCAGGGCTGGCCCATTTACTCTTCTGACGATCGGCTCAGACACAATCCAAATGAGGAACGAGAAGAATCTCCTGCTTCCACTTGGAAAGGTCGATATGAATGGGTCGAGCGTGACTTTCGTCGGACTGAGATAACTCAGGACGACCTGGAGAGTTTGGAATGGCATTTCAATTTCTTGCCGTGGGCAGGTGGGAGCTCGAACGGGACTGGGACGCGCTCTTTGGCTTATTTTCATCAAGGACGGCTCTTTATCTTGAAGTATCTTTGGATGTATCCCTCTCTAAACTATGAAGTGATTACCCGCAACACAGAAATCGATTCACGTGAAGACGCAAACTTGCGTGGAGGATTGGAAGAGGTTATTTTGGAACCTCTTCGACTAGCAGTGATATCTGCGGGCACCTCGAGCCCACGATATTCTGACATCCAATATATCCAGATCAGCTCTTTTCCTCCACACTTCGTTGCACGAACATCGGTAGGCGGTTGGATTCTATGGAATGAGAATGTTGTCTTCTTCTCTGCAGGACTTCCTCGAGGAGAACAAATGCCTGACCAGTTGGAGATGCATATTGATATGTTTCGCTTCGGATGATTAGACCTACAAAACAACTTTCTTCGAGTAAGTTTGATATACTGTAAAGTTTTAAATCTCTCCGACCTCTTGTGTACTCTCGGCATCGCCCTTGCTTCGCTTTGATGGCGAGGAGCGTTCCCGGTATTGGCGCATGTCTTTCCAGAAAGGATCCTGAAGAATCGCATCCATGCTGACGGGACGATCTTCTGGGCGCGGAAACAGGCAGGAAGTGATGAGCTCGGCGCAGCTGTCGGTTACTCCACTTTCTAGCAAGTCCGAAAATACAGCTTTCATATTGGATTGGTCCCACTCCAATATTTCCAACAACGAGACCATATCGTCCCTTGGTTCCTTCGACGAATCAAATTCCACCAAGGGTTTCCCGACCAATGTTTCATAAGCAAGTTTCCCAAAAGCCCAGATATCGATCGACGGAGTCGCCGGCGCCATCTGAAATGATACAGGTGTAATGTCAGAATCGTAGACTGCCCCTTCGTGGTCATCCAGCCCGAGAACTTCCGGCGGGAATGATCGATGGTGACGGGCCGGTCGTATGGGCTCTCCTGTTCGCTGTGCCTCCATGACATCGAGCAATTTCCATGTCTGTTCGAATTTGCCACAATTTTCCATGCAAACATTACCGTGAATCACTCCAGAGGTATGGAGGTGCTTAATCGCCTTTGCGATCAACCGAAGAACAGCACACATCTTGGCGGCGTATTTCTTGCGAAGCGCCGTGTCATGCTGGTAGCCTGCATTGTTTGACATGCCGTCAACCACTCGATTCAAGGTTACCCGTGGACATTCGATCGCAACGCAATACTGCGGTTGTCCGTCGGGCTTCTCTTCGCTTTCACCAACTATCACAATTTCTTCTACGTGACTAGGATCAAGCGGAATGTCACGGATGATAGTTGTCTGTGGTCAAAGTAAGGTTGTGAGTCGGGTGCTTTTATTCCGGAAATGTGGTGTTCTTTGCGGAACTTACTGCTTTTGCAAAGGCGTCAATCATAGAGTAGCACTTCAAAATAACCCGTCGGCCCTCCTCGTTGCCCTCTGCATCGGCAAAATCCATAGCATCAAATACTCTGAGCCCATAAGTAGTATCAACCTCCAGAGGCGCGTCGCCAAGGAATTCAAATCGTCCAAGGTATCGCAGTGCGTGAGAAAGCACCACTTTACACTTTGGTGTTGCCCGTGAAATCACAGTATCCTGTTGTTGCTTGGATCCACGCTTAGCGAAGCACAGTTCTCGCACTTGCTGGAATGTGCATATCATTAGGATCTGTTGAACAATGTCCACATAGTGGTCATCGCATTCGCAAACCAGGAACCACCAGCTACCACCATGATCGTCGCGGAGTTTAATGATATCCTTGTCATCAATGTCAAATGGGAGATCAACCAAGGCCATCGCAAGGATAACCTCCTCTGGCATGAGCTGAAGACAAGCAACCTACAATACATGCAAAGATAAGTACAAGCCACATCCAGTTCTGTACAAAGAGAGATTGGAGTACGTACCTCAATTGGAAGCATACCATCGCTGTTGCGCATTGTCGCCGTTTTGGGAACGATTTTGAGAATCGACATGGCTGCAGCCGGGTCCTGGTATTCACCCACGAGAAGGTGCAAGACGTTGTTCTTTCCGGCGTCTTCGTACAGTGCAGCTTTCTGGCCACCTGGCCCGCTCACCAAAGCCTCGATGACGTCCCATCCTCGCCGATGTCGCACGGCGGCCAGCACCGGTGTCTCTCCGAAATCGTTCTTGACCATGATGCAATGAATGTCTTCATCCAGGAGGGATTCTATCTCTCCATCGGAAGGCATAGTGGATGCGGAGATATCGTCGCTCACAATATCTTTCAGTTTGACCTTGTTGTGAAATCTGGCACCGTCCGGATCTTGGAGTTGACGGTCAGCTTCGTCCAAAAGCAGGTAGATGACGTCGACGCCAAACCCTCCGCTAAGGCATTCTGCAGCCACATGGATTGGCAGGTTCCCATCGTTGTCACCGATAGCAACTGCCTCTGGGAAGAACTTTAGCACAGTCTTGATGACACGAAGAGGGCTCGGGTCATCTTCGTCCTCCTCGTCCTGGTCGTACTGTCCTTTGTATTCTGCGTATGAAGCGATAGTGAAATGCAGGGGCAACATACCGTCTTCATTTCGAATTGATGCGCCACTTCCAAATTTCTCTCCCAACATTCGGATCATTTTCATGTGTCCTGCTGCCGCTGCAAGGTGAAGTGGGACATTTCCGTCGTGGTCGAACTTGTAAATTGCTGAAGGAAACATTTCCATCAGGCTTTCGCATAACTTTCTTGGTGCCGAGAAGCCAAAAAAGGCAACCTTGTGCAGTAGGTATTGGTTGGTGGTCAATTCACACATCTCTGCGAGCCACGGGTTGGCATTGAGAAGGTACTCGACTTGGCCCCAGTGTCTTTCTTCCACGGCACGCACAGCTTGGTGTAGGCGCTTCTGCAATAAATCAGGTGATAGCATCATACTAGCCAAAAGCTGTGGGTTCATTCCAGAGTTGCTCGCATCACTTGTGGTACCGTCCGTATCAATGATCCCCTGTTCCACATTACCCAACAACGGCGAGCCATGCAGAACTCTTTCGTGAGCCTCGCGATAATTTTCAGGTAACAAATTCTCAAAAGCAGAGCTGGTCACACTAACTCGACTGGGCGACCCAGTCGATGGCCGTGACAGGGCTGAAGCCGCTAAGTCCGCATTCAAGTTTCCCTCTACTGAGGTATCCCTACCAGGGCTGGACAGTGGCGGGCGCTGCTTATGCTGAGGTAAAATTTCCTTCGTATTTGAAGTGCTCGGATGTCCCACTGCCCGCTGTGGGCTTGTAGAGACTTGGCGAGTATTCTTCGGTGGGGACGACCCTTGACGTTTAACGACCTCTCGAATGTCAACAGGTAAAACATGGAAGGAGGAATGCGAAGACGTGTCCCCGTCTTGCGGCGATGATAGTCGTTTCATCTCCTGGGATCTGCGATACGCCGCCATAGCCTCGAGATCGTTTTCACCGCTATAGTCCAATTCATTCTGTGTGGGGATGTTCGATGAATCGTTGCTCTTTTCCCCTCCATCCTTAGCTGCCGAGACATGCATGTGCTGTTCACCGCCTTCCTCTTCGGCCAGTTGAGCTCGTAGAATTTCTTGCTCTTGCTCCTTCTGTCCCTGCAATTTTTGCAAGAAGCCTCCCACACGACCAGGCATTCTTGTCGCAGAAATTCTGCCTTGGTTGATTGGATTCACGGAAACTTTGGCGGTCTTTTCTGATATCGCATTGAGGCTAGAGGCAAAGCTGTTGAAGCTAGTGCGGCCACGATTCCACAATTCCGAGATTGCCGAATGCTCGGACTTGGAGTCATCATCAAAACTGTCCGTCTTGGCCGTCGCCACATTTGCATTGGATGCACGAGCTGGACTGGCGGACTCTGATATCCTTATTTCCGCTCCGTGCTCTGGCGACAATGAAACACTTGCAGATTCGACCCGCTCTTCAATGTCTTCGACCTGACATTCCTCGCAGAGAGGAGACGAGTCGTCTTGGGCGTCGACATTTTCGTCCTCCTCCATTTCGTTACTCATTTCTCGTACTTGAGCAAAGAAATCCGACACTCGCTGTGCTGCCGACTCTTCGTCGTCGTCACTGGTGGCAATCATCTCCCGTACCTGTGCAAAAAAATCGGTCTCTTCAAGTGGCACATCATCCGTCTGAGAAGTTGATTGAGGCTGGTGTTGTTCCGTTTTTGGATTGGACTGTCGAACCTTAGCAAAAAAGTCCGAGACTCTGTGACTCCCGGTAGCACTTCTGGTCACGTCTGTAGAAATACTGCTTTGTTTGGCAATGTTCTCGGTAGCTGGGTGTTCTGTAGTTGATGCATCGTTCGTTTGTCGTAGGTGAGAAAAGAAGTCTGACACACGAGCCGACCCGACCGATACTTTGGCGTTAATGCTGCGAACCTGAGCAAAGAAGTCCCCTTCTGCCCCGGTGCTCTCTCTGCCTGTAAAGGGAAAGGTATTGGTGCTGGTGGAGGCAACTGGGGATGGTTTGGCACATCGACTGCAGCAGGTACCCGGTGGAAGTGGCTTGACCATGATATGTGCCCTTTGTGGTGATTGCTGCGATGCCTGCATAGCTTCGACAAATCGATCCGACATTGGATGTGGTTTCCGCCGGGGCGGGTCTTGGAGCAGTCCCGACTTATCTTCATGGTGTGACATCCTTGCGGCTTCATCTTGCGACGCCACTGCATTCTCTCCGATGGACTCAGCAGACATTGACACTCTAGTTTGAAGGTGGCTTTCTTCCTGTGTAACATCCGGACCGGAGAAAGGCCCTGACAGTGCATGGGGGTGACGGGTTGGGCGATTCAGACCGTCTCCACTACTGTCTCCTTCCCCAGACTGGTCAAATTTTCCCGAAAGAGCATGGGAGTGACGACGAGGCGGTCCATCCTCAGTAGCCGCAATGCTGTCATCCGACAATTTCTTTTCTTCATCTTCCCCGTTACGGAATTCGTAATTGGGCCGTAATCGCATTTTGGGGTGTTTCGAATTATTGATGTTGATCCCTTCCAATGATTGTGCCATCTGGCGGGTCTTGCTCAGCTGACGATCCTTATTGCCTTGGTGCTTGGATGCCTCATAAGATTCCGCCAGCTCTTGTGTTCTGCTTTTGCGGCGGCTCGTTGACGACGGGGGGTCGCCATCCGTAGCAGCACCCAAAAACCCTCGCAGTTTCATTTTCGGAGGAATCCCCTTTCCGTCCATGAGGCTACGCTCGAGTTCCTCGACATCTTCGGCGGAGGTACCTTCCGGAACGAAATCTCTCAAGCGCATACGTGGCACATAGTGCGACCTACGAACCACAGTAGTTGTCGTCGTCGCCATCTCGTTGGAAGAAGAATGATGGGGTAAATAGGGAGTTCTTTGCAGTCCTTCCATGGACGGGCGCGTGTGAAACTCGCTCATACCAGGGTCATGTTGAAGCTCAAGAAGCTCTTTGCCGTCTTCGTCTTGACGGCGATTTAATCCCTCGTGATGATGCTGATGTTGATGCTGATCCTGATGCTGATCATGATGTCTTTGAATCATTCGTTGTTGTACCAAAGCGACAAGCATATTGAATTTGTGAGCTCCCGGGGCCTGGAGAGCCAAGGTCGAAGCGACGGATGATTCCTGGGAATCGCTTCCTCCCGCGTACCACTGGTACGACCCTGCCGATGGTGGCAGAGCGAGAGACGGATCATGGTAGTATGGATTTTCCCTAGCGGACGACTGTCCCTTGGGCAAATGCATCATCCAAGATGCTCCACGATCCATGGGTGCTAGATGATGATGATGATTATCGTTGGAGCCGAATGCTGGATTCGAAGCATGATCGCCACCATGATCTTGGCGTCTCCGGATGCCCCACTTGGGATCTAAATACTCATCATCCAATGCGGCTGCAGGATCGACTGTTCGCGTCCACTTGCGAGTCGGGATGACGATGGAATGTTTCGGCGGTGCCGCTAGATTCATCATCATGGCATGACAAGCCGCTTGAAACCGCTTGAAGCTCTCATCCTTTTGTGGATTGCGTCGTCGTCGTAGTCG